>CADEHL010000090.1:50000-52500 GCA_902827135.1 Harpagifer antarcticus
CCCCAGTACAGGCCCCAGCAGCCATGGTTCCAGCCTTAGCTCTGGCCCCAGCTGTCCTAGTCCCTTCTCTAGTCCCTTCTCCAGTCCCACCTCTAGTCACTTCTCAAGTCCCTCCTCGAGTCACTTCTCTAGTCCCTTCCCTCATCCCATCTCAAGTTCCCTCTCGAGTCTTTTCTCAAGTCCCCTCTCAGGTCCCCTCTCGAGTTCCCTCTCGAGTCTTTTCTCGAGTCCCCTCTCAAGTCAACTCCCCAGTGTCCTCTGGAGTCACCTCCCAAGTCAACTCTCCAGTGTCCTCTCGAGTCACCTCTCAAGTTTCCCCTCAGGTCCCCTCTCGAGTTCCCTCTCGAGTCTTTTCTCGAGTCCCCTCTCAAGTCAACTCCCCAGTGTCCTCTGGAGTCACCTCCCAAGTCAACTCTCCAGTGTCCTCTCGAGTCACCTCTCAAGTTTCCCCTCAGGTCTCCTCTCGAGTTCCCTCTCAAGTCCCCTCTCAGGTCCCCTCTCAAGTCCCCTCTCAGGTCCCCTCTCGAGTTACCTCTCGAGTTCCTTCTCGAGTCCACTCTCCAGTTTCCTCTCAAGTTCCCTCTCAAGCCCTCTCTCGAGTCCCCACTCAAGCCCCTACTCATGTCCAGTTGGAGGTCCCGCAGACTAGTCTTCTGCCGGGGGTCCTGCCAACCCCATGTCCTGTACCGTTGGAGGTTCCGCTGGGGGTCCTGCCAACCTCATGTCCTGTCCAGTTGGAGGTCCCGCAGACTAGTCTTCTGCCGGGGGTCCTGCCAACCCCATGTCCCGTCCAGTTGGAGGTCCCGCAGACTAGCCCTCTGCCGGGGGTCCTGCCAACCCCATGTCTTGTCCAGTTGGAGGTCCCGCAGACTAGCCCTCTGCCGGGGGTCCTGCCAACCCCATGTCCTGTCCAGTTGGAGGTCCCGCAGACTAGCCCTCTGCCGGGGGTCCTGCCAACCCCATGTCTTGTCCCGTTGGAGGCCCCGCCGACTACTCTCCTGCCGGGGTTCCTGCCAACCCTTTGTCCGGTCTCGTTGGAGGCCCCGCCGACTACTCTCCTGCCGGGGGTCCTGCCAACCCTGTGTCCTGTCCCGTTGGAGGCCCCGCCGACTACTCTCCTGCCGGGGGTCCTGCCAACCCTATGTCCTGTTCCGTTGGAGGCCCCGCCGACTACTCTCCTGCCGGGGGTCCTGCCAACTCCTGGTCCTCTTCCGTGGGGGATCCTGCCGAAGCCTGTCCCGCCGGCTCCGGTTCCTGTCCGGCCGACACCGGGTCCTGCCCGGCCTCCGGAGCTGTCTGGTCTTCGCCCTCGATCCCGACCCTCTGT
Source organism: Harpagifer antarcticus (assembly GCA_902827135.1). NCBI lineage: Eukaryota > Metazoa > Chordata > Actinopteri > Perciformes > Harpagiferidae > Harpagifer > Harpagifer antarcticus. Next base: position 51,328 of record CADEHL010000090.1, read on the forward strand.
GAGCCGCGGTCTTCGTCCGCGGGCCCGGCCTCCTGACTCTTCCTGCCGCTGCCCTCGTCCTCGGGCCCGGCCCCCTGACTTTTCCTGCCGTGGTCTTCGCCCTCGATCCCGACCCTCTGTGAGCCGCGGTCTTCGTCCGCGGGCCCGGCCCCCTGACTCTTCCTGCCGCTGCCCTCGTCCTCGAGCCCGGCCCCCTGACTCTTCCTGCCGCTGCCCTCGTCCTCGAGCCCGGCCCCCTGACTCTTCCTGCCGCTGCCCTCGTCCTCGAGCCCGGCCCCCTGACTCTTCCTGCCGCTGCCCTCGTCCTCGAGCCCGGCCCCCTGACTCTTCCTGCCGCTGCCCTCGTCCTCGAGCCCGGCCCCCTGACTCTTCCTGCCGCTGCCTTCGCCCTCATGCTCGGCCCCCTGAGTTCGCCCGCTGTGGCCTACGCCCCACCATGGACTCTGCCTTGCCCCCAGGCCGTCCGCCCGAGTCCCCCTTCTCGGCTTCTGCCGTGCCCCCGGGCCGTCCGCCCGAGATCCCTTCCTGGTCCCCTACTGGGCTCCTGGGCGGTCAGCTTAGTCCCGTCCTCCGGACCCCCTCCACCCACCCTGGTGGCCTAGGGATACGTCCCTCCTCCGGACCCCCTCCACCCACCCTGCTGGATTTTTTTGGGATTTTTGTGTTGGGGTTTAGGGACGTCTGGAATCCGTCCCTTGAGGGGGGGGTTCTGTCACAGTTCTGTCTAGGTTTGGGTGTTTTCACTGTTCTCTGTCATGTTTTCCTCCTGTCGTTAGTGTCCCTGTGTGTTCTCCTCACTCCTCACCTGTGTCTCGTTAGCTAATTGTGTTCACCTGTGGCTCTTGTGTTTTTCTCCTCCCTCCTCACCTGTGTCTCGTTTGCCGATTGTGTTCACCTGTGTCTTGTAATTATCCCTCCCTGTATTTAGTCTTGTCTCGTGCTGTGTTCAGTGTCGGTGCTTCTTTTGTTGGTGACGGACTTCACCGGTGAGTGTTCTGTGTTTGTCTGTATTCGTTCCATTTTAGCCTTGAAATAAAGGTTTATCAAAGTTATCTGCGCTTGGGTCCTGCTTCCTTCACTCAACCGTGACACACTCTCTCTCACAATCAGACACACAACACACACACACACACACACCCAGAGACACACACACACACACAGACACACACACAC
>CADEHL010000090.1:55000-68245 GCA_902827135.1 Harpagifer antarcticus
CTCTCCTGCTGATGTTCAGGTGTATATCAGTATGTAGTGTCTCTACTTTAAAGAGTCCTCTCCTGCTGATGTTCAGGTGTATATCAGTATGTAGTGTGTCTACTTTAAAGAGTCCTCTCCTGCTGATGTTCAGGTGTATATCAGTATGTAGAGTCTCTACTTTAAAGAGTCCTCTCCTGCTGATGTTCAGGTGTATATCAGTATGTAGAGTCTCTACTTTAAAGAGTCCTCTCCTGCTGATGTTCAGGTGTATATCAGTATGTAGAGTCTCTACTTTAAAGAGTCCTCTCCTGCTGATGTTCAGGTGTATATCAGTATGTAGAGTCTCTACTTTAAAGAGTCCTCTCCTGCTGATGTTCAGGTGTATATCAGTATGTAGAGTCTCTACTTTAAAGAGTCCTCTCCTGCTGATGTTCAGGTGTATATCAGTATGTAGAGTCTCTACTTTAAAGAGTCCTCTCCTGCTGATGTTCAGGTGTATATCAGTATGTAGAGTCTCTACTTTAAAGAGTCCTATCCTGCTGATGTTCAGGTGTATATCAGTATGTAGAGTCTCTACTTTAAAGAGTCCTCTCCTGCTGATGTTCAGGTGTATATCAGTATGTAGAGTCTCTACTTTAAAGAGTCCTATCCTGCTGATGTTCAGGTGTATATCAGTATGTAGTGTCTCTACTTTAAAGAGTCCTATCCTGCTGATGTTCAGGTGTATATCAGTATGTAGAGTCTCTACTTTAAAGAGTCCTCTCCTGCTGATGTTCAGGTGTATATCAGTATGTAGAGTCTCTACTTTAAAGAGTCCTCTCCTGCTGATGTTCAGGTGTATATCAGTATGTAGTGTCTCTACTTTAAAGAGTCCTCTCCTGCTGATGTTCAGGTGTATATCAGTATGTAGTGTCTCTACTTTAAAGAGTCCTCTCCTGCTGATGTTCAGGTGTATATCAGTATGTAGTGTCTCTACTTTAAAGAGTCCTCTCCTGCTGATTTCCAGGTGTATATCAGTATGTAGTGTCTCTACTTTAAAGAGTCCTCTCCTGCTGATGTTCAGGTGTATATCAGTATGTAGTGTCTCTACTTTAAAGAGTCCTCTCCTGCTGATGTTCAGGTGTATATCAGTATGTAGTGTCTCTACTTTAAAGAGTCCTCTCCTGCTGATGTTCAGGTGTATATCAGTATGTAGTGTCTCTACTTTAAAGAGTCCTCTCCTGCTGATGTTCAGGTGTATATCAGTATGTAGTGTCTCTACTTTAAAGAGTCCTCTCCTGCTGATGTTCAGGTGTATATCAGTATGTAGTGTCTCTACTTTAAAGAGTCCTCTCCTGCTGATGTTCAGGTGTATATCAGTATGTAGTGTCTCTACTTTAAAGAGTCCTCTCCTGCTGATGTTCAGGTGTATATCAGTATGTAGTGTCTCTACTTTAAAGAGTCCTCTCCTGCTGATGTTCAGGTGTATATCAGTATGTAGTGTCTCTACTTTAAAGAGTCCTCTCCTGCTGATGTTCAGGTGTATATCAGTATGTAGTGTCTCTACTTTAAAGAGTCCTCTCCTGCTGATGTTCAGGTGTATATCAGTATGTAGTGTCTCTACTTTAAAGAGTCCTCTCCTGCTGATGTTCAGGTGTATATCAGTATGTAGTGTCTCTACTTTAAAGAGTCCTCTCCTGCTGATGTTCAGGTGTATATCAGTATGTAGTGTCTCTGCTTTAAAGAGTCCTCTCCTGCTGATGTTCAGGTGTATATCAGTATGTAGTGTCTCTACTTTAAAGAGTCCTCTCCTGCTGATGTTCAGGTGTATATCAGTATGTAGTGTCTCTACTTTAAAGAGTCCTCTCCTGCTGATGTTCAGGTGTATATCAGTATGTAGTGTCTCTACTTTAAAGAGTCCTCTCCTGCTGATGTTCAGGTGTATATCAGTATGTAGTGGTCTCTACTTTAAAGAGTCCTCTGCTGCTGATGTTCAGGTGTATATCAGTATGTAGTGTCTCTACTTTAAAGAGTCCTCTCCTGCTGATGTTCAGGTGTATATCAGTATGTAGTGTCTCTGCTTTAAAGAGTCCTCTCCTGCTGATGTTCAGGTGTATATCAGTATGTAGTGTCTCTACTTTAAAGAGTCCTCTCCTGCTGATGTTCAGGTGTATATCAGTATGTAGTGTCTCTACTTTAAAGAGTCCTCTCCTGCTGATGTTCAGGTGTATATCAGTATGTAGTGTCTCTACTTTAAAGAGTCCTCTCCTGCTGATGTTCAGGTGTATATCAGTATGTAGTGTCTCTACTTTAAAGAGTCCTCTCCTGCTGATGTTCAGGTGTATATCAGTATGTAGTGTCTCTGCTTTAAAGAGTCCTCTCCTGCTGATGTTCAGGTGTATATCAGTATGTAGTGTCTCTACTTTAAAGAGTCCTCTCCTGCTGATGTTCAGGTGTATATCAGTATGTAGTGTCTCTACTTTAAAGAGTCCTCTCCAGCTGATGTTCAGGTGTATATCAGTATGTAGTGTCTCTACTTTAAAGAGTCCTCTCCTGCTGATGTTCAGGTGTATATCAGTATGTAGTGTCTCTACTTTAAAGAGTCCTCTCCAGCTGATGTTCAGGTGTATATCAGTATGTAGTGTCTCTACTTTAAAGAGTCCTCTCCTGCTGATGTTCAGGTGTATATCAGTATGTAGTGTCTCTACTTTAAAGAGTCCTCTCCTGCTGATGTTCAGGTGTATATCAGTATGTAGTGTCTCTACTTTAAAGAGTCCTCTCCTGCTGATGTCCAGGTGTATATCAGTATGTAGTGTCTCTACTTTAAAGAGTCCTCTCCTGCTGATGTTCAGGTGTATATCAGTGTGTGGTGTCTCTACTTTAAAGAGTCCTCTCCTGCTGATGTTCAGGTGTATATCAGTACGTAGTGTCTCTACTTTAAAGAGTCCTCTCCTGCTGATGTTCAGGTGTATATCAGTGTGTGGTGTCTCTACTTTAAAGAGTCCTCTCCTGCTGATGTTCAGGTGTATATCAGTATGTAGTGTCTCTACTTTAAAGAGTCCTCTCCTGCTGATGTTCAGGTGTATATCAGTACGTAGTGTCTCTACTTTAAAGAGTCCTCTCCTGCTGATGTTCAGGTGTATATCAGTATGTAGTGTCTCTACTTTAAAGAGTCCTCTCCTGCTGATGTTCAGGTGTATATCAGTATGTAGTGTCTCTACTTTAAAGAGTCCTCTCCTGCTGATGTTCAGGTGTATATCAGTATGTAGTGTCTCTACTTTAAAGAGTCCTCTCCTGCTGATGTTCAGGTGTATATCAGTATGTAGTGTCTCTACTTTAAAGAGTCCTCTCCTGCTGATGTCCAGGTGTATATCAGTATGTAGTGTCTCTACTTTAAAGAGTCCTCTCCTGCTGATGTCCAGGTGTATATCAGTATGTAGTGTCTCTACTTTAAAGAGTCCTCTCCTGCTGATGTTCAGGTGTATATCAGTATGTAGTGTCTCTACTTTAAAGAGTCCTCTCCTGCTGATGTTCAGGTGTATATCAGTATGTAGTGTCTCTACTTTAAAGAGTCCTCTCCTGCTGATGTTCAGGTGTATATCAGTATGTAGTGTCTCTACTTTAAAGAGTCCTCTCCTGCTGATGTTCAGGTGTATATCAGTATGTAGTGTCTCTACTTTAAAGAGTCCTCTCCTGCTGATGTTCAGGTGTATATCAGTATGTAGTGTCTCTACTTTAAAGAGTCCTCTCCTGCTGATGTTCAGGTGTATATCAGTATGTAGTGTCTCTACTTTAAAGAGTCCTCTCCTGCTGATGTTCAGGTGTATATCAGTATGTAGTGTCTCTACTTTAAAGAGTCCTCTCCTGCTGATGTTCAGGTGTATATCAGTATGTAGTGTCTCTACTTTAAAGAGTCCTCTCCTGCTGATGTTCAGGTGTATATCAGTATGTAGTGTCTCTACTTTAAAGAGTCCTCTCCTGCTGATGTTCAGGTGTATATCAGTATGTAGTGTCTCTACTTTAAAGAGTCCTCTCCTGCTGATGTTCAGGTGTATATCAGTATGTAGTGTCTCTACTTTAAAGAGTCCTCTCCTGCTGATGTTCAGGTGTATATCAGTATGTAGTGTCTCTACTTTAAAGAGTCCTCTCCTGCTGATGTTCAGGTGTATATCAGTATGTAGTGTCTCTACTTTAAAGAGTCCTCTCCTGCTGATGTCCAGGTGTATATCAGTATGTAGTGTCTCTACTTTAAAGAGTCCTCTCCTGCTGATGTTCAGGTGTATATCAGTATGTAGTGTCTCTACTTTAAAGAGTCCTCTCCTGCTGATGTTCAGGTGTATATCAGTATGTAGTGTCTCTACTTTAAAGAGTCCTCTCCTGCTGATGTTCAGGTGTATATCAGTATGTAGTGTCTCTACTTTAAAGAGTCCTCTCCTGCTGATGTTCAGGTGTATATCAGTATGTAGTGTCTCTACTTTAAAGAGTCCTCTCCTGCTGATGTTCAGGTGTATATCAGTATGTAGTGTCTCTACTTTAAAGAGTCCTCTCCTGCTGATGTTCAGGTGTATATCAGTACGTAGTGTCTCTACTTTAAAGAGTCCTCTCCTGCTGATGTTCAGGTGTATATCAGTATGTAGTGTCTCTACTTTAAAGAGTCCTCTCCTGCTGATGTTCAGGTGTATATCAGTATGTAGTGTCTCTACTTTAAAGAGTCCTCTCCTCCATCTTCTCTCTGCTGCCGCAGTGAAGGAAACCCTGCTCCTCTCAGCTGTGCTACGTCACCTCCCGCCTGTCCTTATATGGCGCGGGGATCCCGGCGTCACAACCGGAAGTAGCTCCATGTTTGGGCAGCTACGGAGGGGGGAATCCCTCGCGCCGGAGTCGACCAATCAGGAGGCGCCTGGAGTTACCTAGGAGACGGAGAGTATAAAAGCTGCTGAGGCAGGGAGAGCATCTTCACACAGCACCGAGCTTTACCGGAGGATTTATCCAAACACACACACACACACACACACTATGCTCCTGCAGCGCGAGGACAGCTTCATGTCGGACTTTGAGGATGCGTGCAGCATGTGGGTGGACAGTGTGGGCTCGAGCCCCAACAGAGACTCTGAGGGGGGGTCCCCAATCTGCCAAGGTGCGTTAAGACAATTAGAGAATAATGAGGAAAAGTCTGTTTATTAGTGAAAATGTGGATATTTAGAATTATTACATTTTGCATTAATATTGTTATTTGTATTAAATATAACAATTTATATATGATTTACCTTATTTGCATATTTAACATTTGCTATGTGTTTAAATAGAGCAATAGCACTTGTATTTTCTTATTGTAAAGTCGGCTCCTCAGAAGGCTGCTGCTGCTGCATCCTGTGTAGGCTGCAGCCCACTGACGAGTTATTATGCAATGACAATAACACCCTCCTCCTCCTCCTCCTCCTCCTCCTCCTCCTCCTCCTCCTCCTCCTCCTCCTCCTCCTCCTGCAGTTTTCTCTCCGGGAACAGACGCCTCTGACTCGGATTTCTTCTCCGACTTCAGTGACTGTTCCTCGGACTCCCTCTCGCCTTCCCTCGGCTACAGCAACAGCTTCTTCCCGGAACCGGAGGCCCAATCCCCGGGACTGAGCAGCACCGCGGACGCCATCCTCAACATGATCACGGAGATCGTGGGGATCTGCACCGAAATGGAGCAAGACTCTTCCCCGGACCTTGCAGCCCCTTCCCCGGCTGCAGCATCTCCTTCCTCCCCCCTCTTCGCTCCATCACCATCACCATCTTCTTCCTCTGCCCCCCCCAGCAGTGGAGCGACCCCCCCTCCCCCTCCCATGGTTTCCCACCCAGTTGTGGTGAAAAGTGAGTTTTTGAGCTCCAGCTGCAGCAGCGCGTGTTCGCACTCTTCTCTGCCCGGGAATGAGGCTCTGTTCCCGGGCAGCGCGGACTCTCTGCTCCCGCTGTCCGCTCTGGAGCAACAGGTGGATGTTTGTGACTTCATCGACTCTCTGCTGAGCTGTGAGGCCGGGCAGAGCGACCTGAAGCCCGGCTTCGAGGTGAAGCAGGAGCCGCTGGAGGACTGGCTGAAGGGGTTCCCGGTGACCGGGGGGGATCCCGGTAACTACGTCATCAGCAGACCGGTGAAGACGGAGCTGTTCTCCTCCCCCACGCTCCCCTCCACCGTGGACGCGCATCTGCTCTCCTCCCTTCTACAGGGCGCGTTCCCGATAGTCAACATCAGCAGCATGCACGCAGCCCCCAAACAGTCACGCGCAGGGAGGAGAGCTCCCGCGCAGAAGGCGAAACCCTTCACGTGCACGATGCACGGGTGCGAGCGCCGCTTCTCGCGCTCAGACGAGCTCAACAGGCACGTGCGCATCCACACTGGACAGAAACCCTTCACGTGCACCATCTGCTTGCGCAGCTTCAGCCGCAGCGACCACCTGACCACGCACACGCGCACGCACACGGGGGAGAAACCCTTTTCGTGCGACGTGTGCGGCAAGAGATTCGCGCGCAGCGACGAGCGGAAGAGGCATGGGCGCGTGCACGTGAAGCAGCAGCTACGTGCGCAGATGATGGCCGCCTACTCGCTGGCCGTGAACGCGCCTGGCGTCTGAACATGAACTACCTGTGACTGCAGAGAGGGTTTGAACCGGCACACAGGTGTTCCTCTCACGGCGCATGCGCACAGGAGGAAGCATCTGCAGGGGGAACAACTACAGACTGAGGACTTTAAACATGTGGAGAGTAACTAAGTACATTTACTCAAGTACTTTGACTTAAGTGTGAGGTACTTGTACTTTACTTGAGTATTTCCATGTTTTGTTACCTTGTACTTCTACTCACGTGAATCAGACTTTAGTTCCACCTGGAGTAAATCCACCAGCTACCCTGCAGTCTACAAAGTACTTCAGACTAGCTGCTCCTTCACCAGCTACCCTGCAGTCTACAAAGTACTTCAGACTAGCTGCACCTTCACCAGCTACCCTGCAGTCTACAAAGCCATTCAGACTAGCTGCACCTTCACCAGCTACCCTGCAGTCTACAAAGTACTTCAGACTAGCTGCTCCTTCACCAGCTACCCTGCAGTCTACAAAGCCATTCAGACTAGCTGCTCCTTCACCAGCTACCCTGCAGTCTACAAAGCCATTCAGACTAGCTGCTCCTTCACCAGCTACCCTGCAGTCTACAAAGCCATTCAGACTAGCTGCACCTTCACCAGCTACCCTGCAGTCTACAAAGTACTTCAGACTAGCTGCTCCTTCACCAGCTTTGAGAACACTTTCATGATCAATCATTATAATATATATTATTCTGAAATGGACCAATCTGCACAACGAATACTTTTGGTACTTTAACTAGATTTTGAAGAGAATACTTTTCTACTTTCACTTGAGGAACATTTTGAATACAGTACTTTTAGATCCGAGTACTTCTACTTTTATTAAAGTACATGATCCGAGTACTACTTCTACTAAAGTACATGATCCGAGTACTTCGACCTCTACTAAAGTACATGATCCGAGTACTTCGACCTCTACTAAAGTACATGATCCGAGTACTTCGACCTCTACTAAAGTACATGATCCGAGTACTTCGACTTCTACTAAAGTACATGATCCGAGTACTTCGACCTCTACTAAAGTACATGATCCGAGTACTTCTACTTCTACTAAAGTACATGATCCGAGTACTTCTACTTCTACTAAAGTACAATATCAGAGAAACCGTCCGTCTGTAAATATTTCTGCATGAAACAAAGTGAATGTCGTGAAGCTGTTTCCACTCAGAAGATATTTCTATGTTTGTAACACATCTCTATTTTTCTAGTTTGTCTACCTCTTTGTGAGTGTTTTACATGGAGAGAGTATATGTATATATTTACAGTATATATATTTACAGTATATATATATTTACAGTATATATATTTATAGGAGAACACAAAGCCAGATTTCTATGGCGGATTATTGTGCGATGATGTCACTTTTTTCTATGAAAGGAGTCTTCATTCTGGGGTTGAAGCACATTGCTCTGTAGCTCTATAGCTCTGTAGCTCTATAGCTCTGTAGCTCTATAGCTCTGTAGCTCTATAGCTCTGTAGCTCTATAGCTCTGTAGCTCTATAGCTCTATAGCTCTGTAGCTCTATAGGTCTGTAGCTCTATAGCTCTATAGCTCTGTAGCTCTATAGCTCTGTAGCTCTATAGCTCTGTAGCTCTATAGCTCTATAGCTCTGTAGCTCTATAGCTCTGTAGCTCTATAGCTCTATAGCTCTACAGCTCTATAGCTCTATAGCTCTACAGCTCTATAGCTCTATAGCTCTGTAGCTCTATAGCTCTGTAGCTCTATAGCTCTGTAGCTCTATAGCTCTGTAGCTCTATAGCTCTGTAGCTCTATAGCTCTATAGCTCTGTAGCTCTATAGCTCTATAGCTCTATAGCTCTATAGCTCTATAGCTCTATAGCTCACAGTGCAGGTTCAATGTTCATGTTTTCATCGTTCTGCATGGAGGCTGCTGCTGCCAATAAAACTGAGTACCAGAGACACGGTGTCTTCACTCTGCACACACACACACACACACACACACACACACACACACACACACACACACACACACACACACACACACACACACACACACACACTATGACTCTGCACACACACACACACACACACACACACACACACACAAACACACACACATTATGACTCTGCACACACACTATCACTCTGCACACACACTATGACTCTGCACACACACACTATAACTCTGCACACACAATGACTCTGTACACACACACACACACACACACACACACACACACACACACACACACTAGGGCTTTTATTTTGAAAGGTTAAGGGAGGAAGTGGATCAGGTAGAAAGAACATCTTAATCTTATTCATCATCGCCTTAAATACAACGGATCTCGCCCCTCATAATGTAAGCCTAAAGGGCTTGTATTTATCTTCCTCCTCCTCCTCCTCCTCCTCATCTTCATCACTTCATTGCTAGGCAACAGATGTGTCCCATAATAGTCCCTGTCGCTCTGACAAGCCGAAGGTCGCGTTGCCGTGGAAACAGCAGCATAAAACCTAACGAGGGATTTTTCATATTTGCACACGAGCTGATGTGAGTCATCTCGACATCCCATAATACTCTGCTTCATGTTCATCATGAGATATCACCTCCATGATGATTATTCAGTGAGGACTTCATACGGCGACTGCCGAACGCCTAATGTCACTCAATTAGACATGTAGCAACCAGGAAGTGAGTTACAAAGACTACAAGAGACTTAGAAGGACTACAACATATGCAAAACAGCTGCAACCGTGAAAAGGAAGAACACCTCCACAGATGAAGCACGAATACTACCAAGAGACCGACAATGGCCTCAAGGAGACACAGAGACTAGGAGACTTAAGACTACAAGGAGACTTAAAAAGACTACATAACACAAAAAGACAAGGAGACTTAAGATTACAAGGAGACTTAAGATTACAAGGAGACTTAAAAAGACTACAAGGAGACTTAACAAGACTACAAGGAGACTTAAAAAGACTACAAGGAGACTTAACAAGACTACAAGGAGACTTGAAAAGATTACAAGGAGACTTAACAAGATTACAAGGAGACTTAAAAAGACTACAAGGACACTTAATAAGACTACAAGGAGACTAAAAAAGACTACAAGGAGACTTGAAAAGATTACAAGGAGACTTGAGAAGATTACAAGGAGACTAAAAAAGATTACAAGGAGACTTAACAAGATTACAAGGAGACTTAAAAAGACTACAAGGAGACTAAAAAAGATTACAAGGAGACTTAACAAGATTACAAGGAGACTTAACAAGATTACAAGGAGACTTAAAAAGACTACAAGGAGACTTGAAAAGATTACAAGGAGACTTAACAAGATTACAAGGAGACTTAACAAGATTACAAGGAGACGTAAAAAGATTACAAGGAGACTTAAAAAGACTACAAGGAGACTTAACAAGATTACAAGGAGACTTAAAAAGATTACAAGGAGACTTAAAAAGACAACAAGGAGACTTAAAAAGATTACAAGGAGACTTAATAAGATTACAAGGAGACGTAAAAAGATTACAAGGAGACTTAAAAAGACTACAAGGAGACTTAACAAGATTACAAGGAGACTTGAAAAGATTACAAGGAGACTTAAAAAGACTACAAGGAGACTTAACAAGATTACAAGGAGACTTAAAAAGATTACAAGGAGACTTAAAAAGACTACAAGGAGACTTAACAAGACTACAAGGAGACTTACAAAGATTACAAGGAGACTTAAAAAGACTACAAGGAGACTAAAAAAGATTACAAGGAGACTTACAAATATTACAAGGAGACTTAACAAGACCACAAGGAGACTTGAAAAGATTACAAGGAGACTAAAAAAGATTACAAGGAAACTTAAAAAGATTACAAGGAGACTTAAAAAGACTACAAGGAGACTTAAAAAGACTACAAGGAGACTTCAAAATATTACAAAGAGACTTAAAAAGACTACAAGGAGACTTAAAAAGATTACAAGGAGACTTAAAAAGATTACAAGGAGACTTAAAAAGATTACAAGGAGACTTAAAAAGACTACAAGGAGACTTAAAAAGATTACAAGGAGACTTAAAAAGATTACAAGGAGACTTAAAAAGATTACAAGGAAACTTAAAAAGATTACAAGGAGACTTAAAAAGACTACAAGGAGACTTAAAAAGACTACAAGGAGACTTCAAAATATTACAAAGAGACTTAAAAAGACTACAAGGAGACTTCAAAATATTACAAAGAGACTTAAAAAGATTACAAGGAGACTTAACAAGACCACAAGGAGACTTCAAAAGATTACAAGGAGACTTAAAAAGACTACAAGGAGACTTAAAAAGACTACAAGGAGACTTCAAAATATTACAAAGAGACTTAAAAAGACTACAAGGAGACTTAAAAAGACTACAAGGAGACTTAAAAAGACTACAAGGAGACTTAAAAAGATTACAAGGAGACTTAAAAAGACTACAAGGAGACTTAAAAAGACTACAAGGAGACTTAACAAGACTACAAGGAGACTTGAAAAGACTACAAGGAGACTAAAAAAGATTACAAGGAGACTAAACAAGATTACAAGGAGACTTAAAAAGACTACAAGGAACCTTAACAACACTACAAGGAGACTTAAAAAGATTACAAGGAGACTTAAAAAGACTACAAGGAGACTAAAAAAAGATTACAAGGAGACTTAACAAGACTACAAGGAGACTAAACAAGATTACAAGGAGACTTAAAAAGATTACAAGGAGACTTAAAAAGATTACAAGGAGACTAAAAAAGATTACAAGGAGACTTAAAAAGATTAAAGGAGACTTAACAAGACTACAAGGAGACTTAACAAGACTACAAGGAGACTTAAAAAGATTACAAGGAGACTTAAAAAGACTACAAGGAGACTTAAAAAGATTACAAGGAGACTTAAAAATATTACAAGGAGACTTAAAAAGACTACAAGGAGACTTAAAAAGATTAAAGGAGACTTAAAAAGATTACAAGGAGACTTAAAAAGATTACAAGGAGACTTAAAAAGACTACAAGGAGACTTAAAAAGATTACAAGGAGACTTAAAAAGATTACAAGGAGACTTAAAAAGACTACAAGGAGACTTAAAAAGATTACAAGGAGACTTAAAAAGATTACAAGGAGACTTAAAAATATTACAAGGAGACTTAAAAAGACTACAAGGAGACTTAAAAAGATTAAAGGAGACTTAAAAAGATTACAAGGAGACTTAAAAAGATTACAAGGAGACTTAAAAAGACTACAAGGAGACTTAAAAAGATTACAAGGAGACTTAACAAGACTACAAGGAGACTTAAAAAGATTACAAGGAGACTAAACAAGACTACAAGGAGACTTGAAAAGATTACAAGGACACTTAACAAGACTACAAGGAGACTTAACAAGACTACAAGGAGACTTAAAAAGATTACAAGGAGACTTAAAAAGACTACAAGGAGATTTAAAAAGATTACAAGGAGACTTAACAAGACTACAAGGAGACTAAAAAAAGATTACAAGGAGACTTAAAAAGATTACAAGGAGACTTAAAAAGATTACAAGGACACTTAACAAGACTACAAGGAGACTTAACAAGACTACAAGGAGACTTAACAAGACTACAAGGAGACTTGAAAAGATTACAAGGACACTTAAAAAGACTACAAGGAGACTTAACAAGACTACAAGGAGACTTGAAAAGATTACAAGGACACTTAACAAGACTACAAGGAGACTTGAAAAGATTACAAGGAGACTTAAAAAGATTACAAGGAGACTTGAAAAGATTACAAGGACACTTAACAAGACTACAAGGAGACTTAACAAGACTACAAGGAGACTTAACAAGACTACAAGGAGACTTGAAAAGATTACAAGGACACTTAAAAAGACTACAAGGAGACTTAAAAAGACTACAAGGAGACTTAAAAAGATTACAAGGACACTTAAAAAGACTACAAGGAGACTTAACAAGACTACAAGGAGACTAAAAAAGATTACAAGGAGACTTAAAAAGATTACAAGGAGACTTAAAAAGACTACAAGGAGACTTAAAAAGACTACAAGGAGACTTAACAAGACTACAAGGAGACTTAAAAAGATTACAAGGAGACTAAACAAGACTACAAGGAGACTTGAAAAGATTACAAGGACACTTAACAAGACTACAAGGAGACTTAACAAGACTACAAGGAGACTTGAAAAGATTACAAGGAGACTTTAAAAGACTACAAGGAGATTTTAAAAAGATTACAAGGAGACTTAACAAGACTACAAGGAGACTAAAAAAATATAAAAGGAGACTTAAAAAGATTACAAGGAGACTTAAAAAGATTACAAGGACACTTAACAAGACTACAAGGAGACTTAACAAGACTACAAGGAGACTTAACAAGACTACACAGGAGACTTGAAAAGATTACAAGGACACTAAAAAGACTACAAGGAGACTTAACAGACTACAAGGAGACTTGAAAAGATTACAACACTTAACAAGACTACAAGGAGACTTGAAAAGATTACAAGGAGACTTAAAAAGTATCAGATAGGAGACTTGAAAAGATTACAAGGACACTTAACAAGACTACAAGGAGACTTAACAAGACTACAAGGAGACTTAACAAGACTAAGGAGACTTGAAAAGATTACAAGGACACTTAAAAAGACTACAAGGAGACTTAAAAAGACTACAAGGAGACTTAAAAAAGATACAAGGACACTTA
>CADEHL010000091.1:0-408029 GCA_902827135.1 Harpagifer antarcticus
AGCTCATGAATACTGAATTGGATGGGGTTAAATTGGCTATGACTTCATGATCTGTCCCAGTAATCCATTTGGTGGCTAAATTGGAGATTGATGACTTCATCACGTTATGTCTGTCTTCTGTGTTACCATTAACCATCCTGGGCCACAAGTGTCACATTTGGTTTTCTATTTACATGTTTTATGTGACTCTTAGTTTGTGTCTGTAGCATCAGATTCTTCCTTAACTCGTGCCGTACAGTCGTTGGAAAAGGAGGTTCAGGAAGTAAAAGCCACTTTACAAACCATGCTTGAACAGCTCCAAGAGGAAGAGGAGGAGGAAGGGAATGAGTTACAAGATGACGACCTCATGGAAAACGGGACAGAGGAAGAAGAAGAAGTGGAAGAAGAAGAAGAGGAAGAAGAAGAAGAGGACCAATACTTCAGTGACAGCTGGGGCATATGAAATGAATGCTGTGTGTTTTATAACCACTCAGACAGACCGGCTCTCCGAGAGTCTGACCTCAGCTTTGCAGAAGGAGTGACCCCGCATCCATTTACTGCCGAGCCTCACTCAGCTTCACAACCAGCCTCTGGTACTGCTGAAAGTTCCAGAACAAAGCCTTCGAAAGTCTGTAGTCTTTTATACATATAAAACAGGAAAAGCAGAAAGGATTTTGATAAAAATGCAAAAATATAAGACACTTTAATACCATTTGTTGCCTCAAAGCCAGGTAAAGAGTGCCTTAAGCCACGTGGCAATTTCTTTTTTAATTAAGATGTTTTGAAGACAGGATGTCTTGCAGAGCTATAATGTGTCATTTTGTATTTTCAATGTTTACTATAAAAGCATTTCCCATTTTAGGTGATCATTTTGATTATTAAGGGTTTTTCCTTAACAATCCAATTGAGTCTTAAAAGTTAGAAATGATTAGCCAGCCTTAAAGCATAACTTTTGATCATACAGAAAAGGCTCAGTAATGTTAGTTACACAGCAAAAATTCAAATATAAGCCAAATAGGCACTATATGTTACGGAAAAGTTGCATCAACGAAACCTGTGTATTGATTTTGAGCAAGGCTGTGGTGCATTTCTCATGTTTTTTTGTTGTCCAAGTATGAATTTGTTATTGCTTCTTTCAAAAATTACATAGTCTTGCTTTCAAATTGTATCAAAATTCGATAAAAAAACCGGAAGATACAAATGTTTTAAAATAGCCAACTCAAGCTGAAAAATGAGCAATCACTCACCAAAACCACCTGTTTGCATTTGTTTAGGGTGGACAACCAAAACGTCTTTTACTGGTAACAGTCATGCACATAAACTTAAATGTATGCTTCTTTTTTAGGTCAGCTAGGCACTGTGTGTTTTCCGTACGATTGGACTTAAGTTAAATGTAATTTTGTCCATGAAATAACTCATTTGTGGTGCTACAGAATGTGAGCTAACTTGAACACTTTATTGTTTTTATCTTGTTGAAAATGCAATATTTAGATTTTTCTTCCACCCTGTCTTAAAGCACTGTATGCTTAAAAGGATGCTGTATTTCAAAATACATCAGTCACAATAGTGAAATTGGGACATATACATGAAGGAAGTATTGAAGGATAACATATCAGTGGAAGTGCTTCTAATGCTGTTTCTTTTTCTTAAATAATAGTTTTTCTGCCACTGAAAAGTGTTTTTATTTAATTTATGTCAGCTCAGAAAAGGGTTATTCATACCACTGGGTGGCAGTTTACTTTGCAAGAAACATTTTCGTAATTCCACCCATAATCATGTTTTTTTAATTTACTGTGCAGCTTGCTGTATCATATTTTATATGTATTCCTTACTGCATCTCACTAATTAAAGCATGTACCATTCCAGACTAATGCTGTGTCCTGCTGTTTTCTTCTTGTATTGAGTTACAGTCCCTCTGCTCATTTCCCCTCATATATAAAATGTGCGGGCGTGCTGCCAGGCAAGTGGGGGCAGCAGTGACATGTAGAAGATATCAATACGGTAATAAAGGTCCTCTAGTGAGGTCTTTAGGGGATACATGGGCTTCTATTGTTATCTCGCCTCAGCAGCGCTGGTGTGGCTAATTGGGAGGCAGCCTCACAGAGGACATGGGGGGAAATGCGTTTATGGTGCTTTGTCTCCATCTAATTCACCCTGTATTTTTGGAGCAGGGCGATGTTGGGGGATCCTCAGGGGCGTGTCTGCAGTCCTGTGCTCTGGGCTGTAAACACAGCTGAGTGTGCAGGGTTTTTCCAGCAGCACAATGGGACTTTCTAACTGACAGCCAGGTAGCAGTTGTCAGGCCAGAAGTCTCCACATCTATCAGTCTCAGGCTGTGTATAGACAGAGCCTGGCACACACACCTTCCTGTCAATCACCCCCACCTCATAATTGAATCTATGCTTGTGCCATGCGGTGCCCTGCATGGTCACTGCTCATAAAATGGCCACGGAGAAAAGCCTAGATGGTTTTCAGCAAGCAGATACAGCTGGGTAAGATGTTTCCTGATGTAAAATAAAGCACCATGCAGTCTGAGGTCCTGTGTCTCTGCAAGGTGGTTGCTATGATATTGCGAGTGTACTTTTTTTATTTTTTATATGGTATTATTATAATCTTTTCTCTTTCCATATATTCCAGCCCCCCACTTAATTCCTGTTGCTGATGTCAGTGGTAGATTTACGACTTGATATTCATGGTTTTCTTTAAAACAATGGGTCCTGTATTTCAGATAGAGGCGGAAAAAAGCAGGCTGTAATTACCACGGTCGTTAAATTACATTACATCAGCTGTAGCTATATCTATTTAACCTAGTGTTATTTGATTCAAGAATAATGGAAACTATTCATAGAGCTTGTTCACATACACTGAACAAAAATATAAACGCAACACTTTTGTTTTTGCTCCCATTTTTCATGAGATGAACTCAAAGATCTAAAACATGTTCTATATACACAAAAAACCATTTCTCTCAAATATTGTTCACAAATCTGAAAAAATCTGTGATAGTGAGCACTTCTCCTTTGCCGAGATAATCCATCCCACCTCACAGGTGTGGCGTATCAAGATGCTGATTAGACAGCATGATTATTGCACAGGTGTGCCTTAGGCTGGCCACAATAAAAGCCCACTCTGAAACGTGCAGTTTTGCTTTATCGGGGGGGTCTGGGGGGGTCCGAAAACCAGCAGTATCTGGTTTGACGGGTAGGGGTAGGGTTAGGGGTAGGGTTAGGGTAATGTTGTGAATCGAGTGGCCTGTGTTCGTCGTCCATAACATACGCCTGCCCATACCATAACCCCACCACCACCATGGGCCACTCAATTCACAACATTACCCTAACCCTAACCCTACCCCTCACACCAGATACTGGCTGGTTTTCGGACCCCCCCAATAAAGCAAAAATGCACGTTTCAGAGTGGCCTTTTATTGTGGCCAGCCTAAGGCACACCTGTGCAATAATCATGCTGTCTAATCAGCATCTTGATATGCCACACCTGTGAGGTGGGATGGATTATCTCGGCAAAGGAGAAGTGCTATCACAGATTTTTTCAGATTTGTGAACAATATTTGAGAGAAATGGTTATTTTATGTATATAGAAAATGTTTTAGATCTTTGAGTTCATCTCATGAAAAATGGGAGCAAAAACAAAAGTGTTGCGTTTATATTTTTGTTCAGTGTACATTTTGCTATCTGGATTACCAACCCACACACACTATGAAATCAGTCATTACTTGCTCGGTCCGAAACCATTGGAATCAACAAGCTATTCAGATGTGACTCCACTTCCTATGTCCCATGCAGGCTCAGTAAAATAAAATAAACCAACCCCAAAAATGAGTATATCCACCCAAGGCTTGAGAACTATCTGTGCAAATGCTGCACCATATTTTCTCTCGTGAGCAATTCAGAGCAAATAAGGCTCTGTGAGGAGGGGTCTTAAAGAGACAGATGCTTAAACCGAGCGTAACAGACAGAGTGCAAATACAGGTATATTCCTAAAGATACTATGAGGAAAATAATTTGTTTGAGAAATGAGCATGATATGTCATCTTTAAAAAATGGTCTCTAGCTAACTGGTATATGTTTTCAGACTTCAAAATGACAACACTCTAAAAAAATCAGTTCTCACTATGCATTTGATTCCTAAAATATTAATTATCGTGCTCAGAATTTATAGCTAAAGCTACATTTCCAAGGCAAAAAAAAAGCTTCCCAGCAGCTTCATGCAAACCACCTGACATGTTGAGAAATCTAAAGCTTGACAGACCTGCCGTGCCTAGTTACGGTTGCTAAGCTTTGACAATTGCTGTTCGGGGGAGCAGTTTTGCAAATGGTCAATTTGGATGGTCGCTTGGCAGTTTTTTGTTAGTGCAGAAAATAACTTTTTACATTTAATAAATCATACAGTCCACATAATGACATTTTATACATTTTCCAGTGAGGTGATAAACGTTTCCAGTACTAATCCATTATTTTAAAGAATTTTCATTCGTCATTATTTCATACACACAGCACATGTGAAAAAAGAATCAACATCGAAAATAACATGCAAGTGATGTTCCACTCCATATTCACAAAATTCTCTGGATTTATGAATAATATTTCATGACTGAATGAAGGATTTTAGGAGTGTGTCTGTATCAGGGGATTTGGGTTTGAGATTTGGATTTGTTTATTTGATTCCCTGCTCAGTTGTTATGTTGTCTGACAGGTACAAGTACAAACTCTCTGAACCATAGGAAAATAATAGATCACGCCGCAGATTTTCCTCTCGCTAGCGACAGACACATCCAATGAATGCAAATTGAGCTCTTTTTTCTGTACTCATGCATTTGACTTTCTCAGGGATCCCTGTATGCTCCTCTGAAACTGACACCTTTGCTATGTGTGAGCGACTGCATGTCAGTTCTGGTCATTGAGTCAGTGAAGTTAAATCTCCTGAGGTGTTTTTGTACAGAGCAAAACTGGACACTGAACTCACCGTACCTTACTTTAGAGCACTCATTTGAATTCACTTTGTATTTCACTTAACTGTTCAATAAATTCAACTTAGCAATTAAATAGAAAGGAACTTCCTGTGGAATTAATAAGCATTTTAATCATTTGATTGCAAGTCTTCCCAACTCAAAATCTGCATATTTATCTGTAAAGGAAGTATGGCACAAATGAAAAACAGAGCACACTGAGCAGAGACAACAAGAAATGGCCTGCATTACTCTTTTTCCGTTGAAATCACACTTAATTATAAACACTGTGCCGGTGGGAGCTGCAGACTATTTCCATCACTTAGGCTTTATGAGAAATCACAGGATTGGAGAAAAAGCACTCCGAGGCGTACGCACAGATGTACTTTCATCTTCGTTCTGATATGTCCAATTTACAAGGCTTGACCTTTCAGAAATTACACATGGAAGAACTGAGAGACATTTAGAAAAACCCAGGAGTTTGAGAGAACAAAGTGGAATAAAGTGTGCGTGCAGCATGTGCCTCGACATGTGCAGGGAGAGATACTGATTCTGCTGAAACCCAATCAGAAGTATTACTCATTAAACCTATTTAATCATTCAGACTGAACTTGGAATATTAGCCTGCATGCGATCTATCTGAGCAGGAAGACCCTGAGGAAAAAATAACAGAAAGCCAAATTAAAAGATATTTAAATCACTGATGATTCAAGCTTCTGATATTCCTTATTAATGAAAGGGTCTGAAAGAACCACTGGAAACTGGCTGATGAATACACTTTGCTGAGTAGAAGGCCACTGAAGAACATTACTGTTTATTAGCACCCTGCAGAAAATAAGCTCTTAAAACTCCTTTCCAACTTTATTATTAGAACATACGGCACAACAGTGAGGTGACCAATTCATGTTTTATCTCCCATTTTCTTGCTATAGCATTAAATATGTGGTGTATTTTTCAGCTTTCATTTGTTTAGAATCAATTAAGAATTATTCGTTTTGAATGGACAAAAAAAGAACCTCAGGCAAACGTAATATTGCATAAGGAGCTTTATAGGTATGGCTATCTTTGCAGATTTGATGTATGGTTTAGCAAATGATGTCTTAGCACATGCTAATATCACCATGCCGCATGATGCTTTGATAATATGTCCCACCCTAGTTATATTAATATTCTTGTATGTGAGGGACACACATTAACTTATGTATCATACTTTTTAGAACTGGTGCAATATTCAGGTTATTTTTGCATTGTCCCATTAACCAGTCTTCTCTCCATAAACATACTTTGATGCACACTTCCTCAACTGCACAAAATACATTTCGAACTCTCTTGAGGTGGTGTTTGTAGTGCTAAATTAATCGGCAAGGCTACTACAATCCTTTTTGTGTTGCTTTGCCTCTACGACATTAAGAAAGTTCACTCAAAACTTAAATGGAAGAATTACTATTATGAGTGCAAATTGCTTTCATTAGAGGTCGTGTTGCTCAGGTGGCTTTGCTAAATATTGCGATACTTAAAGGAGAGTATTACAACAATTAATTGAATTCCTTAATGTTGTCTTCACTACATAAATCTCTACCTGCATCTGTCTGTAGCCTCTTCATCTAGTTACACTTTTGAGAAGGCATACATCATAATGTAACCTCATAACCAGAGCAATACAAATCTAGCTGAAATGTAAATTATAAATGTAGTGGGAATCTATAGAATGGATGTCGTTCCTAGTGATGAAACCGCAGTGAAATCTAGAACAATAATCCACTGCTGTGATGTAAATATAGCTAAAATGTAATAGAAAAATGAATCACATGTAATTTTTACAGTGTAAACATGAAATATTACAAATGAAAATGTTTGCAAATGCATTCTAGAGATGCCATTAGTATAGGAGTGGGGTATGAAGGAATGTGGTGGGGGGAATTAAGCCCATGACTTAAGAAGGCTGGCTCCAGCATTCATCCTGGGATCAGCTCGTTCTGTTTACAAGTCTTTTTTTACATAAAACGTGCTAAATTGTCTGTATTTTATTAAGATAGCAGACTTGATATTAGTAAATGTGTTGCAATTCAAATAAAGCTCAAAAAGCTGAAGGAAAATCCTGAATACATGTTGAATAAGAAATCAATATTTCTGAATAGTGTCACACACTGTTTATTTAATCCATGTTTGAAGTCTAACAAGTGCTCATGTCAAACTGCTCCAAAATGGGTTTTCTCAAAGCAATCGATTTAAAAGCTTAATCTTGCTTCTCTGCCAAAAAGCATCAGAGTAATAAGATCCTAGTCAAGAGGAACTTTGTGTGACACGCTATCAAATGTCTTTCGAAGGATTTACAGTTTCCCCGTTCCTTTGTGGGACGTCACTGTCAAACATTAAAAAACAGTTCTGACTGTTTTTGAAATTAAAAACATTGTTTGGTTTGGGCCAAGAGAAGTTTGTGCTGCCATGTGTAATATCTAAAGAAATGGGATACCCTTTTCTTTTTTGCAGCGGAACCAGCAGCGAATTGATTTTTACTCCCATGTCCAAGGAGGAAAAACATATTGTTGGTAAGTCCTCCGGGGAGCGCTCCTTTATTTAGATCTACGGTGGGGCCTACTAGAAGCCCAGACAGCAGTTCACCTTGTAACATCTCTAGGGGACATGGCTGTCACTGGAAAGCTGAAATATCATGCCAGCCCTGCCATCCTTCCCACTTAGTCTCAAAAACAGGCAGGTACCACACCATGGGGAAACAGGATCGATAGATGTGATGGATGGAGCTGGCTGCCTCCAGGAGACGGCCTAGGGGAGGGAGGGAAGGGGGAGAAGTAATGAGAGTTTCTCTGAGCGATGGGGAGGTTTCTGCCATGGGAGGCAGAGCGCGTGGCCCTCTTTTCTTTAACTTTAGCTGCCAGTTTGGCCTAATGAGACTTAGAGGCGCTCCTGTCCTGGGGAGGGACGTGGTGATGTGAGCAGCTCAGCAGCTGTCAGTCTGTCCAGACCTGCCTGTACCAACAGTGGACGGGGAACAAAATATAAGACATACCAGCACAGTATGTGAAGCTCACAGGGTTCTGAATCCAGGACTGCTGGTTGCTTTATACTCCAAGCTAGATAAACGATAGCCACTTGGTGCTCCTGTTCTAATGTTCTAGCTGCACTAATCAAATCCTATATTTAACTTTAACTGCACTGGCATTTCCAATTGTATTAATGTTGGTGTCGCTGTTGCTAAGAGAAATACATAACTTTATAGTTTTTCTCAGAGATACAAACAACTCGGAGCACAATGCATTGGTTTCCAAACAGAGAAAGAGTTATTTATGTTTGTTGATTCGTCTAAATGTACAAGATGTTCATATATCACTAGCAACATGGCTAACGCTTTCTTACTGATCAACCTTTAGGAAAACACTCCTTCCTCAACAATGGCTATTCTGTAAGGTAATGTTTTTTCTACCTAGGGACAGCTGCTGCAAGCCATTTTGTTTTGCCATCAAGTTGCCTCTGAGCAAAATGCTCTATGGTAGGTAGTGAGGAAGTGTTAATGGCTAGGGTTAGGGCTATAGCTACCAGTAGGTCATTAGCATCTTTTCAAATGGTCAATTTAAAGAGATGCAGGTTAAATAGTGGACTCTAAATTGCCTGAAGCTGTAAAAAACAAGTGTGAATGATTGTCTGTCTATATGCGTCAGGCCTGTGATTGACTGGTGATCAGGATGTACCATCCCCTGGCACAGTGTCAGCTGAGATTGACTACAATCCCCTGGGACCCTCTTAAGGATACGCAATGAGAGATAATGTATGGACCAAATGACTGAGTGTAATGTTGAGGTGGGCATTCGTTGTGATGAAACTAGAGAGAATTATCACCTAAAACAATTCTGCTATGGCAAGAACCAATGTTTTTAACCACTGAATAATGTTGTACAATGCGACCCATGTGGATGTGTAAGGGCCTATAATGAGGCTGGTAGCAAATTCAATTATTGTTCATACAACAATGAAAACATTTAGGTCGGGTAGCAGTTGATTAAAGAGAGACGCACCTTAAATCAATCAGATCCCGAAACCCCGCAGGCTTCAAGGTGACTGTAAAAAGTTTATAAAGTGCTTCTTTGTAGCAGCTCTGTTCACCTTGGATTATTTTCACTTGCAATTGATTCTAATGACACATCTATATTTTCACATTCTGTTAACCTTGCGGTATAGTCCAACTTTCCAGTGTCATTATGTATGGTATGCTTAGAAGATTTCCAGAAATCGTTTTAAATTGCCAAAGCAGGTTTTGCAGGCTGCTTCTATTAAAACTCAATCAGACGGACTGTTTGATATATTAAAGGGTTATTATTGGATAATAACAGCAAATATCACCAGTGTAGGTAAGGGCCACATATTTGAGAGTAACACATGGGTCAGTTCCAGGAAAAATTATGGCCCCGCCCACTTTTGGGGGAAAATATTCGCTGTAATTTGAATGGCAGTAAACACAGATTCTGACATTTTTGGCTATCACATAAAAAAAAGTTATCAAAAAGCCCAATTATTAGACTCTCCAGAAAAACGCGGGCTAAAATCCTTGATTATGCGATTAAACATGCAGGGTTTTTATGTGATTTTATGCGGTGAAATTGCGATATATGCGGAAAGTTGCGAAATATGCAAAATATTTTTTTTGAAATATTGGGCTGTCTTATTTATTCTCTCTCACACACAACCTGCCACTAACGTTAAACCCCTTTAGCCTACTATTCAATGAAACACATTCAATGTTTATTTATTGAAAAAGCAATTGGGCTATTTTAATCACACTCTCTCTCTCACACACACACACATCACACACTTCTCCGCCTCATTCTGTTTTAATTTACTTGTTCGTTATCTGACCAGCTTCAATCTTGTAGGCTTCTCACCTCGTTTCTTGTAGCCCTCGAAAGGGTTTTGGAGGTTGATGCCTCGTTGAACGTGAGTTGTTTGGCTTTCTTGTCCGCAGCAGCAGATTTAAAAATCTGCGCCATTTTGCTGATTATGCGGTAAATTATGCGATCGCATAATCGCGTTTTTCTGGAGGGTCTAAATTATGATGGTCAGACAGGCAAAATATAAAAAATCTCATTGGATATCGATGATCTGCGTCGATTTATAGGCAAGGCAAGGCAAGGGAAGTTTATTTATATAGCACCTTTCAACACAAGGCAATTCAAAGTGCTTTACAAAAAACGAAAGACATTAAGACAATGGCATTTAAAATCAGTCATTAAAAAGAAAATAATAAAATAAACATTAAAAGAAAAAAAAAAATACATGGATAAAAGTTACAGTGCAGTTTAAGATGTGAATAGTTCAATTAAAAGCAGCGGCAAAAAGAAAAGTCTTCAGCCTGGATTTAAAAGTAGTCAGAGTTGCAGCGGACCTGCAGGTTTCTGGGAGTTTGTTCCAGATATTTGGAGCATAATAACTGAACGCTGCTTTACCATGTTTAGTTCTGACTCTGGGGACAGAAAGCTGACCAGTCCCTGAAGACCTGAGAGATCTGGATGGTTCATAATTTAGCAGTAGATCAGAAATGTATTTTGGGCCTAAACCATTATAGTTTAAATTAAATCAATAGGGAAATGATGTCTGGTCAGTCTGCTGGAGGACGAGTGGCCGGCAGCAATATAACACTTTAACTGTGATATCTGAATTAGATCGTTTCTTTTACTGTCCTTTTTTCTGTAGAGAAAGTAAAGAATCCGTAAGTCGCCATTCATTTGTTTGTGCAATATATGACTCAGCAGCTTTAAGACATGAAGAAACTATTATTTTCCGCTTCGCTGATGCATTGTTTCTCCCTAAAGTGGGGTTTTCTCCCTAAATATTTGATATTGTAGTGCCGAGAGATAGGGAGTCGGAGGCGGTGCAATGGAGGTACAAAGCTTGCTTTAATGAGCAGCAGAAATGTAGATGTTGTTGGGTCGCAGCCCGGGACGACAAGAGGAAAAAGCCAGGAGGGCACACAATTATATAGTTAGCAACACATATGTCCGTGCGGAAACAATACCCCCAACCCGTAGTTCCATGAGTGAATTATGTACATAGAGTAAATTAGTGATCACTACAATATATCCATCAAATATCAGATTTCAATAATCTAAATATTCCATATTTTGAAACACTGTCTGACCTCAGAGGATTGGTGGTAATGCTATTAACGTGAGCTCTTTTTACATAATAGATTACAGGGTTGACCCTAATTTGACCTCCATTTTAGCCTTTGCCTATCCGATTGAGAGGGGTCACTGTCTGTGTCACGCTGATCTGATACCCGAGAATAAACGTCTCTGTTTAGTCTCTGTGATAAACACTCACAACACATATTCATTGGTCTCTATTAATGGTGGGTCACGTTGTGTGCTCTCATGCCAGCATGTGAATACAGCCACAAAACAAAATTCAATGTATTGGACAAGAGCACAATATACTATTTAAAGCAATTCAGCCTCAACACGTGCAATATGTTATTACATGTGTCAAGAGCAACTATATGGGCCTTTCTCTAAACCTTCCCCTCCTTTCATCGCACACACACACTAATGCAACAAACAGATGATGAAGAGTATTTAGAATTTAAAATTAGAGCAGGGTGAAAAATAAAGGAAGGAATAGAGAATGACAGAGAAAACAGATAGTGACGTGGTTATTCCTGTAGGGGAGGACATATACGTATAAAAGATGCAGGCTGTAAAAACATCTGAGAATAGATGCCTGTTGGAATATGTGGCGCCTCACTACAAACCACACAAAGTAATTCTGAAGTGTTTTGCAGTTTCGTAGGAATGCCCGCCCCTAGATGCATTATTAATCATATTGTACAGCTACAAATGTTTGGAATTACAGCTGCCTACATCGGCTCGACAATCATCCGCCATGAATTATCCAAATGAAATGGAAGTGGTAAACATAGATAAGCAGACTCCCTTCTACAGGGGACAAGATACATTTAAATAGAAACATCAGTATTCATCACAGAGCTCGACAGCAGATTAAAGCCGCATTTTGTGTCACGGCAACAATCAAATCACAGCAGTTGCGTGTGTGTTGCGTGTGTGTGTTTGGTGAGGGAGTGTTTTTCAACAGGGGGTTTCTTTAACTGACTTTGAATTTGTTTGATGTGTATGCTCACTGACACCGGGGTCAGTATGTTAACCTGTTTTCATTTCCTCACAATTAATCTCTGGCAGAGAAATATTGTTTGAGAAGGCAATTTCAATCACAGAATTTTGTTGGAGGTTGTTTTTTGTCTTCAAAACATACTTGTAAATCTTAATTTACTTGGCCTACAAAATCATTATTGGAACTCAAAGAATAGAAGACAAAATAAATGTCCTGTGGCTTTTATTTACCTAATTTAGTCTAGTTTAATTTGATCATCCTGACAGTGTTTGCTCTTCATATTAGTTTGCTCCAATGACTTAAACAACTATATAAATAGCCACAGGGGAAATGAAACTGTCTGTTCAAATGATCTGTTAAAAAACTGACTGGTTGAAGCTTTCTCAGTCCAAAGGGGAATCAGAAAACATCCCTATTTTGTAAACAATAGATTAGAGTGGCAACTAAACCTTTATAGATTAAGTACAATACATACATCCCAACTCATGTCAAATTTCATGAATGCCTATCCTAAATCCTCTCAATCTTAATTAACCCCAGTTTAACCTCACGCTCACATACTATATGGTATACCGTGTGCTGTAAGCTGTTTGCATGTTAAACTAACATTTAATGATATTTTTCATGTAATGCCAAGACCTTTCTATCTATATTTAATCCAGGCATACTCATAAAGGGAACGCATTACGCAATGAACTTGTTACATGTAATATTCAAGAGAGACATTAAACACAATATACACAAATATGAATCAACGAAAGGCATGCCATTCCAAAAGCCTTCTTAAGATACATTCATGACGATAGACAGCATATGTTACATGCCACTCCAACATTTAAGAACATTAAAACCTTTAAAGATTTAGAGCTTCTCAAAAGCATTAGAAATTATACAGGCAGCTGCTTCTGAATTTATGAAGGTTTAGGAGGTGTGTGGCGCAGTGGGTTGTCGGTTGGTGTTCGGATCAGGGGAGTACAGGTTCAACCCCCACTGCAGTCAGCATGTCGTTGTGTCCCTGGGCAAGACACTTCCCCCCAAATTGCTCCTGAGGTGATTATCCACAGTATTGAGTATATTAGTCGCTTTGGATAAAAGCGTCTAACAAGTGACATGTAATGTTTAGTTCTGTTTTCACACATTACTTTATTCAGTTTGATCCTCTCCACACTTCTGGCAGTCTTCCAATAAAACCTCTTCAAATCATTTTAGACTCAATAATACTCTTTCATCATGCTTGGTGTAACTCTGAAAAGGTTATTACAAATGTTCCTTTGTAATTGTTGATAATTGTATGCTGTAAATTCCACATGAGGAAATTAGACAAATAAAACATTGCTTGGTTTCTACTGTATCATGTTTTGAGAAAGATTGACCTTTAATGATGAAGTCTTTAATTTGCAAGTGGCAGCTCAGAGTGAATGTTTACACATGAACATCAATAAACTGCTTAGCATCATAGCAGGAATACAGGGACGTGTTTATTTCTATAAATTGTTCGAGCCTGGCAACATCAGGTTATAATTTGAATTTGACAAATACTTTATTTTGGTTTTGAGACCATATACCAGCAAAACAATGACATTCCCTACAGCGTTAGTTGTTCAACAAATTGGCAAATATTAGCATGCAAACACGCTAAAGTAAGATGGTGAACATTGTAATCATTAGAGCATTGTCCCTGTGAGCATGTTAGCATCTTTAGCACACCAGTACCATGTAGGTCGCTTAGTATTGATTCAAATTCTAGTCCTATAAAAATGTTTACTACAAAATTATAGCAACGTTGTTGGCAAAATGACAAAAGGGAAAACCAGAAAACAGTATCATTTATAAAAATGAAACATTTAACAAAACCAAATATAGGATTTTATAAAAGGTTATTTTGGTCATTATTGTTAAAATTGCAATCAGTCACTTATTTATTTATTAAAAAAGTAATCTGAGATACCATGGTTCCTACCAGGCCCATGCCAGTGCCCACATGTAATAGCAGTGTTTCCCAGATCTGAAATATACTTGGGGGGACGACGACAATAAGTCAGGCCGGAAATTATACACCCAGCCAGGCAACTACCATTTTCTTTTTGTGCCATTTTGCTGGATTTATTTGTCAATATTTACAGCGTTGCTGCCCATAGTGATAGCCCTATAGTTTAAATCTACTACTCACAAATAAATATATGGACATGGGTTACTATTTAAATACAATTGTAAATGTATTTAGGAACCTGTCCATGTGATTTGAAGTGGGGGTGGACCTCAAATCCTCTAGGGGGGTCCGGAGGCATGCTCCCCCGGTAAGATTTTATTTTTAATTTTGGAGTTAAGTGCATCAATCTGGTGCATTATGAGGGGACTATAAAGAGACTAGATCTATGGGAATACCCATATGAAACAGAACTGTATACATTTCAATAATCAAAAATCATGGCCATAACCAATAACATACCATTTCCAATATGAAAAAACACTGAAACTTGTTTATTTATTTATTTTTGGTTTATTTATAGTTGTGAGTGTGTCTGGGGCTGAATCAGCCTCACCGGTCTCCCTCCTCTCCCTCTCCCTCCCTCCTGCTCCTCTTTGAGACAGCAGCAAAGACTAGTTCTAGCTCTCAACAAGTTTTAAAAGTTTATCTTACCTTTTTTCACCTAGTTAATTTTTTTATTCATGCATTTTCACTAATCACTACCCCTCAAATGGAAATATGTGTTTACATAAATGGTGGTCCAAACCGTTTGAGACCCACTGAGAACTTAGACTAAGTTAACTATCTAAACACTCAGAGAGTCCTTTACCTCACCTGAGCTGAGGTTACCCCGAACTTGAATGACACACAGAGACCAATCAAGGGCTTTGATTTATGATCTGTATGACAGTGGCCATGTCGGCAGGCCACATCATGTAGACAGACAGTCACCCTGTGTGAGGCAGACCCACATTTGCGCAGCATTGCGTCCACACTACATACATTTTTTTTAAAAAGCGAAATGGGTCGTGGAATACTTGGGCGGCCGTTAATATAACTGGGCGGCCCGCCCAAGTAAAGTCTATGTGTGGGAACCCTGAATAGAGGAACATATTTTATTAGGATAGGTAAGCCTGTTTAGAATCCCCAAATACAAATATGTAGGTTACATTGTATTGTTCTTCAAAAGCTGATGGTTGATTGCTACAACTACTAAAGCTTAGAGGAACTCTTCATGGCAGAAAAAAAATTTTCTTTACAATGACCTCAGTTGACACCTCCGAATATCTGCAGCATCATGGAAAAACACAAACTGCATTTTGTCCTCGTACCTTCCTGACCTTGTCTAGTCTGGAACACCACACAGCATTATGAATTAAGACCACTGCAGTTTCAAGGGCAAAACAAGCAGAAAGAAAACATGCAGTGGCCCTGCGAGTCGGGTCTTTGAGGTTTATTAATATACAGCTGGCAGATTAATAATGTACAGCTGGCAGAGGGATGAAGGAGGGAGCGCCAATATCCTGCTCTGCAGTCGGTCCACTGCAGAACCATGAGGTCACTTTGTTGTGTCTCCCCAGGAGGTTTCCAAAAGCAGCCATTCCTCCCGCAGTGAAGGAAGTGAACTTGAGAAGCCCTTTGAATCTGTCTCTGTGTGACCCCGAGGTCACGGACACGGGGAGAACGTCTACAACTGAACCCTTCCTCTGTTTGAAAATTAGGGCATCGCAGTTTCTTCCTCCCCATTTCTGTTCTCTTGTTAGTATTGTCCGAAATATTTTGCTTGTTTTGCTTCCACTGGGCTTCATTTATTATAAAGAGAGAAGGCATTTTTTAATTGAAAAAGTGTAAAAACTATTTCAGGGCTGCAGACACACATGCAGATCATTGTTCTGGCTGAATCTAATTAGTTTTGCATCCAATAGGAGTTCTATCTGATTTGGGAATTATCTGCAATGGGAAAATAGACTGCAGCTTCTGCGTGGATATGTAATGTATTCTCGCGGCATAAGTTGAAAAAAATATGGTATTGAAATCAATTGGACCCTCCAGCATTAATGAACTGTTAGACCCTGTGAACATCTAGTTATTGGTGTAAAAAATCTAGGAAAAGAGCACAAACAGTCGCCTTGGGAGTCTAAGCCTTCCCTTTGTTTTTGTTTCCATGGCGCTGGCTTATCCATTCCTCACATTACTCCCTGGCATTTCACAGTCCAGATATTGTTACTTTTACTCACACTCAGTAAGACCACCCCCCCCCCCCCCCTCCTCCTCTTTAATTCCCTTTGCAGAATCCAGTACACCAGAGTGCCCCATCAGCACACCGTGCTATCTGTAGGCACAAGACTCATAGCAAAGCCACTGGGTTTATCTGTCATTGAGCAGACTGCGGCAGGTGAGGTGTCGAGGTGAAAAATAACCTTCTGGCTGGTTGCTCTGAGGAGCAAGAAAAAAAGAGTAAGCCCCATGAGTAAAGAGAATGAATTAAAAAAAAGGTGCACCATTTTTCTTTTTGATGGAGGCTCTCATTTGCTGCTTTTGTGTGTAATGTTTTGACAAAACAATCAAAGAAGCTATAATATCTCATTGTGTGAAGGCTCCCTGGCTGGGTCAACAATAAGACTCTGCAATATTGATGCGAGGAAATGATACAGGGCAACAGTGCATCTTCATTCTCTCTCTTTCATGCATATATTCAGTAAACGCTGTAATAGGAAATTAGATCTGGGTAAGGTAAACATTTGATGAGAAAATGGTGTGGTTGCTAAAAAGGTGTCCCGTCAACACCATGCTAAAAATAGTTTTGTCGTCTGCTTCCATCCATCAGAGATGTGGTTGACTGCCTCGCTAAAGCAATTGCCGCTCCAATTGGGCTTAATGACACTGAGAGGGAGGCAGATCTGCAGCTCCGCGAGCATGTACTATTTATAAATCTTTAGAAAAGACACCTGACGCTGCTCCATCAAAGCTGTAAGGCTCCAGTGAGAGTAACTTGCTCCTGTTTGTAAGCTAGTGATTGGTTTAGGTGTATCTCTAACCCACCATCAAATCAAATCAAATCAAGTTTTATTTATATAGCACATTTAAAAACGATGTTTGGTCGAGCCAAAGTGCTGTACAAGTAATAAAAACAATTTACTACAGTACAATAACAACAAAAGACAGTCATTGCAACAGCAAATATAAAAACAAAACACACGGAAAAGTCAGGAGTCGTGCTCCGCTCTAACTAGAAGGCCTGAGAGAAGAAGTGGGTCTTAAGTGTGGATTTAAAAACCCCTAGGGTCTGGGCCGACCTCACATGGAGGGGCAGAGTGTTCCAGAGGCCTTGGCCTACTTTTGTAGTTGGTGGACCAAAGCATGCATGGAGTAAACCAATAGGAGAACAGTTAACATCATCATCAGTTTGAAAATCAATCCTGAGTCATGCTGTTGAAACAATTCAGAGATGGCCATTCATCCACAGTTCCTATTGGCTTATTCAGGTTTTTACCAAGCGGCAATATCTGGGTCTGTAAAGTGAAGCCAACGGGCAACTCCATTTGTTACAAGAATAAGTCTGATTGTATAGAAATCTAAAATGACCCCACATCCCACTCTGCATTTTACCTCAGTAGAAAAGATCATACCAAGTTTAGGGTCTAAATCACTTTGCAAATGATGGCCAATTTAGAGAAAACTAGATGATAAAGCAGGATGTGATAAACCTGTATAAAACTTTAACTGTCAGTTTATGAAAGTTCATCGTAATGCCTAGAACATGTTTTTGGTCAGCGCTCTGACAAAATGACGACGACCAGAATGGCAAACAGTAGTCCACAAGCCCAATGGTAACGTCACGTTGAGAAAACTTATTTTACACAGTCTATGGTTGTTCCCTCCAAACCGAAGGTAAAGTCACACAATGCTGAGTCCTGCTTGACTTGCATACAGCTAATTTCTCTCCTGTTAAGGATATTCCCTGCGTTGGGATGTGTCATCCATCTTTGTCTGTCACAGCACTCCCTAGCATGGTGGCACATGACAGCTTCAGCATGAGTATCCACGGACTGATTGATATCTCCATTGGTGCTCCCACTCAGGGATAATGGAAATGAATGACAGCACGGGGCAGACTCTCTCGGGCTCTACATGCTACATTAGCAGCGTAGGTTTTGTCAGAAGCACGGCTCCACTTCCTCTCCGTGCACACGTCTTACAGGACACATTTTTGGCAGCTACACTACGTTTTACATTACCATACTTGCATTTGTATAATATCGCTTTTTGGAGGTGTTGTGGTGAATCAGACAGCTGGGTTTAAACCATGTGATCATTATGTTGTGATTTTGGGTCTATTCTTTAATCGACTTTGGGATTCATCTTTATGGTATTTTAAAGCTCATAATCCTTTTGTGGTAATAGTTTTTTAATAAAATTCAAGCTATAATGAACATAGTACACACAAGTTGTTCTAATTACTATGTACTGTATATGTGAAAGGGCAACCCACAGAGAACACTCACCCAATCCTACATTTCTCCTGAGGTCTACAGAGCATTTAATGGCAATTTAAAAAAGTACATTATTTTAATTATATCAACGATTAAATACAGCTATATGCCTTTTGTAATTGTAACTGATTAGGTCAATCGTCACTAGGGTTGGGAACTGAAACTCGGTTCCAGGTGAGAACTGATAAGAAAATGCCGGGTACCGGGTAGGGCTGCACGATTTTGGAAAAAAACTGACATTGCGATTTCCCCCCCCCTGCGATATATATTGCTATATGAAAACATACAGGAATTGAAGAAAATACCTTTTTTTTTTCGCAAACCATCCTTTCTTGAACTTTAATGCTATACAATTGGTATTTTTTTAACTATATTTAACCGGATGAAGGATTTTAGTCACGGACGTCTGGATCTTAAAGGCAAGGCAAGGCAAGGCAAGGCAAGTTTATTTATATAGCACTTTTCAACACAAGGCAATTCAAAGTGCTTTACAAAAAATGAAAGACATTAAGAAAATGGCATTTAAAATCAGTCATTAAAAAGAAAAGCTAATAAAATAAACATTAAAAGAAGAAATACATGGATAAACATTAAAAGAAAAAATACATGGATAAAAGTTACAGTGCAGTCTAAGATATGAATAGTTCAATTAAAAGCAGCGACAAAAAGAAAAGTCTTCAGCTGGATTTAAAAGTAGTCAGAGTTGCAGCGGACCTGCAGGTTTCTGGGAGTTTGTTGCAGATATTTGGAGCATAATAACTGAACGCTGCTTTACCATGTTTAGTTCTGACTCTGGGGACAGAAAGCTGACCAGTCCCTGAAGACCTGAGAGATCTGGATGGTTCATAATTTAGCAGTAGATCAGAAATGTATTTTGGGCCTAAACCATTCAAAGCTTTATAAACCAGCAGCAGTATTTTGAAATCTATTCTTTGACACACAGGAAGCCAGTGTAAAGACTTCAGAACAGGAGTGATGTGATCCACTTTCTTAGTGTTAGTGAGGACTCGAGCAGCAGCGTTCTGAATCAGCTGCAGCTTCCGAATAGATTTTTTAGTGAGACCTGTGAAGACACCATTGCAGTAGTCGAGTCTACTGAAGATAAAAGCATGGACAAGTTTTTCCAAATCCTGCTGCGACATTAGTCTTTTAATCCTAGATATGTTCTTTAGGTGATAGTAGGCTGATTTAGTAACTGTTTTAATGTGGCTGTTGAAACTCAGGTCAGAGTCCATGACTACACCTAGATTTCTGGCTTTATCTGTTGTTTTGAACATTGCAGACTGAAGCTCAGCCATTTAAAATCAGTCATTAAAAGAAAAGCTAATAAAATAAACATTAAAAGAAGAAATACATGGATAAAAGTTACAGTGCAGTCTAAGATATGAATAGTTCAATTAAAAGCAGCGACAAAAAGAAAAGTCTTCAGTCTGGATTTAAAAGTAGTCAGAATTGCAGCGGACCTGCAGGTTTCTGGGAGTTTGTTCCAGATATTTGGAGCATAATAACTGAACGCTGCTTTACCATGTTTAGTTCTGACTCTGGGGACAGAAAGCTGACCAGTCCCTGAAGACCTGAGAGATCTGGATGGTTCATAATTTAGCAGGAGGTCAGAAATGTATTTTGGGCCTAAACCATTCAAAGCTTTATAAACCAGCAGCAGTATTTTGAAATCTATTCTTTGACACACAGGAAGCCAGTGTAAAAACTTCAGAACAGGAGTGATGTGATCCACTTTCTTAGTGTTAGTGAGGACTCGAGCAGCGGCGTTCTGAATCAGCTGCAGCTTCCTAATAGATTTTTTAGTGAGACCTGTGAAGACACCATTGCAGTAGTCGAGTCTACTGAAGATAAAAGCATGGACAAGTTTTTCCAAATCCTGCTGCGACATTAGTCTTTTAATCCTAGATATGTTCTTTAGGTGATAGTAGGCTGATTTAGTAACTGTTTTAATGTGGCTGTTGAAACTCAGGTCAGAGTCCATGACTACACCTAGATTTCTGGCTTTATCTGTTGTTTTGAACATTGCAGACTGAAGCTCAGCCATTTAAAATCAGTCATTAAAAAGAAAAGCTAATAAAATAAACATTAAAAGAAGAAATACATGGATAAAAGTTACAGTGCAGTCTAAGATATGAATAGTTCAATTAAAAGCAGCGACAAAAAGAAAAGTCTTCAGTCTGGATTTAAAAGTAGTCAGAATTGCAGCGGACCTGCAGGTTTCTGGGAGTTTGTTCCAGATATTTGGAGCATAATAACTGAACGCTGCTTTACCATGTTTAGTTCTGACTCTGGGGACAGAAAGCTGACCAGTCCCTGAAGACCTGAGAGATCTGGATGGTTCATAATTTAGCAGGAGGTCAGAAATGTATTTTGGGCCTAAACCATTCAAAGCTTTATAAACCAGCAGCAGTATTTTGAAATCTATTCTTTGACACACAGGAAGCCAGTGTAAAAACTTCAGAACAGGAGTGATGTGATCCACTTTCTTAGTGTTAGTGAGGACTCGAGCAGCGGCGTTCTGAATCAGCTGCAGCTTCCTAATAGATTTTTTAGTGAGACCTGTGAAGACACCATTGCAGTAGTCGAGTCTACTGAAGATAAAAGCATGGACAAGTTTTTCCAAATCCTGCTGTGACATTAGTCTTTTAATCCTAGATATGTTCTTCAGGTGATAGTAGGCTGATTTAGTAACTGTTTTAATGTGACTGTTGAAACTCAGGTCAGAGTCCATGACTACACCTAGATTTCTGGCTTTATCTGTTGTTTTGAACATTGCAGACTGAAGCTCAGCGTTAACTTTTATACGTTCTGCCTTGGCTCCAAAAACCATTACCTCAGTTTTATCTTTGTTTAATTGGAGAAAGTTCACATCCAGTCATTGATTTGTTCAATGCACTTACTCAGTGTTTGAATTGGAGCATAGTCTCCTGGTGAAACTGTTATGTAAATTTGTGTGTCATCTGCATAGCTATGGTAACTTATGTTGTTGTTTTTCATTATCTGAGCCAGTGGTAGCATGTAGATGTTAAAGAGAAGAGGCCCCAAGATGGAGCCTTGAGGAACCCCACATGTCATATTTGTCAACTCAGATGTGTATTTACCTATAGAAACAAAGTTGTTTCTATAGGTAAAAAAGGGGACCTATCATGCAAATGCACCTTTGTACGTCTTTTATACATGAATATGTGTCCCCGGTGTGTCAGGGAACTCACCAAGTGTCAGAAAACACAACCCTCTCTCTTTTCCTCCATACCCAAATCTCTAAAAACGGGGCTGCAACGGATCTGATACAGACTGATCCAGACTTGAAATTGTTCAGACGTCAGAAAAGGGGTGCTCCGACTTCCGGTAGTGATGTTGTAGGAGAAAGTCGCACGGAGGAGGTCTCCCGGTTACACTTTAACTTTAATATATCTCTGTAAATACCACAACTCATGACGGATTACAGTTATAACTTCAATTCAATCGTGAAATGAGTGGTTCTAAATCTAAAGTGAGCAATATGCCGAACTGCCCAGTTACTCGTGGCGGTGCGACTCCTGTACCTAGCAAAGTTGCTAAAATGGCAGCTGCAAGCTCCGGCGCTAGCGACACACCGGGCACCTTTTCAATGAGCCAGCTGGTTTCTGAACTGGAGAAGCAACGGGCCTCGCTTCGGAAAGACAAGTCTGAGTTAATACAGGAGTCTGGCAACCAAAATCGTCCCCCCCCCCCTCTTCTGTTGGATATACCCACCTACCTGCGCCGGTTGCCCTGCATCCCGCCTCGCCGAAAGCGCTTCAGACGACGGGGAAAGCGTGGTGGTGCACTGGTCCATCTGAAGGCATACCTGACGGCTTCTTCTGGGACTTATCCACGTCTCAGATGTCATGGCCCTCCCGCTGCACGTCATGTGCGGAATCGGTGGATTCGCCCTGTTTTTCCGGAGCTGCGGACTCTGCTGGGCCCGCTGGCAGCCCCCCCTGCCCGACTGACTGCTCCCGGCCCGCGGGCGTTCAACACGCACATCTTCGTCAGCTGAGACGCACTCCACCGTCGGCAAGCCCGGAGCAAAAACTTTGTATGGCTTTGCTAAATGCTAGGTCGATAGCAAACAAAACGTTCCTGCTAAATGACTTCTTCACCTCCCGTGAGCTGGATTTTATGTTCCTGACGGAGACCTGGGTCCACGCTGGCGAGTATACACCGTTCTCTGAACTTCTTCCTCCTGACTGTACATTCTTCAGCTCCCCCCGTGCCACCGGCCATGGCGGGGGCATAGCTTCAGTGTTTAGAGCTAGCCTCCAATGCCGATTGCTACACCATGTCACTAGCTATGCTAGCTTTGAGTTGCAGCTTTTTGAACTGAATCCGGCCTCGCCTATACTCTGCGCAGTTGTGTATCGTCCGCCAAAGTGCAATAAGGATTTCATAAATGACTTTTCTGACTTTCTGTCCGGGATCATGGTGAATTATGATCGTGTTTTGATCTCCGGAGATTTCAATGTCCATGTGTGTTGTGAGTCCAAACCTCTGGTTAGGGACTTTTTAAATCTCCTTGATTCTTTTGGTCTCGTTCAGTCCGTGGCTGGCCCAACACACGAAAAAGGACACACTTTGGACTTGGTATTGTCGTTTGGACTGTCTGTATCTGTGGATGAAATATGTGCAGCAACGCGTATCTCAGACCATTTACCGGTTCTGTTTACAACCTCCATCCCTTCCGCAGGAGTCGAATCACGTGCCCTGCGCGTCGTGTGCGTTCGATTAACCCCTTGACTGCCTCACAGTTCTCTGATGCTTTTAATGCTTCTCCGATCTGTAAATTAGATGTGAACTGTGCTTTTAATGCTGATGAGCTTATCTCCATGTTTGACTCTACATGCACACTAACACTGGATTCTGTTGCTCCTTTTACGCTTAGACGCACAAAAGTGCTCTCAGAGCCGTGGCTCAATGACTGTACTCGTGCTCTCAGACGCGCTTGCAGGCGTGCAGAGAAAATGGAAAAAGGATAAACTCCATGTCTCCCTAGAAATCCTTCGTGCTTCCCTCTCTGACTACCAGACGGCAGTCAAAGCAGCCAAAACAGAGCACATCTCTCTGTTAATCTCCAAAACAGCCATAGACCTCAGGTTCTTTTTAATGTCCTCAACTCGATCATTAATCCCTGTGATGTTTCTTCTATTGTGCCATCGACTACTCTCTGTGATAAGTTTCTTAAATTTTTTATTGAAAAGGTATCTGCTCTTAGGCTAGCTCACACTAGTGCTACCCCAGATCCTGCTCCCTTTCTGTGCCCTGCTGTCCTCGACCACTTTGAGCCTGTATCCTTCTCTTCTCTCTCGGATGTGGTCAAGCACCTGCGGCCGACAAACTGCACCTCAGATAGCATTCCCTCTCGCCTTCTCAGAGACGTTTTAGATTCAGTTGGAGCAAGTATTTTATTAATTGTAAACACCTCCCTTAGCTCAGGATGTGTCCCTGCTGCCTTCAAACATGCCGTGGTTAAGCCATTACTTAAAAAGAAACATCTCGACCCCTCCTTTCTCGAAAATTTTAGGCCCATTTCCCAGCTACCTTTTTTATCAAAAGCCCTGG
The DNA here is from genome assembly GCA_902827135.1 of Harpagifer antarcticus. Lineage (NCBI taxonomy): Eukaryota > Metazoa > Chordata > Actinopteri > Perciformes > Harpagiferidae > Harpagifer > Harpagifer antarcticus. The sequence continues at coordinate 24,125 of CADEHL010000091.1, forward strand.
AGAGAGTGGTCTACGCCCAGCTGCAGTCTTTTTTAACCACGCATGGAATCCACGAAAAGTTTCAGTCTGGCTTCAAACTCATGCACAGCACTGAAACAGCCCTTTTAAGAGTTTTTAATGATCTGCTCCTAGCCGCCGACTCAGGTAGCCCAGCTGTCTTGGTGCTGTTAGACCTGACAGCTGCTTTTGACACTGTGGACCATAACATCCTGTTGTCACGGCTTGAACAGTCCGCTGGCATCACAGGCTCTGCCCTTGCATGGTTCAGGTCCTACCTGACAGACCGTAGCTTCGCTGTGCAGCTAGGTGCCTTCTCCTCTGCAAAAGCCCCTCTTACCTGTGGGGTTCCCCAAGGCTCGATTCTGGGCCCCATCCTTTCTTACTGTACTTACTACCCCTAGGCTCAATTCTCACAAAACATAATATTCCCTTCCACTGCTACGCCGACGATGTACAGATATATCTCCCTCTCGAAGCAAGTGTCACACACTCATTACAACAGTTGATGGACTGCTTAACTGAGATAAAATCCTGGCTGAGCAAAAACTTTCTAAACCTCAACGAAAGCAAGACTGAGGTCATCTTTTTTGGACCCCAACCTCCAGCCTCCCAGGTTGATTCTAGGCTCCCTCCAACAAAACATCCTCCCCTCAGTCACGAACCTTGGGGTGACCTTCTCCAGTACTTTTAAATTCGACAAGCAGGTCAGCAGCGTAGTCAAATCCTGCTTTTTTAAAATAAGACTTTTGGCCAAAACCAAGTCGTATTTATCTTTTAAAGACCTGGAAAGGGTTATTAACGCCTTTGTGACCTCGAGACTGGACTACTGCAACGCTCTGTATATGGGTATGGACCAGGCCTCAATTAAACGCCTGCAGCTAGTCCAGAATGCAGCTGCACGTTTGCTGACTGGCCATAAAAAACGTGACCACATCACCCCAATTCTGGCCTCACTGCACTGGCTTCCAGTTCGGTACAGAATTGATTTTAAAATCCTTTTATTTGTTTTTAAAGCACTAAATGGGCTGGCTCCGGCCTATATAGCTGAACTCCTCCAGCGCTACACCCCAGCCAGAGCTTTAAGGTCTGCTGACCATCTGCTGCTGGTAGTGCCCAAGACCAGGCTCAAAACCCGAGGGCACCGAGCCTTCGCAGCAGCTGGCCCCAGGCTCTGGAACACTCTGCCCCTCCACGTGAGGTCGGCCCAGACCCTAGGGGTTTTTAAATCCTTTCTCAAAACGCACTTCTTCTCTCAGGCCTTCTAGTCAGAGCGGAGCACGACTCCTGACTATTCCCTGTGTTTGTTTTATATCTGTTGTAAATGATTGTCTTTTATTGTGATTATAAGTGTTTTTAATGCATGTACAGCACTTTGGCTCGACCAAAAATCGCTTTTAAATGTGCTTTATAAATAAAACTTGATTTGATTTGATTTGATTTGTCAAACCTTTGCAGAGCTCGGTGGACGCACTCCGCGAGACGGTGAATCAATTTAATAACCGCCTCGTTGCTGCAGAGACCCTGGCGGGGGATAACTTTGAACGCATAACAAGCACAGAAAAAACAGTGGAAACACTACTGACCCAGAATAAGTCTCTTCTAGATCGCCTCGACGACATGGAGAACCGGTCCCGTAGAGTCAACCTCCGGATAAATATTCCCGAGGGCAGTGAAAAAGGTCGGGACCCGACCGAGTTCATATCCGACCTGCTGATGGGAAGCCTCGCCCCCGATGTCCTCTCCAAACCCCCGGAGCTCGAGAGAGCACATCGCTCACTAGCTCCCAGACCTGGACCGGGAGGTAGACCCAGGCCTTTTGTGATATGCTTTCATCGTTTTCAAGAGAGGGAGAAGGTGCTTCGCTGGACCAGACAACACAAGCTTAAGTACCACGACACATCGCTGCGAGTGTACCCAGACGTCAGCGCCATCACTGCAAAGAAACGAGCTGCTTTCAACAAAATCAAGCAAGCCCTCTACCAGAAAGGATTGAAATTCAGGCTTCTCTTCCCCGCTCGCTTGCAAGTCTCGTTTGAGGATGGAACGTTCACTTTTGAGACTCCGGAGGACGCGCATGCATTCTACAACGAGCGGGTGATGGGCAAAGAGTAGGGGGCAGTATGGTGTTCCTGGCGGCCACCCTCTACTGAGGGTTTCTCCAAAAGACTGTATTCCTCCGTCTGCTTGGAGGAAGCCGTCTGCTCCTGCTACTGCATGCTGCCCCGTGGACTCACTGCTATGCGGTCACCTTGAACAAGCGGCGTGGTGTCCATGGAAACGGGTCGGCGCGTGAGTTGTGCTTACTCTCAGTATGTTCCGGGAGCAACGTGTATAGACTCCATGTATTTTTCTTTGTTACGATGGGGACTTTGTTTACTTCCAATTGCACGGTGTGGTCGCCGCATGTGATTTTATCATCATTTTTTCTGTTCTGATTACGATGGTAAACATGTTATGTTTGTTCCAATGAGACGGTTAGGCTATCCTATATCAGGCACTTTATTTAATTATTACTATTATTGCCTCTTTTTGTTTGCTTTTATCTCTTGCCATATGCTATCCTGCAGTAGAGTTTCTTAAGTGGGATGTTTTTTTGGTAATTGAGGTAATTGTTTAGGCAAACTTATTGACGGCTTGTTTAAAGGTGAGGACTAATGTTAAAATGTTGGATATATATTTTTTTTTTTCATATTGTTTAACTGGTTGACCTCTGAGTAAGAGTAGGTTATGGAAGCAGAAAGGGATACCCTGTTGGGAGTGAAGATGTGGTCGCGCTTGGTTTGTATAAGGGAAGGGGGGTGGGAGGGATGTTGATTATTGTTGTTTCTTTTTGTATGTGTGTTTTTCTTGTTATGTGTTTTTGTTTTGCTTTCTCCCCTTTTCCTTTGGCTCGGGAGTCACGTCAGCCATGGGAGAGTTAGTTAGTATGATATGACGACGGGTAAGAATCTTCGCTTTATCTCCTGGAACCTGAAGGGTGCCAACCAGCCCATCAAACGTAATAAGGTAATGACTCATTTAAAGCAACTTAGGGGTAGTGTTAATTTCGTCAGCTATTTTTTAATTTAGTATTAGTCTTAGTCCTGTGTTAAATTTCCTTTTTAGTTTTAGTCATATTTAGTCACCTTCATCCTGTTTTTATTTAGTCAAGTTTTAGTCGACTAAAAGTCTGAGCATTTTAGTCTTATTTTAGTCAAAGAAAACTAATTATTTTAGTCTACTTTTTGTCAATGAAAACTGTTGAGTCTTTTTTAGTCATCAGATTATATAGAACATTTCAGTCAAACTAGTCTAACCAAAACCAATAATTTGTCATTTTAGTCAAACGTATTTCACAATAAGATTATATCTTGTCCTTATTTGATGAAAAACACAGGTTGAATGATTAAGAATGCAGCTTTGCAGAGAGTATCTTGTCAGGTTTGTGGTGTTTTTACCTGTGTTATGGCCACATTCCCTTCTGATAAAACAATGCATTCGCTTTTTTTCTCCGCCTCATTGTAGCGAAAATGGGCCCAAATATCACATTGTTTCTTTCTCCCAAGCAGTGGTGGCTTTAGACTTTTTCGTTTGTCAGTCATTTTGACAGACAGGATCGTAACATTTCCGTCATAATCCATTATTATCCGTCGAGTACACAATTTATCACTCACTCGCGCTGACGGGGGGGGTATTCGGTTAACGCGAGTGCGACCACTGCTCCCAAGCCCTGTTGTTGCCATTTTATTTTCTGTTAAATAAGGTTAGACCATGAGTTAGACCCGAGTCTTCCTGACAGTTCACAGTGTGCCGCTGCCCGGTGTAATTCAAATCTACCGAAATTAACACTACTTAGGGGTGATATTTTCTTTTCCCAGTTAGGGTAAGAGGTGCGGCTATCCTTATACACAAGAATGTTCCATTTGAGTTATCAAACTCCATTGAGGACCCAAATGGTCGATTTGTAATTATTTCTGGTAGACTGTGTAGTATGCCGGTGGTTATGGCCTGTGCTTATGCTCCAACATGAGATGATGATACATTTATTAAACATTTTTTCTCCTCACTCCTGTAGTGGAATATTTGAATGTATTCATGTTAGCTCCAAATGGATAAGCTTAAAAATGGGAATTATTTGGGTAAAACTGTGAGCTGGGCTTTGGAGGCCTACAGCAGGTGACTTTTGAGAGAGCATGTGATTGTTGAAGACTCCTAAAGAGCAGGAGACGAGTGGGTCACACACAATTAGAGAGACAATGGTCCTTCTGATTCTGGGTGAGCTGACTTCGGAGTGCAAGGGAAGTTCAGAAATGGCCTTAGGGCAGGGGTGGCCAACCCGCGGCTCTCGAGCCGCATGCGGCTCTTTGCCTAGTTTCATGCGGCTCTTCAGTTCATATCGATATTGTGTGAGTTTGGGGGAGAGACACTGACTCCTGACTAGTGTTGCGGTGTACCGATACTTGAAAGGTACCACAATACCCTGCCGTTAAAAACGTTATGATTCCTCCGTTTCATTAGTATCGGTACTTTAAGAATGACGGGGGAAAGTACTCCGGTGAGAAAGCGCCGTTTTAATAAGAGCCGTGTGTGTTCAGCGCTCTGCTTCCACTCCCTGCACTTTGCCGTGCCTGCAGTCCCGCCCCTCTCAAGCACGCTCAAGTGCCTCCCCTCTCTCGTGCACGCGCTAGCTGCCAGAGCATGTGAGAAAACAAGAAGCATGGCTGCAAGTGGGAGTGCAACTGCCGCTGCGCCTCGTCTTGTTGACAAAAAAGACTCCAGAAGCTACATTTGAGCTATATCTCTGACAGTAAGGGCAAGCCTACAGACACCACGAGGCCTGTCTGTAAGAAATGTATTAATTTGATTTAATACGAATTCTTGTCATTTATTTTATTTATTGTTCTCATTGTTTAAAAGTTTGTGTTATGGTTATGGTTCTGGTGTGAAATAAAGCACAATAATTACATTTAAGACTGTTTCCCTTTTTTTAAGAAAAGTATCGAAAAAGAATCGGAATCACAATTCTTGACTTGGTATCTAAACCAAAATGTTGGTATCGTGACAACACTAGCTACTCCTGACAGTTAAACCTGATATTTAGTAGGTCTGTTAAGGATCGAATGCTGATCATTCTGACGTAATTTGGCCGGTCAAAGTTGTTTGGGCTCGGATAAAATCGCTCCGTTACTTTCGTCCCGTGTTACTTTCGTCCCGGCTCTCCCTAGGTGTGTATGTGTGGTGTCAGGTGTCAGTATGAGAGGATGACAGCGCAGTGTTCCCCTACCATTGTCTTGGAGGGGCGCTGCGCCCCGCCAACGGTGCCCCGCGACCCCCCCTGAAATTCAAGGTGTTTAAAAAATATATATAATTAAAAAAAATATATATATATATAGCACCAAATTGCAAATAATCTATAACTATTGTCACTTTTCACATTGAACATGTGCTCTTTTATTAAATAAACTAAACGCTTTCATTTGAAGTTGTGAGTTTAGTGTTTTTGACCCTAAGAAACACTGATGCATTAATCAATAACAATAATCCACAGCTCCTCTCTCTGCTCCAGAGGATTTAAAGAATAGATTTCCCAATGCCACAAAAATGCATCAGTGACGTGGTTGAAATCTTGTCTCCAGAAAACAAAAAACTGAAACAAGCGGTATCAGTGACTGTGTGTTTGATGTGGCTCTTTGCAGTAACATGGAACAAATGTGGCTCTTAACCTCTGACTGGTTGGCCACCCCTGCCTTAGGGTATAGGAACAGTTAAGCTTAGTTGGTTAGCTGGTCCTGAGGAGGTCATGAGATGATGACTGGTAAACCCCAACAAATATGGCTTTCTTAGAGAAAGACATGTGACATTGGTGTGGTGAGCTGGAGGATAAGAGGTGTGTGCGTCAAACATGCATAGGGAGGATGTGTGTGTTTATTGTGGTGGCTGGGTATAATTACTGCTCAAACTGGGTGTTTGTGTTTTATTGATTTCTATCTGTTTTTTCATGTTATAAGTACTAAATTGCCGCCACATTTTGGAATAATTGGTTTAAACAGTGTGTGTGTTAAAGATGTTTTCGGGGGAAATGTGTGTGTGCGTTCTGTTAAAGAGTCCTCTGTCTGTGAAGTTATATGACTCCAAAGCCTGACGGTGGGACTGCCTAGGGGTAGACACACACACACACACTGTAAGGAGATGGAATCAACAAACTGCTGACTCATTGCCTAGGCAACCGGCCAAAGACTCCTCCCAGTTTATGTGTATAAATACTGTAAAGTTTGTATGCTCAGCGCTCTCTTCCGGACTGGCTGTCGTGGTACGTATGTCAGCCGGTGGTAGGAATTGAGCCCGGAGTACTGTTGGAGAGTGCTCTGTATTGATTGTGTGGCATTGTGATATTACCATTAAAGTAGATTATTGTTTACTTGTTGGCATCTGGATTCCTTCCATATAAACAGCTCTGTAGGAACGCGGAGAGATTTGAAACGCGGAGCGTGAATCCCTTTTAATCTCTAACACTCCCTAAAGTTGATGACCACTACTTAATTATCGGCGGCGATTTCAATTTAACTCAAAACCCCTCCCTAGACAGGTCTTCCTCTAAGCCTCTGGCGTTATCCAAGTCAGCTAAAGTCCTTGCCACATATAAATCTGGTTTAGGTTTATTCGACCCATGGAGAGCTAAATCCCAGTCAGTTGAAGCCTTTTCATTTTTTTCACACGTCCATCATTCGTACTCTCGGTTAGATTTTTTTCTCTTGGATAATTACTTTCGATCAGAGGTCCACTCATGTGATTACCATAGCATTGTTATCTCAGACCATGCTCCCGTATCTATTGATATTAGCTTTCCTAGTCAGGTCCCCTCATCCAGACAATGGAGACTTAACTCCTCCCTACTAGCCCACACTTCCTTTAAAGAATTCCTCCATACGCAGATCTCCTTGTTCTTTGATACTAATGATTCTCCAGAGATCTCTAGACGCACGCTATGGGAAGCATGCAAGGCGTTTATGCGTGGCCAAATCATCTCCTATGTCTCAAACCTAAGGAAGGCAGAAAGGCGAGAGTCGGAGGCGCTCACTAAGGAGGTATTTAGAATTGATCAGTTGTATGCTTCAGCTCCTACCCCTGCTCTTTATAAGGAACGCCTTCAATTTCAGTCCAAATTTGATTTAATGTCCACATGTAAGACTCAGAAGCAGTTATTCCTCGCTAGACGACGTTTCTTTGAGACTGGGGACAAAGCGGGAAGATTATTAGCACACCAGGCGCGTGCAGCTACACTATCCAGATTGATCCCCAAGATCAAATCTACTTAGGTGAAGTTTCCTCGGACCCGACAGAGATCAATAAGATATTTTGTTTCTACACTAACCTCTATTCCTCCCAATGTCCTCCGGATGTTTGGGATGGAGATAATCCTCTAGATAGGACAGTTTTCCCCAAAATAAATGAGGATTTGTGTAAGGAGCTGGGAAGTCTGATCTCTATCAAGGAAGTACGAGGCAATTATGTCACTTCAGAACGGTAAAACTCCAGGCCCTGACGGGTTTTCTGTTGAAGTTACTCCCTGGCACAATTGCACCAGCCCTCCAGAGAATGTATAATGAGTCTTTTGCTGAGGGCCGCCTGCCTCCCACCTGTCGGAGGCCTCCATTTCTCTTCTGCTTAAGAGTGATAAAGACCCTCTTATGTGTGGTAGCTATAGGCCCATCTCCCTCTTAAATGTTGACCTAAAGATCCTGTCAAAGATCCTAGCCCAACGCCTACAACGGGTCCTACCAAGTATAATATCTACTGACCAAACAGGTTTCATGCTTGGAAGACACTCGTTTCATAATACAAGGAGGCTCTTGAATATCATTTGGCTTATCTAGTTCATGCAGTCCGGAATTGATTATTTCAATAGATGCGGAGAAGGCCTTCGACAGGGTGAATGGAGCTTCCTTTTTTTGTGTTGCAGAAATTTGGTTTCAATTCAGAATTTATATCTTGGGTCAAATTGCTTTATGCCTGCCCAGTCGCCTCAGTCCACACAAACGGTCTCCAGTCTGCTCCATTTCCCCTTTTATCGAGGTACCAGACAGGGCTGCCCTCTCTCCCCCCTCTTATTTGCCATAGCTATCGAGCCTTTAGCAATCTGGCTGCGTCAGGAGGGTGGGTTTTGAGGGCATCATCCAGAGCTGGAAAAGTTCATAAATTATCGCTATACGCTGACGACCTCCTTTTATACATGTCTAATCCAGCTGCCTCTCTTCCCGTGGTTCTAGATATCCTCGACAAATTTGGGTCCTATTCAGGCTATAAACTTAACCTCCACAAGAGCGAAGTTTTCCCCATCAATTCTACAGCTAAAAGTATACCCCCAGCTTTTTCCATTTCAAATATTCTATAGACGGGTTTAAATATTTGGGGGTGCATATTACTGACTCAATTGATCGCCTTTTCTCAAAAAATGCTCCTCTCCTCTCTTGAGCGGTGTAAACTGGACTTGGCAGATGTCTGCACTCCCATTTCCTAGTGGGTCATGTTAATTTGGTTAAAATGGTTGTTTTTACCAAGTTTCTATATCTTTTCTCACATATCCCCATCCTTATTAAGAAGTCTTTTTGCAATTGCTCGATCAACTAATAAGCTCTTTCCTCTAGGGCAAAAAACATCCACGCATCAGAAGATCAGTGCTACAGCTCCCAAGGGCTCTTGGAGGCTTGGCATTGGCCAATCTCCTACGCTATTACTGGTCCTGCATATTCATAAACTTTTATACTGTTTAACAATGCTGCAGACGGACTTACGCCCCACGTTGGTGTGGAACTGGAACTTGCATCGTCTAAAACTCTCTCTTCACTCCCTGGTTTGCTCCCAACTCCCTCTGTCTATCTCCAACTTCACCTCAAATCCAGTGGTAACTAACACCATTATAATTTGGATTCAATTTAGGAAGAGCCTAGGCCTCCATAGGGCCTCAGATCTCTCCCCCATTGTAAATAACCACCTATTCCTGCCCTCTTGCACCGATATGGCCTTTCGGACTTGGTTTGACAAAGGGTTAACCAAATTTAGGGACCTCTACAACCAGGGGACTTTTATGTCCTTCCCTGAGCTCTCGAACGAAATCGACCTGCCCTAGAACCCACCTATTTCGTTTTTTTCAGACAAGGCATTTTGTCCAGAATCAGAACCCAAATTCCCGAGTCGTCCCCCAGAAACCCTGGTTGACTTGTTACTACTGGCGCTTGATCCCGAACAAAAGCGGCTAATTTCTAGCATTTACAGCCTTATCAGTTCTGCTACTGACAGCTAAGCGACCGGCCCCAGGGATTCTGGGAGCAGGAGCTTGGAATCACACTGCCGATGATTATTGGCAACAACTTTTACGGTTGTTCACCTCCTCTTCAATCTGTGCAAGGCACGGCCTCCTACAGTGTAAAGTGGTGCCACAAAGTTCACTACACTAACTTGAGGCTTTCTCGGATTTACCCCAATGTAACTGACTCTTGTAATAGGTGCAAACAATCCCCAGCCAATTCATTCCCATATGTTCTGTCTCTGCCCTAGGCTCACCACATTCTGGTCCGATGTCTTCAAAACTCTTAGCACAGCATATAATACTACTATCCTTTCAGATCCTCTCTTGGTCTTGTTTGGTGCCCCCCTGCAGCCTGTCACCTCTAAAGTTATACAGACTGTTCTAGCCTTTGCCACCCTGTTAGCCAGGCGACTTATACCTCCATCAATTGGAAACACGCTCAACCTCCATCTCATAGCAGGTGGGTGAAAGAAATGTTACTGTTCCATTAGACTCGAAAAGCTTAGGTTTTCCCTCAACTGCTCCTTAAGTTCTTTTGAAAAAACGTGGAGACCTTTCTTAAATCATATTGAATCTCTGACATCCCTGCCTGACTGTGTTTGTTGTATGTATTTGTACTGTTTTCATTTTGTGTACTGAGAAGTGTTCTCCTTTGGGTGGGGATTGTGGGAGGGATAAAATGACGGGGAAAAATGGAAGAATGGAAGTTCTCTGTGACACTGCTCTGTGTTTTGTTGGTCTAATTGCTTCCAATAAAGAAAGTTGATAAAAAAAAGTTACCCTCGCCTCTTTGAAGAAGTTCAATACAAAGCTGCGCCATTAGAGTCAGATTGACCTAATCAGAAAACACTTCATATACATTTCAAATGTTTATAATCTATCACTATATTAAATGGCCAGTTGCACATAACTTGTATCTTTTAATTAATTAGTTACATTTATATAAGAAAACATCTAATTTTATATGTTTTTTTGTGTTTTGTATGAAAACAATCTCTAACTGTAAAGGGACTAAACCTATCAGATAGATGCAGTTGCGTAAAGTGTAAAATACTCCGTTTTGAGATGTGAGTGGAATACGGTACTTGAGTTAATATACTTGGTTACATTCTACATTGGTCTTGATCACAGCAGCACTGAGAGCCAAGCCACTGAACATTTTCTCAGATATCATATACACGCTTGGACCAATAATCAGGCAGTACACACACACACACACCACACACACACACACACACACACACACACAACACACACACACACACAACACACACACACACAACACACACACACCACACAACCACAACACACACACACACAACACACACACACACACACACACACACACACAACACACACACCCACACACACACACACACACACACACACACACACACACACACACACACACACACACACACACACACACACACACACACACACACACACACAGGGCCAGCCCCCAGTGCCATAGATGACACAGATACACACTCCTCATACCACCACACCTCAAACAGCCTTGTATCTCATGAGCCCTCACTAAGTACATTTACTTAAAAGGCTGATAGAATAGTGACGCCCGGTCACTCGGTGCCAGGCAAACAAGTGAGGGTCTTTCTCTGGCACAGCATCTGGAAAAAGAGTTCTCTGAGGCCCTCCGCCTCTCCCTGTCTTTGCAAATGCAAACGAACAGGAGGCATTACTGCTTTGGTTCCTGTCAAAACAAAAGGCGTGTTCATCTTTCCCCTCGCTTTATTGACAGTGTCAGCCCCCATATCCAGTAACGGTTACCACAGAGAATGACTTGGGGAAACGTGATCTCATAATGAGGCCTAAATAATTACCACCAGTCCCAAATTTGCCCGGGCGCTTTCTTTAAGTAGATGTGCTTCCCCCCGACTCCAGGCCCCGTCAGACTGTCTCTCTGTTCTATTAAAGGGATTAGAAAGAGAAAAGAAAGAAAGCTGGAAGGAACGAGGAGTTGAAATGAAAGAAAGGAAGCTGAGGAGTGAGACTGAACGTTGTCGTTAACAAAGTTGCTGGGTACTGGTGGTATGCCACATGAGCAGTAAAACTCTTTCTCAAGTCAAGCTTTTGCCTCATGTTTTCTTTGCCTTCCACACTAGCTATTTCAATTGTATTATGAAGATGTACAAGAGTTTTATGTAACATGCACTCAGAGCACTCTTACAGTTCTTTTAGCACAAAGCGGCAGAGATGTCAAGATCTTGTTTCAGATCCAAAGAATCAATGGACAATCATAAGGACACACCCTACTGTACACACACTACTGATCTGTAATTGAACACCAAAGTTTGACAACACACCCACATTGACTTATCCTCTCATTTGATTTATTACCTTACAAAGCATTTTTCTTCAAAGCATAGCGAAGACCAAAAAGCCAAACTCAAAACAGCAGTGCGCAACCAAATTGGTGAAAGCACGTGGGGCCAAATGTTATACAATGCATGGTTGCAAAAAAAAACAATCTCTGAACCCATTGGCTATTGGACTGATAGCCACAAGCTTTTCGAGGTAGGGGGCTATATATCTGGGGTTCTGGTGTCAGATCTTTGGACACAAAACATATTTTCTATCGCACACTATGAGCTAATCTCCAGCTAATTCAACTACTTTCTTGTAAGGCGAAGGGATGTGTTACGTGATTTCATTTCAGCAAATGAATTCCCCCTCTTCTGTTCTAAACACAAACTGTATTCAATCAAACCAAAGCTTTCTTCCATATGCATGCACAATCTGTTTATGAGGATGAAAAAAAACCTAATTAACGAAACAATGTCCATCTTAAGGATATTCCCATGGACCATAAGACTATGTTGTGATGGTGAGACCTTCTCCGGTCCTCTTTAAGAGTGCTCAAAAGAACATCAAACATGGGCACTTTGGAGTTTTTTATTGTCATTATAGCTGCTACATTAGCTGAATGACCCTTCTCTCTCTGACTGGTGACAAAGCACTTAGAGCCACCTCAATAGGATCACCATGGAAACCGCTTTAAGATGGACCCCCGTGTCATCTCCACACTTCCTGACCAGGTTCAGTGGTCTTACACAAACACATCTCCGCACACCGAAACATACACACCACCAACAACCTACGGCCAACTCCATCAGCCTCAGGCCAGCGCCTGGCTATACATTTCAAAGCTCCTGAGTTCAACATAAACACAGCACTTCCCTGTCATAACAAGTCAGTGGCTTGGTAACCCAACAGTTTGGTTAGTATTGCAGTGATCCTTCTTCCCTGTAGAGACAGGGCCATATCCACACGTCCTCCAGGCTTCCTCCGGCCCGTCCCTGGCCTGCAGGACCGCTCTGCCACTCTCTCAGGTTCCACAACATCAGTCAGAGATAAAAACCCACACTTTTAAGAGTGTCAATCACTTAAGGTTGGGAACGTAAGGTCATCTATGTGGAAAGAGATTAGCCCGGAGAATGAGGAAGGGTGTTTACAGAAAGGAACTCCAAATTAAAGGAGAAGGGGACACACAAAGAAGCAGACAAAAAGAAACATGAGGCAAAGGAGCAGGAGGACGTGCGGTCAGTTAGGAGTTAATATGTTCCCTAATTCATTTTCATTGTTAAATTGCATTCATTCAGAGTAGACTTTGGAGTACAAGTGGTTGGTTTTGCAGGTGTTTCATAACCATAAAGCAAAACATGGGACACATTGGAAGTCTAGGGATACGTTATCAAAAGTTATCACAGGTAATGCTGAGGAGGTCATGATTATCTGTATGAAATGTCAAGGTCGATCCAATAGTTGTAAACACATATCACTGAAAAACCACAAATGTCCCTACTCCCTCATATTGAAGTTCAAAGATGAGAAGACAGGGGAACACTAAAGTCATGAGGGTACACGGCATAGGAACCATGCATGTATACCAAAGTATGAACCAACTCATCCAGCAGATGATAAAATATTTTACTGCTTAACGTAAAACCTGGACCTGCTGGTGCTAGGCGATATGTCAGACCAAAGTCAGTGAGATATCCCCCTGGGAACCATACATTTCTGATCCAAATGTCATCTCAATCCATCAAATGGTTGCTAAGATATTTCAGTTTCCACCAAAGTGGTGAATCAACCGACTGACCGACATTCCTGGATCCTATCTTAAAACGTATTTTAACCAGAACCCACAATCTTCTTATATAAATATACAGTATGTTAGGGCCTTCACTGATATTGGTATATGGTAAATGGGCTGACCTTAAGAGTTCTAACTGACTGGGAGAGGGTACAGTTTCAAAATCAAACTACTGCTTTAACAGAACAAATTGCAGACAGTAAGAACAATGACACCAGAGGAGGGTTGCAGACATTGTGATTCACTTTAACAAGCAACAGGTGCCTTTTTTAAACACTTCCACATAAAATAAAATAAACAGTAGACTGCTGGGGGTGCTCTTAACTTGCCTTTCATTTGGAAATGCAATCCCATGTCCCCCCCTGAACCCACCCACCAACATGTCTATTCTGTGGCAATATGCTGTTCTTAAAGAGGGTCAAACTTTATTATGGCGTATAAGAGGGAGCCATTTGCCCCCCTTTTCCCTTCCTCTTTCAGCTCCAGCTTTCCAACTGTTCTTCCAGTCAACCTCGTAAAGATTTAAACCCCTAAAAACGCAGCATGTGGGATGAAAATGGATGCCACTGTACAGAGACATGTGCAGCCAATGAGCTTCCCTCTGTGTGAGGACAGGGAAAGCCTGAAACCCCTAATGTGGTGTTTCATTCCACAACAAGCAGTCACCTTTTTGACCAATTGGTTGAGTCGTCTGTTTTTCAGAAGGAATACGTTAGATAAAAGAATTGCTTGATTTTCATGGGATTCTGGACAAAGGGAAAATAATTGAAATTTGGAGTATCTGATATAACTATTGTTTTCACTTTTATAGACATTGCAGGATAAGGTATCGGATGGCAAGGATTTTAGCTTTTAGGTTTGGTAAGTTGCATCCTTCAACAAACCAAAGGGGGCCGAGCATGAAGCGATTACATTTTGGAGCCAATCTGAATCATGGGGTGCGTACCAAATCGTTTTTCACGTATGTAAATGGCTGAAATATAAGTTCTGACAGGTGGCTCTTTAAATGTATCATGCAGTTTTTCATCTTGTCTACCAGTTGGCAGCAGGTGTGGTTCACCTGTTGGCTGCAGGAGACAATTCAAACATAAATTCTGTATAAACGGCTGCAGAGAAATGTAAGGCTCAGTTATCGGGGTTAGGGCTTACACGGTAAATCATTTTCCCTCAGAGGCGTCCCCATCCTCCCATCTGTTCAAAACAAATGACTTAACCCACTGACTTCCTCTTTCCTCACGGTTGATTCCTTTAACAGCTGTCCTCGAGTATGTACAATAATTGTACACAGCAAAACTTTTCCATACTAACATGTGTAGTTGCATGATCAGCTTAAATCTAATTCTCCTGGAAAGAAGAAATCAAAACAGGAGAGGCCAGAAAATAATTTCTTAGAAAGGTCTTTCCAGTGTCTACCTCTCGGATCAAAACTCCATATAAGTGCTCTTTGGTATTTCTACTGTGTTATTACCCACTTTTTGTGTCATATAATATCTCTAATTTAATCCCTAGGATAGGAGAAAAGAAAAAGAGAGACGTATTTCACCACAAATGTCACTGTCTGCCACCGCCCCTCCTCTCCCCCCCACAGGGAATCCCATAATCACCTGCGGCCGATGTCGGAAGAAATGCAGTCATAAAGGCAAAGAGCAAGTAAACACAACATCTAAATAAAGGGCTCTCCATGTTATTTTTGCTCTCCGCAAATGTTTATGTGACCATATTGGCCAGGCACACACACACTGCATCCGTAGCAACCCTGCAGTAAATAGTCACGAAAACACCAGCAGAGAGTCCTCTGATGTGGCCGACGACTGCTTGCAACACACCTTGTAATTGGCAGCATAATTGTTTTCTTTTTGCTGCTATATTTCACTTTGGCTCTGAGGCTGGCGTTGAAGCGGCCTGATTTACGGTCAGGGAATGCGCTGAGAGCTTTTCAAGACAAACCGGCACAGATGTTTCTGTCCGAGGGACGAGGGCTGACGTCTGTGCGCCTGGGTATCCACCTGAGTCCGTCAGGGAAGGGGAGAGGGGAGGATCAAGGGTTAAAGGAGGGAGGGAGACTTCTGCTCTCCTGTGTAGGGGGCTGGGAAAAAAACATTCATGTAAGAATCAAGATTCTTACTTTTGGAGATTTTGGAGCCATTCAAAAAGTCCCCAAATATTTGTTTGCTAACCTTGATTTATCCTTTTTTTAATTGGCAGTTTAAAAAAAATGAAATGCAGTTTGCAAAAAGTGTTTATTTGTGTAAGTGTAGCATTATTTAATGTTACCTTTTTATTTGGTTTGCCTTTGTTTAACATCATGGAAATAGTTTTTTTTTATAACTTTTTCTATATTTAAAAAGCTGATAATTGTATACACACTTTACCATGCTTCCCTGCCATACTGTGTCACACCCCCTTTTTAAAACACACAGTGACTGGAGTAGACCCTGAAGTTAGCATCTGCTGAATCCAGAATCCGATTTGAACTGGGAAATGTTTTAAATGTGAAATCGCCTTTTAAAAACATCTTGACAACGATCGAAATCCAATCAAATCATGAAATACTAAAATATGTACAGCCCTTTCTTGTGGCACTCAAGATCCCCCCCTTGACCTCTGCATTTTCAGTGTGCTCTGCTGCATGCTGGGTGCTGTACTGTATGCTCTAGTCCCAGCTGGGTCCTGTCTTGTTTTAATGGCGAAAGGGACCGTACAGTTGTTTGTACAGAAGTATGTATGCACTATAAGGGTAAGGGCTGTAGGGGAGGGGGCTGCTTGGGTAAACGACGCTGAGGCGTGGGCACGCGGCCAGGAGCAGGGAGCTCCTCGTGGAATGCCATGGAAAAATGAGACAGAGGAATGCAGACTCCACTGAGCAGTGTAAACAGGCCGGGCGGACAGAATGCTGCAATGCTGCTTTGAAGTCATCTCCCTATCACACACTCACACACATACACATACACACACATACACACTATCTGAACTTGACCAGCAGGTTCCGCTTTGTTTGGGCGCTGACACGAATGCAACTTTAAAACACAGCATGTACAGTATGTGTGCTTTTTCAGCCCAGCTCAATGTCCGGAACACACACACTATTTATTACTCAAACACAGATGCACTGACTTCAACACATGAGCACACACATGCACCCACGCACATGCCTGCGTAGTCCCATTTGGCACGTCCACACACACACAAACATATACAGAAAGTCACACCTGCTCTCCCCTCCGCGGGCCGGACACTTCAAGGCCTCCGGCCGCGCTGACGACAGTGAGTTTTACGAGCAGAGTCCATCTATCTCTTCCAACTCCCCTCCTCCCTCCACTCCCAGTCTGCTTCAATATGGCCTTTCAACATCTTTGTTGAGCGTGCGGCAGTGATATCAGGCGAAGAATGTCTCCGGTGTAGACAGTAGACACGCAGGCACCGGAGCCTCTACCTCAACGTCTGAGCCAGCCGGCTGAGGAATCCACTCAAGTGGGCAGGTAAACACTGCTGCCCTTTGGATCACCACTCTCTCTTACAACCAGTGTGTGTGTGCGTGTGTGTGTGTGTGTTTGTGTGCCAATGCCAATATATTTTTTCCCCCCAATCTTTAAGCTCTACTAAAACATGTATATAACTGATTTTATGTTTTTTCAGTCGATCTTTAATGTAAAATAAACTATCTACATGTATGTTACATTATTTGACCTTTAAAAATGAATCCATGTGAACGTTAGCATATGATGAGTATAAAAACTAAAAGAAGAGATAAAGAAAATATACAAATCTCACTTTTAATTACTGTTTAAATATTATAAACATTACATTTTGATTATATTAAATAATAGATGTAAATGAATGAACATTTGCACCCTAAGTATAAGCCTATGCTAAGCATTGTCACATTTGTTTAACGACAGGTGCAAATATAATGCTAGATTTTTATCCTTTCATTTTTGTATGAGTGTGAAACTTGTGATGTCACTTCCTGGCTCGCTGATGTTCCACTAGCTTTCACTGCAATCTCACTCATTGTTTCTTTCATTTATCATTCCAAGAAAACCAGGCGTGATTATCGCCCGTTTCCTTCACTAAACAAGGGTGTGCATAATTTTCCTGTAATTATAACAAATGATAGCTGATTTGTAAGCATCCAGAGAACTATGGAGCCGTTAACCGCCCTATGGTAAGTGGAGGTTAACACCCTCATCTCCTCAAACCTCTTTATTTTGCGTATTTCACCAGTCACCTGTCGGGTGTTGTTTACAGTCCTGGGCTAGTGACACGTTCACTCAATTATTGACTCTCTACTGACTTCCCATTAACATTAGCCATGAAGGTTATTCTAGCTAAACAAGCTGGGTAACCTGCATAACTAACTGTGTTTAACAGTCACACACTGCCAAGATGTTCTTTAGAATTGTACAGCACATTCATCATGTCTCAAACGGCAAACTGTAATTAAGATATATTAAACTCAGAAGGCTGTTATTAATTGGTGTACTTAAGAAAACATGTTATGTTCAGTACCAAAGTGAATGTCCCGTAGAATCACTACAGGTGGAGTTACACCTCTTCTATGCAGTGATTGAACTGAGGCCAGGGTTTGAGGATCCTCCTGCAGTAAATACAAACAGTGCTTATCTGCAGTGCCGGAAGTCTTAAATACTGCACACAGTTGTATGATAACATCTGCCTGCCCCAACAGCAGCGCACACTCATCACCGCCACCACGAAACACTCAACACATCCATATACACTCATAAAAGTCTGTATAGTGTATAAACACATAAATCACTTGTCCTACTTGGTAACATTATGTATACAGTACACACACAGACACTAACAAAGTCAAGTTGAACCGTGGCTGCTGCCGCTGTCTGCCGTAAGACAGCTTTCATTTTCACTGAATGTGCCATCCCAGTAGGGAGAGTCATCAGTACACACTACACAGGTAAGGGCCATGAAGAAGAAACACGGCAGGATTCACCTACTGCAAGAATACGCAGAGTACAACCGCCATGACTTAGGAGAATCAATGTAGGAATGTTTTCTTTTTTTTTACTTTTTTGGCTAAATATTTAGGAAAAACAAGGAATGTTTCGAAAAAAATCTGAAAAACAAGAATAAAGTGGAACTGTCGAGAATGAATTCAGAATGTTGAGAATCCAGTCCAAAGGTGAATGAATTCAAAATGTCAAAAATAAAGATAGAATGTTGCGGTAGAGTCAAAGGTGTTGAGAATAAAGTCGGAAAGTTGAATCTAAAGTTGGAATATCGAAGATAAAGTTGCAATGTCAAAAAAAATGACGGGGTGACTAGAACTAGAACGGGATGACGAAGAAAGTTGGATTTTAGGAATAAAGTCGAAATGTTGTTAATAAATCCAACGCAACTTTCTTCTCAAAAGGTAAACGTGTGTGTTGTGTGAGGCTCACTGGCAGTGGATGTAGGGGATTACTTTAGTCATTGTTATTGTTTGTTTGTGTTTTTCGTTGTTCATTTGCGGGGCCACAAATAAATCAATGTATGGGAAACACTGTATGCAGATATTTAGCTTTCCATTGCCAAATGACAAACCTTGGTTATGCAGTCGAAAACCCAATACAAATATTTTTGACCAGAAAAAGACAATTTATAAAGGCCACATTAATTCCTGCCATTTCGACTTAATTCTAAAAATGGTATTTCTAAATGATTCTCAATATTCTGCCTTTAATACGGAAATGCTAAATCAAATAAAACGTCCTAATTGTGTTCTCTTCTCCTCTTTTGGCCTTACTCTTCTGTAGCAGCTTTGTTTGGGCACCACGAAAAGAAAAAAAATACACTCCTAAGGCTCGAGAAAACAAAATGGCTTTGCACAAATAACATCTATTCAGAAATCTTTCCTCATTAAAATATATTTGGCGCATAATTACAGAAGAGGAAGACTATGTTGAGTGCATTGGGCCGGACTCGATCTGCCTCAGACAACAAAACACAAGACGTCCCTCTACCGCAGCGGGAACATTATGGCGCATCTACTTCCTACTTTAAAAGCCTTTCAGCAGTCTTTCCGTTCTCTCTCTGTATTCTGTGGGATGAAAGGTAGGAGAGCCCGGAACTTTGCGCGGCCTGTCATCACCACTCGGCTGTCATATCATAAGGAAGCTTTTAAATTGGTACTTGTGCTGCCTGGCAGGGCAGGTCTGCTGATGTATTCTGGTAGCAGGCCGCTAGATAAATCTCTTCAGCAGGGACAGTCTGTCTGTGATTTAGGGGCCAGCCGATACCGCAAGTAGGCACCGCTCCACGACTGGCCCCCAGTGAGAGCGCTGGGTCAGGAGGGTAAGGTACAACACAACCCCAGCAGCAGCAGCTCATCTACCTCACCCTGCCTCTTACTCTCCTCCTTCTAACCTGGGAGCTCTCTGGGCCCCGCACACAAAACATTGCTGTTTTTTGCAGATTCTTGGCAGCAACAAAGAAAGCCTCTCAATTCAATAACAGGCAAACCCAGACTGCACTCCAGTTTTTTGTATACTATCATTGGGAGGACTCATCGTCAACAGAGATTCTGAATCGTCAGTCCTCTGTAGAAAAGAGAAGGTATGTCTCTGACAGTTATTGTGCCGTAATACTCTCTAAGCCTCTGGCAAATGGATAAACCAGTCTGGGGTCGGTTCCAGGGAGCTCCTTAAGTCATTTCCTGATGGAATATTTATTTCAATCTCAGTCCTTCATGGGGTGAGACTCTTCACTCCTGAGAATTTTCTTCTGGGCCCCATCACAACATTCCCCTATCTGTCCTTGCCTTGTCTTTAGATGTAGATCTATCGCTGGCACTTTTCAAATATGGTGGCTAACCCAACGGCTCTGGACGAAAGCCCAGGCATTCACTGACAAACACAGAGGGTTGGCAATCTTCAAGGGCAATTCCACAGGCCTGACCAGCCTAGAGCCTTAGGCACGTAAACACCAGAGAGCTGCCACCAGGAGGGCTGGAGTCACATGGACACTTTACTCATTATACAGGGATGCTGCAGATGGCATGCACAATGCTATGAGATAGAGGAACATTATATTTAACAATACCAACATATGAATTAGGGATCCAGCTTCCTCTACATCACTTTATTTCAATGAACTGACACGATGTTTTGGGTTTTTAGACCATATTTTCTTCATACTGCTATCTAGTCTGATACTTTTCAAGATATGATAATATAATAATTTTGGCATGCAAGAAAATATAAATTGCAGATTTTCATTTTTTCATGTTTCGTCTTCTCAAATGTAATCATTTTCAGATGTTTATATAAGAGTGGATTACATGTTTTTTGAAAGTTAGACTGTCAGTAAAAGAAAAACAATAAATACAATTTAAATGAATAAAATAAACATCTTACTGTATGTGTCGTGTCAGGGTGTATTGTTATGCTATCTGTTAGTAGTGCCAAATAAAGTAATATTTTAATCACATCACCCCGTTTTTCTCTGAACGCACAGAGCTAGCCGACAACAAGCTAAAAGACGTGTATCGCGAATGCAGTGAAATCCCCGATTTAGACACGTATTGTTTTGGTAATGTGCCGTATACAAGTCAGAGGAAAGCTACTAAAACTTGATGTTAAAAAATGCTCCATGGAAAGAAATACAGAATATGCTGTTTGCATGATCAATATCAAATTAGGAAGATTTTGGAATAATAAAGTGTGCATGGAAACCTAGTCCCCGCCATGAAACATTGTGTCCAGTATCTTTTTTCTAGTCAAAAATGTATGAATGGCATTCCTCTCTTGTACAAAATAATCCAAATTTCCACTGCAGCATTCTGCGGTTAGTGCCCGCGGGCAGGTCCAGGGATCTCCGACACAAACAGGACCCAGCTGACGGAGACGGGGTCCATTCAGAGAGACAGATCAACTCATCCTCACAAGAAAGACCTGGCTGGCCCCCCGCAACCTGATCTATTCTCTTTCCAGAGTCACTCAGCAGTCTCACATTAGACCTTTACACTTCCTCTGCTGGCTCTGCTTCCTCCGGCCCTGAGGGTGTCAGGACCATGGGATCTGTGTGTGTGTGTTTGTGCAGTGGACACAAAAGGAGGTGACCTCATACGACATGAAAGGAGACTTGAGAATCCTGTCTCAACTGGAGTCAACTGGAGGGTCCACAAAGCTGAAAGTTAACTGTCATACGAGTCAAGTTCATCTGCTGCGCCGCCTCCGGCACAGAAATAAATCCTGTATTGGGTTTTTCCTACTTTCTGTCCCACTGATCAAATCATTAAAGTGTATGGCTAATTGCAGACTATTGGAAAGGAATGTTGAACCGAGCAGCGGGCAGGTGACAACAAAAATGTGGCAATAACTTTTCATCGCCTTTTTCCTGCAGCGGTGGGTGGGTCAGGGGTGGGTTTGTAGCATTTATTGCTGTGTGAGGGGGAGGCGACGCAGTATAATGTGGAACCAGAATTGCCTGATCCATTTTTACGTCAGAGCCTTTGTAGACAAGCCAACAAATCTCGAGTGAACACACACCTGCAACCGGCGGAAAGAAGGAGGAGAGGGAGGATTTAGAAAAAAGCAACAGAGAGTTGCCACAGTAAATAAGTGCATAAAATTAAACCCCTGGCAGGGAAATGCTAAAGACTGAGGGAAAGAACAGCGTCCATTCAAGCTGCTATGTGGGTGGGCCCGCAAATCAGAACCAGCTTTTTATAGGCCCGTCCCGTAGAGGAATCAGAGCGCAGTGTGGCAAAGGCCAGCTGCCACTCCGCCGCTTCAGTTCTCCCCGGGTAAACCACATCACAGCCAAACACACAGCGACCCTGACCTTTAACAACACTCATCGCCTCTCCATTGTCACATCCCTCCCATTCACATTCACACCTGCTTATCATCGCAGGGTAATGGGAAAATAACAGAGCTGTGAATAGGGGCGGAGTGCATCAACATTAAATTAGTCAAACAGTTGAAAACAAGCTCCACTGGGTGTGACGGTGATGTTTAACATGTGCGCTGACAGGTAACAATAAAGGAAAGGAACACCTACTTTTTCACTGTAGTTATCTTCCACAGAACATGATTTTATTTTGTGGTTTAGCTATTATGACAAACACATGTGAATCTCTATGATAATAGAAACTGAAATCAAATCAAATATTTGTTCATGAGTTGCTAATACCGCCACCCTCAGTGAGATTCTACTAAGCTCTAAGGGACAACATAACAAATATATCATTTTAGTCATTTCTGTCCACCAAACCAGTTTTTACAAGTCCAAGCCTTTGACTTTCTTAAATCCTCACAACTGCTGCCAGAAAATGCTATGGGACTTTGAGAAACAGTCAACGTTTTTATACATTTTTTGCTGTTTAACTTTCTTTTGAACGATTATAAAATCATTATCGCAGCCCTATTTGAGTCTAAAAGCCTTGTGATGATATACCACAGAGTGCAGAACAAGCTGGAAGAGAAGCTAAGATGTTTATCATAAGAGAGCTAAAACCTCAGCATAGACAATAATGGACCCCTCTGTTTCTGTTGCATTGGTGTAGTTTGGTAACTGTCTTTGCTCACACATTAGCCATACCTGTGTTGGGCTGTGGCTTTCCCACTTCTTGTCATTAATTTCTAGGAGGCTTCTATGGTGGGAGGTGTCACCAATCTCTATGGCACTGTACTGTATACTGTTTACTCATGGTTGACTTTAAATTGTGAGGATAAACACAACACAAACATGTATAGTTAAATTATAGTTATTAATTGAACTTTTTTTGTACTGCTCTCCTGTGAACCGTGTTTAACTACAGAGTGCACCCTGTAGTGTGCAGGTGTGTCGTCATAAATCATATAGTCATAAAAATATGAGGCCAGCAGTATGCAAGATAAAAATACACATAGGAAGTATTATGTTTGTCTCTATGGAGGCTATTTATTGTACCGCATAGTCTATGCAAACACACATTATAAAAAATCACTCTGACTTTCAGTCCAGAATTCCTCCTATGTGATAAATGGACTCATGATCACAGTTGAACACATGAATCCAGTGTTGCATTACACTCTATTTAATTTAACTGATTCCATCTGTCTAAGGTGTGACTCATGGGATTAGGCTCGGTAATTGCAGAGGAATGAATTCTGTCTAAACTCATAAAGCATTAGGTAAGCTGTAGGTGTGTCCCTCTGTGCTTTTTCAGTGTTCACATCAGTCCCGTTTCCTAGAATGAACTATTAAATTAATAGCAGCAGACATGTATGATCCAAGCAGATGTTTAGTCATCATGACCCGCTGCCAGCCTATTATCGCTGCCTTATGAAAGAGCCTGATGTGAGTCATGCTGATAGCGCTGGCTGCTGTGCTCTTCAAGTTAAGGCGGCGGCATCACTATGACTTAAGTGGTTATCTCGACTCTCTCTGTGATTCTTGGCACACAAACAAGCTCTAGAAATGCTTTTCACCAAGGTGCCAGCACAACACGTCACTCAGGTTAACCAAACAGTGAAATATCATTAGTCCTGTTGTCCTACTACTATAATGGTCTGATGTCAAACATATGTTCAAGAGTTGTTTTGTAACCGACCACAAACACAAAGCTGGTTCTGTGTAAAACAAGCTCAAACGTATCTTTAAGTACGTTTTTCTTGTTCGACAATTCTTTGTACTTTATTCAGAAAATGTACGCAGACACTGAAGAAGATGAAAAGAAATCAAGGCTTGTTTGACAAAGAGCAGTACTGTGAAAGAGGCACTCTAGTTGTGTTACTGAACACTGCTCAGCCCCGGGGTGTCTTTCATGTAATGGCTGTTTTACTGGGAGTTCATTCCTCAAAGCAGCACACTCAAGAGTGACTGGGCACTGATTTACAGCGCCAGAGGAAGGTCTGACCCCGGCCTTTCGTTCCCCTCATTTTAGGGTGATTCCATATTAATTCAATATTAGAGAACAGCGTATTCCCTCATAGTTTGCGAGTGTACTTTTAAGGCAGAAAATAAGCCCAACCCTCCAGACCTCCCACACAGGAAAACTATTATCACTACGCCTGAAGGTATACCACTGCTCTAAATACAGAAGCTCATAATTAAGATGGATGTTAAAAACCATAGCACTACAAAGCAATCTTCTCCTTGCAAAGTTGGCTGGCTTCTGTCAATTGAAAACCATCTCAAAGATTAAGTTTACCATTTTGCATATTACGAAAGAACAGTAAAAAAATATAACTTTTTACATACGGATTGAAGCCGAGTATTTTGTTCGATGCATTTTGGAAATGACTACTGTCGCAGCTTCCTTCCTTTGTTTCCATCAACCCACTTAGATGCCTTTTAAACAGACATTTATAATGCGTTATCTTTTATGTGGGGTTTGTGGTTGATCCAAATGTAATACAATTCTTTCCACATCCATTCAACACAATAGGCCTTTTAAAATGGTCAAACTAAGCAAAACTAAAATAGGCCATAAACTTAGATTGTCCTATTATTTTGGACGTAATATAATTGAGCCCATATCTGTTTCTCTCAAAGGCTATCACTGTTGGAAATGTACTAATCAGTACAAACTCTACATTTGCTAGCAAACCAGGCTAGCTGTTCCCACCTGTGTTTCTTTTCTATGCTAAGCTAACCAGCTGCTAGCTAGGTATTAAGAATGGTATTGATCATCTCATATAACTCTTTGCAAGAACAACCAATGATTCTAACAGCTTCATAATAACAATGAACAGGAGGAAATTAAAAGAAGAACTGAGACAATCTTGCGGGCTAGATTCTCTCTAGACGGATAGATTAAAGTGTGGAAGGAAAGGAAACAAATAGAAAACCAAAGATGAGTCGCTGTAATGTAATATACTACTTGGAGCCGCATAAGTATACTATATGTGGCTTTGTGGAGCAGGTATGACGCAGTAAGGACCATCCACCGTCATTGTGAATACAAGCAAACATCTGTGTGGAGCTGCAACAGCTGCCTCCACCTCCCTCTCTGCTGCTGGTTTACTCCAGACATTCCTCTGACATAAATGAGCAAACACACTACACACATATAAACAGAAACATAAACATGACAACGTCTGTATTATTTTGGAGTGGTGAAGTGATGTTGGCAGTGTTTCACGGTGAGTGTGTGTTGGTCTCATTATGTGAACCCTACAGCCCAGACAGTTCCAGGAGGGGAGACGGGACCGTCGCCTCGGGAGAGATGGATGTGCCGGGAGATCAGTGCAAGGGGTGTGAATGGGAAGGCGGGAAGGGAAGGAGGGGAGGAGGGAGGGAGGGGTTTGTCTCGACATGCAGCCCCTCTGGGTAGATGGGCAATGACATCCAAAGCACTTCCTCCCTCCGAAGGAAAGTGTTGTTAAGGTAGAGAGGCAGACTGAGATCTGAAGGAGCGCCATTATCAAAGATCCAGAAAATACATATCAGGCAGCAAAGACTGGTCAGTGAGTTTTTTATTATTACTTATCATTTGTTTCTGTCAAAAAGCAGTACCCTTGACTCTGGCCTTGTTCTTTCGAAAGTATTCAGACTAATCTAATATCAAGCTGCAGTTTCAGTTGATTTCATAAAAAGCAAAACAAAATACAATCCCCATATTCTTCTCTGAGCCTTGAAAATAGCGATGGGGAAATATTTAACATAGCTAAGGTTGAATTCAGTGGAATAAAGTACAAATCTCCAGGGGATTATAAAAACCCCACTGGCATGTGAAACCCCTATCGTCTGAAGGGGAAGTGGAGCCGGCCCAGGGTGTTTTCCACATTACAAGCAGCCCTAATATCAAAGGAGATAACAATTCCAGCTGCGTCGCTGTCGGATCATCTGGAGGAGTCATCCCCCAGCCGTGGCTGCAGCCCCCCAGCCACCGCCACCAAGCACGATGCGAAAGCACATTCAGATGCACATACTCTCCATAAACCAAGGTAACAAGACATGTTTAAGCATTATCAGTCTATGAATCAAAACTAGAGGTGAAACCAGGGCCTAAATGGAAGGTACCTTTCATCTAGTTTCCTGCCTTTGTAGCAACTAGGGCGTGGAATATGAAGAACAAAAATTATATTCTCAATAAAAGCTGTCGCTCTCCTCAGAAGCTTAATTAGAGGCTGAAGTGGTTGCACGCGATGGATTTGGCCCAGGGCAGAGGCCTGCGACAGCTGAGCTGCTACCGCTCAGAAGAGCTGCGGCTTTCAGGCCCTGTAGGCCAATCAGAAAGAACATTTGGAGCGGAGCAGGCAGGTAGATAAAGGTATGAATAAAAAACATGCCTGTCAAACTGCGAGACCCCCAAGGAGAGAAAGATTCATGGTAGGAGCGCCCTGTGCCCTCCTCACGCATTTCTACTTCAGTGAATCAGGAACGGCACACCTTGAAGGGATGGATCCACATTTTGGTAACCACATTTATTTACTTTTTCCTATAAAGACTTAATGGAGAAGATCAATACCCCACTTACATTGTTGTAATAAACAGGGTAGTAAAGTACATGTAGTTACATGTTAAGGCAAGATTAAGTTACACAAAGTTACTGAGAAAGGTATTATTAACTTAGAGTTAATAAACAACTGATGATAATTAAAAAATTCCAAGTAGAATTTCTCCTTCATTTTGTTGCTTGTTTACTAGCAGGGGAAAGTATTACAAATTGAGAATGCAAGGCATCTGTAAGTAATCCAAAAGTCAACAATGTACTAAGTTAAATTACTTTGACTAAATAAATACAGAAACGCACATTAGTTAATGTATTAAGCTTGTTATCTGTAACCAACGACATTTTCTTAAGTAACCTTCCCAACATTGATGCTAAATGTGTAGCTTGAACCAGAAGAGGGTTAGCCTAGCTTAGCATAAAGACAGGAAACAATTGTAGGAAGCTATGCCTATGTCTGCCTAGCTGCACCTATATAGCTCAATACTTCACATGTCAGGTCTCCCAGTGTTATCCACTAAATAGCCTGGGACCTTTTCTTGGCCAGGTGCAGTGACTAGAGTCACCATGAGGGTGCCGACCATATTCTAGGTCATATTTTAGAAAATGACTTTCTACATAAGATAGCCAGTGCATCTGCATTACAGGAGGCTTTGTCTCAATGTTTGAAGGAAAAAACCGATCAGAATGTTGTTTGTGATTTATTTTCTAATATTTGTTATTACAAAGACACAAAACCCATCCATGCAAACACTTTGGATGTTGCTGGTTTATCACGCAACTTATGCAAACCAATAAATAAAGCTGTTTTTAATAGTATGTGTAATTGACAATGTGATCTGTAAACATGAAGACCAGCTGGTCTGCAGAGAGAGGGCACCAGAGATCCCTGACACACTGCTGGAGTCAGGGCAGCGAGGCAGCAATGCACTGCTAACTGAATTCATCTGAGGAGAAACAAACACTACGCTCCATGAAGTGAAATACACTACGCAGTGAATGTTCAGAAGTTCAAGCAGTAAATGGATGGCTCCTGTTTGTGTCTTTCAAGCTGTTCGCAGATGTCTCATAAACAGTACTCCAAATAACAAGACAAGTTATAACTGAAGTATAGACCAACAGTTTGTCTGGCCTTGGCCGTAACAACTTTTTCAAATAAAGGCAATACTACTCCTCAAGACCTATACGAGTTACAACCAATGACCACCCTCTTACAGTTGCTTTTCACAATTGTGATGCTGAAGCTTAAAAGCTACATTTGAACTCAGAATTCCACAGATTTTACACATCAAAGTCCGTATGCCTAAGTCTTAGATAATCAGTATAAGATTCTTATTACAGTATATTAAAGAACATATTCACATAAATATCACTGGCCTTGGAGTGAGACCTTTTAGGACTAAATTATGAGCAAGTGTGGAAAAATGAAAAGCATGCCGGCAACAGACGACCAAAGAAAAGAAAAGAATCGCACATAAAAGAGAACTGATAAGCAGATTGGCGATAAGAAACAAAGACTGTGCATGCAGAAACGCGCCAGGACCAGGAAGATGAGGGCCGGCGATAAAAGACACTGAAGGTGGCGAAACACAAGCATCTGAAACGTAGACACAGGAAGAGAATAAGACTGGGGAATAAAGCGGGAGAGATTGGAGTGGGTATGTGTGTGTCTCACAGTTGCACCTGTGAGTTATCTTGGGTCCACTGTGCTTGGACAGGCATCTCTCTAGGCTTCGCTTCCTCTAAATGGACCAGATGAATATGTAATCTGCCCCCTTTCATCCTAAGCCTTTATTTCCACCCTGGCCACTTACAGTAGCTCGCTCTGCTGCTGATGGCAGTGGCATCACAACTGCACAAACACGCCATACTGTAGACCAGTGGTTCTCAACTGGTGGGTCGCGACCCAAAAGTGGGTCGCGGAACCGTTTGGAGTGGGTCGCGGATGTGTGAGTGAAGAAAAAGAAAATTGAAAAAAAAAATAGAATTGAATTTTTTTTTTTGGGGGAAAAAAGTCAAACTTTTATTTTGAAGGCCCGATTTTCTAACGCTGTGCATGCAGTCGGCGTTGGACTGGAATCACCGGAGACCATAAACGGTTTTGAAAACTTCTGTCACGTAGTGATCATCTTCTCAATAAAATATCTTTGCTGATGTTTTTTCGAGTCTTCTGGCCAATCAGAATCAAGATTGTTGCCGGAAGTCCCCACGGAGAATAACTTTGCGGTAGAACTCTTCTTTATACATCCATGGGTACAACTTCAGATAGAAATGAACACATAATGAAATATGACCCCCGGTCTGATGATTGACAGGTCACAGAACAATGGGAGCTATCTACCCTTACCCACAATTTAAAGTAAGTCACACAGACTATCTCCTCTTTACTCTTCTCGCAGCAAGATGTCAGAACAAAGTGAAAAACAAACAATGGCATAAAATATTATTAACATGTCGGGTAGTAATACATCTATTTATTTTCTTCTCAGAGTGTACCAGAATGCATAGTTTATGTTAGTATTTCTAAAAATCTCCTGGGGGAAAATCCCCCCAGACCCCCCAGCTGGGGTTGGGTTTTCAGCATGCGTGCCATTTTATACAGTTCAGCTTTGATTCCATCATCTCATTAAACCTTTTTTAAAAGCATACTTTAGTTCTGTGAAGGGATATAAGGGATATATGCACTGTACTTCACTTTTATTAATATTGTATGCTGAAAAGCGTATATATTACAGCACGTTTTTTTGTTGAATAGATTTGAATGCTTCAAAATGTTGGGTCGCGATGTATTGACCAAGTAAAAAGTGGGTCCCGAGGCCTGACCAGTTGAGAACCACTGCTGTAGACAAGCTACACAAAAGAAGAGCAGCAGGGTCGAATCTGCTCTAGCAGCCAAGCCACCGAGCATGACGACAACCTTAAGACTGGACTTTATGATACACATTGCTGTGTCTGATGGTAGAGGAGGAATGCAAAACAAGACGTGTACTTAGTAAAGGACTACTAAACATTATTATTTACCACCAATCACAAAACAACACAATCATTTCCATTCTGAAACATACCAATGACTCAACAATTACTTCTCCAGATTGTTTTGGCTTACTGTCCAGCTCGTACACTGTTTTGGAACAAATATAAAACTCCCTAGTTTTGGAATTTGAAGACTCAAGAACAAAAACACACACACTAAATGGATACTAACTCCACATGTATTCAAGACAGTCAAGTAACACGACTTCAAACCGCATGCAGTAAGCATCAGGCTTTTAGCCAAAGTTGACAGCATTATTGCCATGTTTAAATGAGTTATGTAACTATAGTGATTATTGCCCTTTGTAAAAGCACACCTATCACAAGTTCAGTCTTGAAAACAAGAGGCAATCAAAAAGTCTATGAGAAATAAATAACCTACTTCTCACTTGATTTATTACCCCAGTAAACATTTTCATAATAAGTTTATGGCCTCAAGAAGATTCAAGATTCAAAGGTTTATTGTCATAACATATACAAATACATTCGGTAGTTTTATGTAGTAGTGTATGCTACTTACGGACAGATTTAATTAAAAAACGACTTGTTCTCATGTCAAATGTGCTTTGCTTCGCTCTCTCATGTCACTTCTGATTCCACAAAACCAAGAGGGCTATTGCCAAAATGCTAAACTCGAGGTTCAAAACCATAGTCCACAAACCAATAGATGACGTAAAAATAACTACTTCCTATACATTATACAGAGTATGACTGAATAGGCCGAATAATTATCTGCTTCAAGCAAGGTCTCAATGATCAATCCATCGTTAGTCATCGATGATCTACATTTGTGATTTCATAGAGATCGGAGATTGTCACATTTACTAAGAATTTAAACGTATTTGAATGTATGAAAAATGTGACTGAGTTACTCAGTAGAAATGGCGGTTGTTCCTTATCTTAAACTGTGCTGCTTAAAGACCCGGATGGAGTTCTACAGACTGTGTATATGACTTCACAAATCTAATCTGGGTGACTTGTAAAACAGGAGTTTCATCACCTTCATACGGCGGAAATATGAGGACTACGGGACCCTCTGCTGATGTCAGAGATTATTTATGGAGTTCTACAGATGCTAGGGAAGTCCACAGCAAACTAACCCCATTGGGCAGTAAGGCACCAGGCAGATCAAATGATAAAAGATCTTATGTCTGACTGTTACCAGCATCTGATAGGCCTTGATAATAACTGAGGGGACAGTGGAGCCTTCAGGTTGAATTAAGTTTATACTGCAGTCACATGAAAACTGTACAAGCAGATTATACTATATGGGGACTGGAAACAAGTAGAACATCAGAGAGCAAATATGGAAACGCCACTAACAAAAAGAACAGAAAGAAACTCCCTTTCAAGTGCTGTTAGATCGTTCATCTACAGTTACTTCTTGTCCTTCTCCACCAGCATTTAGTTTTCATAGACTCATGTCTAGAACAGATTAGAAAAGCACTTTTGTTTTCCTGCAGTCATGGCAAGCTGTCTGCTGTCCATCAGTCGACATCAAGCACATCCAATGCCCTGGCCTCTTCCTCCTCCTCCTCCTGTTAGAAACTAAGGCCGAAGACGGGCGCCATGCCAAATACACCAGATAGTTTCATCCACAGCTGCAAGCAGGCGGCTGCCCCAAGTAACAATGGAGTCCACTCATTAAAGC
The DNA here is from genome assembly GCA_902827135.1 of Harpagifer antarcticus. Taxonomy (NCBI): domain Eukaryota; kingdom Metazoa; phylum Chordata; class Actinopteri; order Perciformes; family Harpagiferidae; genus Harpagifer; species Harpagifer antarcticus. The sequence goes on from CADEHL010000091.1 coordinate 55,608, forward strand.
TAACCCGACTCTGACAAAGAGAAGCGCGAGGAAAGAGCAGGAAAAAGGGAAAAGATATTGAAAAAAAGCAGCCTGTGATGGAAGAAACTCAAGATGTGATAGGAGATCATATCAGATGCAAAGGATATGTGGTTGTGTATCCTCAGGCTATGCAGAGCATGCCTCCCACGTGCAGAGAGTAAACCAATCTCTCCACCCAAGTGAAAAACACCACGACTACCATCTGCAGCAACAGTGTGGTATCAGTCTAAAAACACTATTTGGTACCATGCATGATGTAAATAAAGGAAATTCATACAACTGAGCTGGAAGCTATTTACTCTGCTATTCTTGACAGGTAAGTGTAACCACACACAGGGAATTGTTTTTAAAAATCTTGAAGCTATAATCAATATGATCAAATATGAATACCCTCAAGAATAAAACATTATTTTCATGGTCAAAATAGAAATAATTATTTGTTGGAAAATTGCTGGTGTTACTTAATGGGAGTGAAGTGCTTCTAAAAGGAAAAGTATCATGAGAAACTCATTGTTTTAGCGCTTGTGCACATATGTATGGAGGCTTGAGTAGTTTTTCAACATTAGAGCATGTAAACTTGTTCTATAAGTTTATAGAACAAGTTTGCAAGCATAAACCAAAAATAAAACTACAAAGCTGATGACCATGTTATGTCCCATTTAATCCATTTTCTTCCTGGGGCAGGTGGGCCATAATTATTTGAGAAAGAGAAAGGCAATGCTAACATACTGATGTTTGGAAGGTACATTTTTTAATTTTTTTTGTAACAAATTAATTCATTAGTGATTGGTATGTTAAGCATTTAGTGTTGAAGGTACAAACAAATTAAAATACAAATGTTGGCTGTTGTTTCCGTATGATTGTTGAGTGAACAACATGGTCAACATCAGCTGTAATCATATTTCGTTTTCTATAGGCTGTTATTGGCATTGACATTCCTCCGCACTGTTTGATTAGCCACAGCTTCAAACAGTCAAAGATCTCTTCTCTTACAGCTGACCACATAAGCCTTCATTTCTTCCTTGAGGTCCCACCAGCAGCCTGTGTTTTCCTGAGGGGACTCGAACATTAAAGACTACTGCGTTCTATTTCTGTCATATGGTTAACTTTTACAGAATTGTGCTCCTTAAACCAGGGGCCCCAAGAATCGCCTGTATGTGTGTGAAAGAGAGAGTGCAGAGTAACGGTGCCATGCTGGGAGCGCAGTTAGCATGTAGCACATACGCTTCTCACCACTTCCTTCGTTAGCAGTGTGGGGACATAGCTTGGTTCTGTGCCCGCGTAACCTGACGCCTGCCGGTAATGGCATTTCATGCTTTCACACGAGGCCGGACTCTCTCTGTATGTGTGTGTTTGTGAGAGAGTGTGTAAGTTGGGGAGGGGGGGGCGAACATCGAGGCTAGCATCTAACGGAGGCCTGGGCAGGCCGAAAGAGGGCGGGGAACAGCTGGCCTTTCATTGACAGGCTTTGAGTGCTGGCAGTTAAGATTTCACTCCAAAGTGGGGGGTGTGGTGGGAGTGCAGGGCTTTGACATTGTTCCAACAGGAGCCAACTGTGCTTGGAAAAAAATATAAATATAAAGAGTAGCTCGAAAGAGTGTTGGGGGTATTGTGTTGCCAAGCAGGAAATGATGCTGCCTCTTCAGACATAGAGTTACAGAGACATCTAAAGCTATTACCACAAGGATGATTCATGTGATTTCTAGAAAAAAGCAATGCTAACTGTGCCAAAGCTAAGATTCCCAGAACCAAGATGGTGATTTATGATGTGTTGCCAACATAGCACCACCCATTACACAATAAAAGACAGATTTTGAGGGGCATAAATACAATTTGCAAGCTGGGTCCTTTCACCTCTGAATCACTGCACTGTTTGACCACAAGAGATGTTAGTCAATGTTGACTTTACCAGAAAATATCATAAGAACATTTCTATTGGCTGACAAACAGCTATGGATGACACTATATATGTTTTTAACAACCCGAAACTGATAACAATGCTCACGGATGATGACACACAACAAAGTAAATGTATAAGGTGGGTACCAAAAATGTTGATCAATCCCACTAGAGGTACTACGAACAAACTAACATATTTCAGGGCTCAACGCTAACTTTTAAAAGTGGTTGCCAGGCTGGCAACCAGGCATCAGCTTTTGGTTGCCAAAACTGAAAATACGGTTGCCATTTTTAGTCACCTTGTATTTTAAATAATTAAGATACTATACAGTTATACATCAACTTAATAATGAACATGTGACAGAAAAGAATGTTCAAATACTTTACAATAAGTAATTAACACAATTAATTGAAACTTAAGTGGTAGTAAACTTGTCCACCCTCAATTGCTGGTATACAAAACACCAGTAATGCAGCTGTTGTCATGTTCTTCACAGATCCCTCACAAATGAATTGAGCAAGTCACTAGTTGGGGGCGTGTGGCGCAGTGGATAGAGCGAAGGTGTTCGGATCAGGTGGTCACAGGTTCAAACCCCACTGCAGTCAGCATGTCGTTGTGTCCCTGGGCAAGACACTTCATCCCAAATTGCTCCTGTGGGGATTGTCCACAGTATTGAGTATGTAAGTCGCTTTGGATAAAAGCATCTAACAAGTGACATTTAACTAGTTTCTTGGTCATCTGTTGTCTTCCTTTCAAATGTGGGTTTTCTTGACTTTAGTTTAGTTTTTACTTTATTGGCCCTTCAGCATTGATGTCTTGGATTGGCCAGACTAATAAATGTCTAATGTTAAATAAATGAAAACCATTCACAGTTAAGAATTAGATATTAATTATTAATGCTGTAAATTACCTTTAATACTTCTAACTATATTTCAAATGTGTTCCCTTTTTATAGAAGTGATTATAATTGTATGCCAATATTTTCCTATGGTAAAGTTTCGTTTTGCACTTTTATTTTGGTAGTAATAAGATCGCGACTCTTATTTTGAAGGAACAGTACAGTCGGTAAAATGACAAGGCTAAGACTGAAATGCTAACTAACGTGCTTGCTACTAGCTAGGTAAATAACTTGGTCCAGCCACTCCTGGTCCTTTCATCAGACGGGAAGCGAAAGAACGAGCAAGACCCATTGCTGGTATGATAACAACCTGGTACTTAGCACACAGGCATCTTGTTAAAGTTATCTTATCTTAGCTATCTCTTATTTGGTGGAGGAAAACAATTGTGACATCAGTTATGACATCACTTACGCGACTCTGGGATTTGTAGTCTTTCTAGGTGCGTATTTTTCATAGTTTTATATTTCAACAGTTTTACGACAAACTGTCACTTTTTTGTCACTTATTTTTTGTGACTAATCTCTTCTCATCCTGCCCACCGTAACCTTCGTTCTCTCTCCCCCTCTACCCTTCCCTCATCGGTTCTCTCAGCCCTCCCTTCCTCTGACTCGTTCCAACTCCTGCCTCCAAACTCTGCTGCAGAAACTCTCCTCTCTACTCTCTCATCCTCTCTGGACTCTCTCTGTCCTCTCATATCTCGGCAGACTCGTCAGTCCCCTCCTGCTCCCTGGCTAAATGACGCACTGCGTGCTAATAGAACCGTCCTTCGGGCAGCAGAGCGGAAACGGTGGAAATCCAAACACCATGACGACCTCCTAACCTATCAGGCTCTCCTCTCCTCTTTCTCTGCTTCTCAGGCAAAAAGCACTTTCTTTCAAGATAAGATCCAATCTTCTTATTCCAATCCCAAAAAACTATTTTCCATCTTCTCCACCCTCTTGGACCCTCCCAAAGCCCCTTCCCCCTCCTCCCTTCTGTCAAGCGACTTTGTTAACCATTTTTTTTAAAAAGGTTGATGATATTTGCTCTTCTTTTTCTTACTCACCGCGCTGTCTTTAAACAACTCTCCTGTTATCTCCATCAGAACAACCTTCTGGATCCGCACCAGTCTGGTTTCAAGGCAGGTCACTCCACAGAAACTGCCCTCCTTGCTGTCACTGAGGAACTGCACACGACTAAAGCAGCCTCCCTCTCCCTTGTCATCATCCTTTTGGACCTGTCTGCTGCATTCGACACGGTGAATCATCAGATCCTCCTTCGCACTCTCCAAGAACTTGGAGTTTCAGGCTCTGCACTTTCCCTCATCACCTCATACCTCAAAGACCGCACCTACAGGGTTACTTGGAGAGTGTCGCAGTCTGACCCTTGTCAATTAACTACAGGGGTCCCTCAGGGCTCTGTTCTTGGTCCCCTCCTCTTCTCCTTGTACACAAACTCGCTCGGATCAGTCATTAGCCCGCATGGTTTTTCATACCACTGCTACGCTGACGACACCCAATTAATACTGTCCTTTCCCCGCTCAGAGACCCAGGTCGTTGCACGCATCTCTGCTTGTCTATCTGACATCTCTCAGTGGATGTCTGCTCACCACCTCAAGCTCAACCTTGACAAGACTGAACTGCTTTTCCTTCCGGGAAAAGATTGTCCCACTCTTGACCTGACAATCAACATCAGCACCTCTATTGTTTCCTCGACTCAGACTGCAAGGAATCTGGGTGTGACCCTGGATAACAACCTGTCCTTCACTGCAAACATAGCTGCTACAACCCGCTGCTGCAGATACACGCTTTACAACATCAGGAGGATACGTCCCCAGCTGACCCAGAAAGCGACGCAGGTTCTGGTCCAGGCTCTCGTCACCTCACGCCTAGACTACTGCAACTCCCTCCTGGCTGGTCTACCTGCATGTGTCATCCGACCTCTGCAGCTCATCCAGAATGCAGCTGCTCGTCTGGTCTTCAACCTTCCTAAATTCTCCCACACCACGCCGCTCCTCTGCTCCCTTCACTGGCTTCCGGTAACTGCTAGAATCCACTTCAAGACAATGGTACTTGCGTACCATGCTGCGAATGGATCTGGCCCTTCCTACATCCAGGACATGGTTAAACCGTACACCCCAGCACGTGCACTCCGCTCTGTATCAGCCAAACAGCTCGCTGCACCCTCACTGCGAGGGGGACCCAAGTTCCCATCAGCAAAAACACGTGGGTTTGCTATCCTGGCTCCAAAATGCTGGAATGAGCTCCCCATTGACATCAGGAAAGCAGATAGCTTACACACCTTCCGGCGCAGACTGAAAACTCATCTGTTTCGACTCCACTTCGAGCGATAGAACTATTAACAAAGCACTTATATACTAATAAAGGACTGGCTTATCTAAAGCCAGTTGAGTAGCACTTGAAATGTTTTTGCTCTATGAAACCTGATGTACTTATATGATTCTGTTTTCTTCAAGTTTGTATTTTGTTGGTCGAACGCACTTATTGTCATTTTTTGTAAAACAAACACACAGCGCACCGCGCACGCGAGTAAATGTGCATCGCTTTCTGGCTCCGTAATCACACCAATGCACGTGCAACTTAAGTATCAGGTTCCGACTGGTCACAACAATAATTAAATATCATTCTTAATACAAAAAATAATTTACTTTTATCTCTTTTGGGGTGCACATTTTGCTGTCCTTATTTCTTTATGTCAAAAACTGGTTGCTACTGATGGCAACCAAAGGCCAAGAAATGGTTGACATTATTTCTGAATGGTTGCCAATGGCAACCTGGCAACCGTTACTGTCGAGCCCTGCCATTTTCTTTAAAAGGTCTAAGCTTATATTCACGAGAGAATTAATTGGTTCAGCCATGCTTTCATCAATTGTTTTTAATATGTTGCGAATAAATGATTAAATTACAACATTAATTTGAGGAGATATACCTCAAAAGACGTAAACTATCAGCCTCTTTATGCCATTACATAAGAAAGCCAACAAATCTTAATACACACGCACAACAAGCCTTGAGTCCATTCATACCGTATGCTGCATGTTGTTGGATTCGGTATCAAGTGGAGTACATATTTTGACACCTCGTGGAATGATTCCATCTTGTTATTTTTAGCAGCGTGCACAGCTCATCCATCACCTAGGAAGATGGTGTAGTGAGTCCCTGCAACCTGGCTTCACTAAATGTTTGAATAACACAATGATTTCTGAAGTTATTTTAGCTTATTTGTGCTTCAATTCAAGCCACAGCAATAATATGATTAGAGAAAGAGCTCTGGAAGTCAGATGAGGGATGTGAAGGAGTGAATGGATGACAAACTCTTAACTTTCATCCAGGGGTCGGCTGTTTGTATCACCTCTCAAACTAAAAGTCAACCGTTAATTATGTTGAACATGTCATTCTGAAATTACAACATGAACAATGTTTGAATCAGCGACCGTGCGTATATGTGCAGGTTTATGTTGACAACGTATGTTCGTAACTTAGTTCACACAAAGGCATCTTTATGGGCCGCCATAAAGCCCAGTGGTTACAGCTGGCCATTTAATGTGGCTCAGCCCCTGCGGTCCCTTGTCATCCCCTCTACCCCACCCCCCCCCCCCCCCCTTTTCAACACTGTTACTCTTCTATAAAAACTAAACTGACCCAATTTTACTAAACCATAAACCGATTTTTGCAGGTTACTACTCAACTTATATATGTAACCAAAACATCCTTTATTTAACCCAAATCAAAAACGGACTAGATCTAAGCAAGTTGCTTTGATTGAAATTACACAATAACCATGATTTTGAAATTGGGACGGTTCATCCAAAGTGCAGGTAGAATGGAGGTTCAATTACACACACAAATGAGAACGAGGCATTATATGACACGAAATGTGAAATGGCCTCGAAAGTGTCATTCTTCCCATGAGATCACGTTGGTCCTCACCCAGAGCTCCCATAGCGCCCTGAGACCCAGCGACCTGCTCTGTTCTGCGGCCCCCATAGAACTAGGCCACCCAGTGAAGACATCAACATGCTGATTGTTGAGCTCCAGAACATTTACCTCATCTTTCACCCCCACCCCCATCCTCTGTGCACCGGCCAGTTGGTTCCCACACTCCCCTTCTGTAGCAGGCATCACTGCTCCCCAACCTTACCCCCACAAAAGGGCCAATGAGCAATGACCTCACAATGTAGAGGCTCAGTGCTCATGCACAACTCAACATGCACACATTGTCAAAAACACCTACATTTCTGCCCGCATAAACACAAACGTGAACACACAGCTACACACCTACTCCATCCACCCCCCCCTATCCCACAATACCACGGTCATACACTCCAGCTGATATCCTCTCCAACCACACTCAATTACTTTGGCTAAGTCACCATGACATGTACAACCACAGAAGGATAAACAAGTAAACACGTCATTCCCCACAAACATTGCTGAGGGCCTTTTTGTCAATCAGTAACAAGACAGTTCAACCGTTACAAGATTCACCAACTTCCAAAAACGGAAATGTGCGTTCTATTTTAAATTTGACTATAATTAAGAACTATTGGATGGCAATATTTCCTAAGCTATATCAAGAAAAGGTTACAGTGAAGAAAATGTTCTTAACATGTCAACTTAGTCATACATTTGAATCAGGACTTGGTTCAGGAGACATTGCAGGCTACACACAAGACCCCGAACAATCACAGCTTGCCATCTCTTCCAACTATCATGATAATTGATCAGGATGGTGCCAAGGATGTCTTCACCTGACAGCACCCACAATAAGGTTTTACCATTCATAGCCAATTGGCCGGAAGGTGTGCTCTTTCTTCGCCTTTCTCTTCGGTTGGTGCACAGTCAGTCCTAGCCAACTTGTGCTCCCAATGACCAATCCGAAAATGTTTTACATTTCAAGGATAAATGTGTTAAACTGGCACACTCAATGAGGAAAACTAAGGCAAGGTCTATGAAGAAGTGTGTTTGTAAACAATTCAATCATAAACACATTTACCCGGGGCTTTTCAAAGTCAGCCCTGGGAGGTCCCACGAAGGGATCCTCCCAAAAAGAGCGCCTGTCTCTGACCCACCATGTTAATTCCCCCATGCTGACATTGCATGGACCCCACCGATTAAGAAGTGGAAAAATATTTCTGATTCATTATTACATTGTTTTGGGGCTATCCATGGCTGGCAGTTTTGTGTAATGTATTTTGACCATCAAAATAATGAAGATTCAAGTGAAGAAATTATAATAATTGCAACGTTGAGATGGCTGCGTCTGAGAAGGCTTGCTGATTGAGGCACTGCAAGGAAGTCCAGTTTGAAATAAGGGTTTAGAGTTGTAATATAGTATCAGACTGATATTATGGAAGATTAACCTGGGATTAAAGATACTTCCAGGTCAATTCAGTTGTTAAACTTTGCCAAAGTGTTCACTCTACTCCCTTTTTCCTCATATTCAGGAAGGAGTGGTGGCACACAGCTGCTCTTCTAGCTGCTTAATTGTGACTCCAGCCCCCTCCTGGGTTCTCAAGCTTCTTGGCAGAATAAAAGGCCTCTGATCAAAGGACCCAGAGACAGATTCCAACTGAAAAACCTACCGCTATCAAAATGGTTTGTTTACTCTGCATTGCCATGACAATATCAGATAAGAGATCTAAAAATATAGGGGCTAAAGAAGCGGGTAGACGATGACAGAGTGAAGCGTGCAGGTTTCAATGACTGAATCTGTACAGTGGAGGAAGCAGGGGGAGATACAATTGGGAAATGCCTGTTTCCATTGCTACTGGAAACAAACACTGGCAACAACAACAACACAGGCCAGGGGTCAGCTCCTCAGTTAACTTGGCTATGGAGTAAAGCCTGCGTATGGATTACCCTTCAGTGAACTCAAGGATACATACTGGCGAATACCTAAATGCCTAAATGTAATCCATGTTTCTTTAAAGAGGGAGGCATAGCTGACTATTTCCACTGCTGGAAAAACAAACTTTGATTGTGGTTTTAAAATAGCTAACTGATATAAATAACCTTTCATCTATTTACATTAGATAAGCCATCTGAATAACGGTAAAACAACGAACAATGCAACGCTTCAAAGCTCTATCTTAAGAATGATTAACAAAGGGCTGTGAGGCTCACAATAAAGTAAATTAATAACATTGATTCATGTATACGTTTTAGTGAAATCTGCAACAGAGATTCACCTTCTTTCTAAAAGCCACTGCATTCTTATTTTCAATTTTATTTTAGTGTTACATTTTTTCTGAGCATTCACTTCCTGGAATGTGACATTCATTACTGTACTTAACTACAATTTTAAGGTACTTGTGAATTCACTTTCTGTTAATTCATAATTCTACTTCACCACAAAAAAAAAGAGGCCAATATTTGAAATAAATTGTCATGTATTATTAAGGATTAAGTTTCTCAGGAGTTTTATAAACAAGTCAAATGTACCAGCTGCAAGATTAAAGTAATCAAATGATTAACTAATCAATAATTGTATTGCAGTAATATTCTAAAATGTGCATTTCTGCATCATAAGTACATTTACTTTTGGTTCTCTAAGTATGTTTTGGTGCTAAGACAGTTTCTACCTTTAGACGTTGTAGTATTTCTACTTTTGATTAAGCAAAAGATCTGAGTTCTTTGTACACCACTGCTGATAAACACACAATCAACAGGGTGGCGGGCATAAAAGCAGGTTACTGTTTTTCCATTATAACAGTGCACAACGTATCCTAGAGTTAACCGAAGCTATAGGTGGGGCAGAGAGGCAGGGTTGGAAGTGGGCTGTCTAGTGGAACACACCCTTGCCCCGGGGGTGGCCAATAATCTCCAAGGAAAGTGTCACCCTGAAAAATGATTGACAGGCCACAGCTTTGACTGTTAGTGAATGCTAAGCAGGGAACAAGTACTGCATTCCCGTGTAGCTCCGTAACATAACTCACAGCTAGGATTGCCTCCCATGTCTCGAAAGCCTTCCATTCAGACCACAGCCGTGCAATACTATACCTGCTAACAAGGCGGCCTGACATTCTGCCTCCACTATTTACTTTCCACTGTATTTATGATCTCCTGTCTATTCTGGTGCCAACCTTTCTTATGTTCCGCTTTTATTTCTTCCCATTAAAATGGTGTCGCTTTACTGTGTCAATGATTGTCGGGCCATGCGTCTGAACTTTGAACCGACCAGGCAACGACGCTCTCTCTTGAACGCTGTAGGGAGGCGAGGCGTGGGGAGAGGGCTTTAGGTTGGGGGTTAACTCGTTTACGACTCGCACCATAAAGCTTCCTGAAAGGTTGGTCGGGCTGAATAAGCAAGGATATGTTAACCTGTCACCTTCCTACGCAGTGACAGCACAGGGTCACAGGGAAGCGGCTACACAAGGGTGTGTGTGTTTTTCAAATTGTGTTTGTGCGTGTGAAAAAGGCAACTAGACATGTTTTTCTCCTGTCCCAAAAGCAGGTGTTTGTGCAAGCTGTCCCAGGGGAAGCACCCAGGCTACAGTGTTGTGAGATCGCTCCCACCTGTGAAGATCAAATATGAGACATTTATTATACAGGGGGGACTTATCTGGCGCTCCCTATCTGATGGGCTATGTAATAGAGAGGCCTTGGACAGATCCACTTTCACTGCCCTAAAAGGCAGGAGAGGTGACCCAAAAGGAAAACATTATGTGAGGAAACAAAGGCGTCGTAGGCGTGGAGTAGAAACCCTCTAAAGGGTACTGCCCTCTCTCCTCTCTGTTTTCAAATCGAGCCTAATTAGACTGTTAAAAGCAGTTACTGTGTGTTCGGGAGGTAGTGAGTAACTGTATGATTTACACATAATTATGTGCTGGCAAGTGCAGACATTTAAACTGGAGGGTTGTAATTTAACTATATTGTGGCGAACGCATCTTTGTGCATGTTGTATTGTGAAGTCTTTAGCAATACCCAACTATGAAGTGGTGCCAGTGTTTGTCCTCTGGGCACCAACCAGACACCAGTTAAATGATGTCAAAGCCAACTCTCACCTTACCAGCCTTTCAGAAAAGGTCATATGAAGCAACAGATCTACAGTGCTGTCTGCAAACTGTTAGATGACAAACTACAAAGAGAGTTTTACCACTGGCCCGACTGAAATCAAAATGTGCCACTAATCAATGATTGTCCCTTCAACTGCATGTAACATAAATACTACTTATTCACAGCAAGTTGACGCACAGATCCACGTTGTTGGAACTAATCTAGCTACATCAAATCAAGTTGCAGGTGCAAACCTTTAAGAACTAATGTTACCTTACTAAACACCAAGATAATTGTTGTGGTCAACTTAACGTTTTTTTTAAAGGAGCTGTGCTGGCCAATGAAATACATGCAGGAGCACATTCCTGATGATTACTTTGTAATGTAAATATGGTCCATAGGTCTCTTACTAAAACTGGGCAGAAAGGATTTCATATCATGTCTGAAGTAACAAACTCTTTTTAAGTCATGTTGGAGAAATTCAGGTGTATAAACCACAGTATGGTCAAAGATTAAAGCTCCTAATCATTCTTCCCCTGGCATCGAGAGAGTAAACACCTCAGAGTTAATTAAGCTACGGAGATAAGGCTCCAATGAGAAGCTAATGTCTCCATGGCTTTATCACGGTATAACAAGGCCAGGACTTCCTGCTGGGGAGAGGAAGTGAGTTTGGGAGAGATAAAAGCGTGTCGGGAGTGGGGCAGAGATTATCTCTCCACATTAACAGGCTTTGCTGGGGGGGCGTATGGCGCAGTGGATAGAGCGTAGGTGTTCCGATCAGGTGGTCACAGGTTCAAACCCCACTGCAGTCAGCAGTCAGTTGTGTCCCTGGGCAAGACACTTCACCCCAAATTGCTCCTGTGGGGATTGTCCACAGTATTGAGTATGTAAGTCGCTTTGGATAAAAGCGTCTAACAAGTGACATGTAATGCTGAACCAACAGTGAAGTGTATGGCCTGAGGATATCAGGCATCACACTTTCAGATACACTCTGTGCCACACACGCACTTCAAAGCACTTTGTGTTTACATGTCAATTATAAAGAATCAGATTCCGAGATGAATACACACATCAAAGCATGCCGTCAAGAGTGCCATGTGTACAGGCAAACTGAATCTAATATGTGTGAGCACCTGGTTCAGGTATGATGAGGCCGCCACCTGATTAAATAAACAACATAATACACCATGATAAACATTCAGATGGGCAAATATTCCCAGTATTCACCTGACTGCTGATAGGTCCTCCAACCCACTTTATAATTATGTCCCCTGGGACAGCTTGCACAACCAGTGGAACGTGTACCAGAGGGTCATAACACCTAAAGACTGCCTCTAAGAGAGTGTGAAAACTATTAACTAAAAGTATTGGTTTCATGGTTGGAATAGCTAGAAGTAATGGATAAATGGACGAAATGTTTAGTTAAGTATTAGCTACATTGTTAAAATAACTACAAGTGATGGGTTGAAATAGCTAAAGGCAATACAAGTGATGGCTAGAATAATAAATAATTAGAAAGCTAAAAGTAACAGCTAGATAAATGGCTAAAATCGCTAGCTACTGTATAAGTAATTGCTCCATATCTGAAATCATTAGCTAGTAATAGATAAACGGTTAAATGGCAAGGTAGCTAAAAAGTAACAGCTATAGCCAATGGCTAAAATTGTTAGCTTAAAAACAATTGCTAAATGTGTGAAATAGCCAGAACAAATGGCTACATTTGTGAAATTGCTAAAAGTTATAATATTGAATAATGCATATTATTACATGATCTGAGAAGTTAAATATCTGCTCCATTTATGTTAAACTACAACTTAAGGCATATCTCCTTATCTTAAGAAAACTAAACTGAATGCACTCCTCATCGGGATCCCTAACAAAAGCATCCAGAAGCTACAATACATTCAGAACAGCGCTGCTAGGATCCTGATGAGAGTGCGCAAGTATGATCACATCACCCACATCCTTAAATCACTACACTGGCTACCCGTGAAACTAAGGATTGAATTCAAGGTCTCCGTCCTCACCCACCAGTGTGTCCATGGAACTGCCCCTCCCTACCTCAAGGAACTCCTCACCCCCCATACCTCCTTACGGACCACCCGCTCCAGCAACTCCAACTTCCTCAAACCCCCCAGGACTAAGCTCCGTACTATGGGAGACCGGGCCTTCTGCTCGGCTGCTCCCAGTCTGTGGAATGCTCTCCCCGACCAAATGAGAGCACCACAGACCGTGGAGGCTTTTAAAAAAGGCCTCAAGACCCTTCTCTTCAAAAGAGCCTTTGCCTAGACCCTTTTATATCCCTTTTATTTATTTTTTATTTTTGTATCGCTTTTTTCTTAATTTTACCGTGTTGTGTCATGTTTATTTCTACTGTTCTTGTTGACTACTTGTAGCACTTTGGGATCTGAGATCAGATATGTAGTGCTTTATAAATTGAATCCATTATTATTATTATTATTATTGAATGTTCTAGTCTTCAAAGGCCCAATTAATGATATGATGAAATAATTACATCAGTATCAAATAGTTTTCTTGTGATCGTGACATAGATATCTCACTTTAAGTAAATAAATGGCTTTGCCAATGTCAAATTGGATTAAAGTAGATAAAGATTCTATCCCAGTCTACTTATTTTTCCATTTTTCTCATTTGTTGATCAGTCTCATGTCCATGGCCACATCCTCATGGACAGACTCAGAATCTGGCTGGCTCTCAGCTAAACCATGACTCTGTCATCTCAAGATAACAAGATAATAAAGTCAGGATCACCATGGCATAGTTCATAATTAGTGATTTCTCAAGTTAGAAATATAATTGAATTGTTATCTCAGAATTTTGGGCTGACAAAACAGGTTACGCACAAAATTGTAATTTGCCTATCTGGAATAATGAAACAATGAAGTTGTGATAACAGACGGTAGTGATCATTTGGATCAGATAACTGGTTTGAAACAACTACACTGCTCTCAGCGCGGATATCTGAGAAGCAATCTTAAAAAGGGGTCTCAGTCAATGATTCTTTCTTCTAAACCATCAACGTGTATCTTAGACCCAATTCCAACTAAGCTGTTAAAGGACGTTTTTTCCATTAATTAGCACTTCTTTATTAAATATTATGAATATGTCTTTATTATCAGGCTATGTTCCACAATCATTCAAAGTAGCAGTGATAAAACCTCTTCTTAAAAAGCACAACCTCGATCCAGAGGTTTTAGCCAACTATAGACCTATTTCTAATCTTCCGTTCCACTCAAAAATTCTTGAGAAAGACAGTTTGATTACTTGAAAAACAATGATTTATTTGAAGATTTTCATTCTGGCTTTAGAACACATCATAGCACAGAGACAGTTCTGGTTAAAGTCACAAATTACCATCTAATAGCCTCAGACAAAGGACTTGTTTATATTCTTGTCTTGCTCGATCTCAGTGCTGCATTTGATACTATCAACTATGAAGTCCTATTGCAAAGACTAGAGCACTTAGTTGGCATAAAGGGAACTGCTTTAGGCTGGTTTAGGTCCTATTTATCTGAACGGTCTCAGTTTGTGTGTGTCAACGATGAATCTTCCATGCAAACCAAAGTTAACCATGGAGTGCCGCAGGGCTCAGTGCTTGGACCTATTTTGTTCACATTATATATGCCTACTTCCATCTACGTAACATTGCAAAAATCAGGCATATCTTGCCTCAAAACGATGCAGAGAAACTAGTCCATGCATTTGTTACTTCAAGGCTGGATTATTGTAACTCTTTATTATCAGGGTGTACCAAGAAGTCAGTTAAGTCGCTTCAGCTGATTCAAAATGCTGCAGCTCGTGTACTAACCAGAGTTCGGAAAAGGGACCACATTACTCCTGTTCTGGCTGCCTTACACTGGCTCCCTATAGAACACATGATAGAATTTAAAATTCTTCTTCTCGCCTACAAAGCCCTTAATGGGCAGGTGCCATCTTACCTTAAATAACTCATTATACCCTACTCTCTTACTAGGGCATTGCGTTCCAAGAACGCAGGGTTGTTGGTTGTTCCTAGAGTTTTTAAAAGTACAATGGGTGCCAGAGCCTTTTCTTATCAAGCTCCACATTTGTGGAATCAGCTTCCAGTTTGTGTTCGGGCGGCAGACACCCTATCTGTTTTTAAGAGTGCGCTTAAGACCTTCCTTTTTGATAAAGCTTATAGTTAGGGCTGATTAGATTCAGCCCCTAGTTTTGCTGCTATAGGCTTAGACTGTTGGGGGACACCTTACTTCTTCCTTCTCTCTGTCTGTACCTGTGTACTCTCATGTTCCAAATAACCCAGCTTCCCCCAAATTTCTTTTTGGTGTCTATCTACGCTGGAATCCTGAGTCGTGGCTGATCCTGAGTCCTGATCTGAGTCCTGGATTTCGAGTCGTGGCTGAACCTGTCACTGTGGTCCTGCCTGACTCTCATCATACTACTTCCCTGATGGCTCCCACAGGATTGTTGACATCCTCGTGGATTAATCTTATTATTATAGACACATGCATTTCCAAACATTTGGTCTACCTATGTTGTAAATGTATTATCTTTTCGATTTACACACAGCATCTATTGCACGTCTATCCGTCCTGGGAGAGGGATCCCTCCTCTGTTGCTCTCCCTGAGGTTTCTCCCATTTTCCCCGTTAAACTGTGGGGTTTTTCCTTCTTTGGAAGTTTTTCCTTGTACGATGTGAGGGTCTAAGGACAGAGGGTGTCGTATTGTCATACTGATATTCTGTACAAACTGTGAAGTCCACTGAGACAAATGTAACATTTGTGATATTGGGCTATATAAATAAACATAGATTGATTGATTGATTGATGATATTCTTCGATCAAAAATGCCAACTATACTATTAGAAGTTTGCTGGGGTTTTTTCAGAAAACTGCTGTCTGAAAACAAGTATAAGACCAAGCAATCGGTCAATTGATGAATAAAATAAGTGGCAGATTAAGCGATATATTTGTTTTGCATTTCCAGCTCTGGAAAGAAAAAAGACGAGAATCTCACTCAACTCACTTTTAGTTATTCTAACTCTATCACATGTTTTCACGTCATTAACATTATTGCATCATTGCTTCGGCACGTAGTTATAACATTACAAAACATAAACAGACAATTCAAACATTGAAAAACTGTATTTTATGGGTTGAGGTGAATACTTCTTGTTTTTACTCTCTCTGTGTTGTTGTACTCTGACCACACCAAAGAAAAAAAAAATGCAAACATAAAAGAGATAATAAAATGAAATGCGATTGGGTGAGGTACCTGCCAAGGACAGTTTAACCAACATGTGCATGTTCAAGCATGGGGATTAGGAGAAAAGGAGTATGGGAGGAGGGAGAGCGATGGGGAGACAAAACAGGAGGGAGTGCTCAGATATTGATGCAGTGCAGCTTGGGATAGGTCTTGAAGCAGAATGTGGCTGTGGCCTTTTTGGAAGGACTCCAGGGCTTGTAGTGCAGGTCTCCTTTGATAATAGGCCACAGTATGTGTAAGAGCGCTGGGCTGCAGCCAAGGTACACAGCCTTTTGGTAATAGTTAACAGAGTGGGCAAACAGTGGAAGTCAGTGGCATGGAGGTAGGTCAGAGAACTGCAGTAGACAGCCCCCCCTCACTCTCTCCGATAGATAGATCTGGCACAGCACTAGGACACTTGGCTCAGTTCCTGGCTCTTAGGCCTGAACTGAAGTTTCATGAACATGCTGTTGACTCATATAGGACAAAGTGTTGTAATGTGCACTCAACAGGATATTAATCATAAAACACTTTGGGATGTAAACAGCCCTCCAACAGGACCGCAGTATCCAACTGTACCTGCTTTGAAAAGCTGTCTACTTCAATTTCATGTGAGGCAAATACACTTCTGGAATTCGGGGAATAATGTTGCGATTTTAAAGGTTAATGGAGCGGATTGGTAATTAGATCAATCAAAACTGTACAACTACCAACACGCATTCATTTCCAGCATAAAACGCTAAAGCCTAGCAAGAGAACATTCCGAGCATGTACAAACACAGATGTGTAAAATGTAAAGAATGCGCAAAAGGACAAATTGGACACATATGTTAATGAAAAGTGTGAGGGGGATGCAAAAGCAATGGACAATGCATTGTTATATTATAATCATCTTTACATAACTTTTAGTAATGTCATCACCATTTTATTTATAGTAATAAAGTGCAGAAAAAGTCCTGAAACCAAGAAGTTGGTAAGCATTTTTACACTTTCCCGTCAATTAATGGGTTTTATGGGTTTCTTGAATTAATCGAGGTAAACAGGGCAATCCTTTATTTAAGTATTATTATTTTTTATTATTATTATTATACTTATTATATGAAGATTGCTCCTGAAAAAGATTGTGAATCAGTGACATAAGTGGAACAATACATGTCTTCTGTGTCCACATCCATCCGTGGCTGACCCTGTCACATCTCGTTTGGCAGAGATTATAAATGTTATGTTGTTTCTGTCACCACAATGTTAGCTCCTCTACAAATGTAGAGGTAGAGGAAGGAGTGTTACGCTCATGTGTGTAGGTGTGTAGGTGTGTATGTGTGTGTGTGCCTCTTGCTTTCAAGTATCCCCCGCAGTCCCAGACAGTCCAAGGACTCGTGAGCGGTAGACATGTCATTACCCAATCCTCTGCCAACCTGCTGCTCTAATCTCAGAGTGAGCAGACCAAACACCAAACCACACACAGCTCTGCTTTAGTCTTCAGAGCTGGCTTTCAGGGCTGCTGTGGTGTAATGCTGTGCTAACCCTAACCTAGGGCCCAGAACAAAGAGCAACACCATGCTCCACTCCACTCCCGCACAGCAATCTGGGGGTTTAAATAGCAGGCTGTCAGGGAATGGGGCTTGGCAGCTATAGTCACCAACAGACCGTCACAACGTGAAAAAGGAGCACATATGACTCCATGCAGCCTTGCAAACATGCCTTGTTGGCTGTCGAGGACTACTTTTCCACAGCTTTGGAGCGGCTCCCACAGAGGAGGTTATCAGGTGAATGGCCCTGATGAGACATCATGGCCCTGTTCCCTCAAATACAGACTGCCTTTTGATCTCCCCGCCTGATTCCAGTGAACCGCTGCAAACCAAGGGCAGTTGACATTGAAACAACGAGGATGTTTTTTTACTCGAAGGCTGCAGGAAGCCTAACGTTGGAGAAGGGGTAAATACACAGGTTATGTAACTCAGATGTAGATGATATCCCCCCAGCTCTATCACTTCCACACAAAGTCGCAGTCTGTGGTCAAGGCCATTCAAAGAGATTAATCTGAACGTATTCCAAATGGAAAAACAACACAGCATGCTGGCATTAGAAAGGCAAGATAGTAATGCATATTTTGAGCGAGTTTAACAATTAAGTCATTTGTGTTTCCGTTGCTGACTAGTGTTGGTTGTTAGTGTTGGCTGCAGACATGAGGGGAGTCAGAGACTGTCCAAGCCTCTCTCTGAGCACCCTAAACAGCAGTCAGTCAGCATTATTGCTGGGTGCCAAGGTATTTACTTTGGACAAGAGAGGGAGGCACTGTGAGGGACCGCTTCTAATTAGGAGCAGCCAGTCATGAGGTCATGGCCAATTGGAACGGGCCTCCTAGATACGTGTACACGGACCTCTCCTGAGGGCTGCTGGACAGTAAACCAGGAACAGTCAAGTGTGGGTTTAGTTGATTTGTGAGCGGGCAACAAGATCACTGCTGTGCAGGATCAGTTGTTCCACCTGGAGGAGTCTTAATAAATGGCTGTTGGCAGCATTGCTATGCTTCAAGGGGAGGTCTGACAAAGCCTTACTGTGGCCATCAAGGCTTTGAACATTGTGATGACTTTTCTTCATCCTGAACAATATTGTAAGAAATATCCATGGTACATTGTCAATAATTATCCTCATTGTGTTCAATTTGTTCAGATTATTTAGGGAACTAATCCAACTTAAACCATGATTACATCTGATGTCAGTTGGCCTGTCGAGCGAGGTTCTCGGGAATCGCTGATTTAAAAAAAAAAAAAGGAAACACAATCCTAAGAGGACCAAAGCACAGTCGTACCCAATCAAAGTCGACCTTGGTTTAATAAGTCCAGCTGACTTTTGCAAAATGTGGTCATCCAAACCAGCCTTCATATAGAGAGCAACACCAGCAGCAATGCTCTGTGAATTAGAAATCAGCCATGGTGAAAAATGGTATTTTAATATCTGTAAGGAAATACATTTACACGGTTCAAAGACAAATGTTGTCATATTTGGACTACTAGGAGCAATACATAGACAGAAGATAATCTTGTTCTACTTTATTAAATATGTATCTATATAATAATTCCCCAAAAATGATAAGCCATTACGGTATAATTTGTACCGAAAAAGAGCTCTAATGCAATTATACACTAAGTTAAGATTTTATAATTAATAAAATCTACTTAGCATGTTGGGTTTGTGTGATTTAGATCTAGCCCTACAGTATGTGCTGTGGTCCAACATGGACAGTGGACACAGATGAAGTAGTACAGGCAGACTTACTAAGTGGTACTAATGGCAGTGTCAAGACTTTTGTTAAATGTATTTTTGAGCACATGCATATGTTCATGCAGCATCAAAGGCCATGTGACACAAGTTCAATTTAGTCTGTAATCACATGGGATTTAGTCTCTGCCGGTTTGAGAGTGCATGGTCAACCAAAATTCCCTGGAGAGGAAGAGGAAAACTCTCAGTGCAGGTGAACGGAGATGAACACATCAGTGAAACACACTTGTCTGGCAGACATATGAACCCTTTGTCTGATTCAGAAGCATGCACTTTTCATTTAGTCCAACTGAGAGAACAGCCATCCATCATGCTGGTAGGCATGTGACTGGAAGTATGATGGTCAGCCATTTTCACGAGAACAATCATTCACCTCCCACTCACAGCAGTCGCAGACAAGCAGCTACAACGGGAAAAACACAACCCTGTTTCAGGCAAAAAGGGAATGACGAAAACATTTTCCGTTGACAGTTTTTATTTTGTAAGTCACTACCTGTTGCTATCTGAAAAACAAAAGTCTTTCCCAAAAAGTAGCCTGCATTCATCCCAATGGCCAGCAGGGGGCAACTTCAAAAGAAGTCCAATTGAATAGAAGTCTATGAGATAACTACCATACTTCTCACCTGATTTATTACCTTAGTAAATACTTGCCTAATGAGTTTATGGTTTAAATTACTAGTTTGCCATCTTCATCTATACACGTGATGTTCATTGAGTAAATGATGGGCTTGTTTAGAGTAAATTAGATGATAAAGCACAGTCTACCTTTACAAGATAATGGCTTTGTTCAGCAATGGGCTGTAGTAAAAGACACCTTAGGAGTGCGCTGTTCATTTTCTTTTCTTGGTTTACAACAATTTTACGAAGAATGTTTTTTGTACAATTAGCACAACAATTAAGATGACAGCTACAGTGAATTACCGTTGCACCTAGCTAAACAAGCAAACTCATTATTAGCGCTAATTGCTTACTTAGAGTTTGCTATGCTAGCCTTGTTACTCTCCAGCTCCACCCTAACAAATATATTAAATAAGTAAAATATTCGACACATTCATTAAACACATTCAACTCCTGAAAAGGGCGGGCTTTGAAGCATCAAATGAAACCGAATGTTTTTTTAGCAAGTTGGCACTAAATAAAATAAGTGTTTGGCTACACCGTAACCTGTTCTGTCTCAACAAAGCAGATCAATACTTCTACCCCAATCATTCTTGGATCTGTTGTTTGTTACCAAAGGTGTTGGCAAATCAACAAGGAGGGAAATGATGAAAAAGCTTTAACCCATGCTATGACCCCCCCTACAAAACTTAATGTCCCAACATAAGCAGCTTACACGTGACAACATCCTATAAGTATCGTATCGTAAATTATTTAATGCTAAAAACCAAGATTATATATGTGTGAATTCATTCCCTGGACTAAATAGAACAGGCACATCAGTCAGAATTTCCCAAGTTGTCCAGTAGTGGGCAGCTTGTTAATGTTTTGCTGTTTTGCTTCTGCCTATCCCATGTAGAAAAAGCACAAACACATGATGGGTGGCATGAGAGTGATAGTGTGTATTACAGTACTGTAAGGCCATCCGAAGGGCAATATTTCAACATGTCTCAAGCCACTTTGGTGCTGTTCCACATTTGACATTCAGCTTTTCTAATTCAATAAATCCAACTCTGCATGAAGCAGGGAAGTATGAGCACCATTATCGCAACTAACACTGAAGCCTTTCTCTGAAGGAAAAAAAAAGGGTCAAACATGGGACATGCTGTTTGTTGTTTTGAAGTGACCATGTGACTTTTGCAGACATAAAGCATTTTTTGTCAGCAGCGCTATCTCCCTGGATCTGGGGTTACAATATGGCTTTTGTAGTCATGCAGCACTGAAAGATCTAAGTCTCTTTGATCCAGCTTAATAGAGTTTGGTAAATGATCTCAGTATGGGAGCTCCGCCTCCTGTGCGCGCACGCACACACACACACACTCACAAAGACTCACTCATGCTTGTACACACATACATAAAGAATCAGACCGTCACACAGGTGAAAGCTCCTCTCCTTGCGGATCGTTGAGCCAAGCGTTCAAGCAGAAAAGCAGAAAATGGGCTTCCACTCTGAAGACTGCTCTGTGCTCTCTGCAGACTCTGCTTTTTAACAATATCATTCTGCAGCTCTGGCACACATGTCTCTGCCACAAACATGCAGTACAACTCTTGTTTAGCTTCTCAAACAGGAACCAAACAACGTTGTAATACAATTACATTGCTGGGAGGTGTTATTGCTGGATTTGCCAAAGCGGCAAGCACAAAGCAAAATTGCCTGAGAGAGTGAGTGAAGGAGCCACAGGGAGCCGGAGAGAGGGAGGGAGTGTGTCAGAGAGCATTTATCTGTGGTATGGTGATGACTCTTTTCCTCCGACCTCTCAGCAAACTAAGCGCTTCCTGCCTTTTGAGTGCTTGTAGCCATTTTTGTCCTTGAAACTAAGCACATGCAATGAATTACAACCATTTTAAAGAGCTGTCAAGAAACAAGAGAGGGCTGGTTAAGGGAGAGGAGGTGAGGAGGAGGAATTTGAAGCTGTGAGAGAAAGAAGAAGAGAGACAAACAAGAGAAATGAAAACCTGCAAAGAAGCTTCTGAGCCTTTGATGTTGGCAGCCGGGAGAAGAAAAGGCAGCAAAGGAATAAGTAAGGGACTTAATGAAGTCAACACTTTGGCTGGAAGTAACAGGTCATATTTCACCTGTCTACTGATAAGACAGCAAGCATAAAGTAGGTCCCAAAGAATTACATAAAGTTGGGAATTCAAAATGCAAATATCACTTGCAAACAAATCCAGGAAGCTAAATTGATCTTCAACAAACTGTCCAACACACATACTCAATCTTTGCATATACTAGTGGAATTGTTTGTGTTGTAAAGTTAACTCCATTACAAGTAAGCTTTTATTCAAGTTTGAAGAAAAAGATCAAGCACATACTGTATATGCACAGTAAACATATGTCTGGCATATGTTACATGTGGCTTATCTAGAGGCTAGTAATCTGTTGTTTCACGGTTGATAACAAAACTATGTAGGACGTAAAACAGATTGTGTAAGCAGTGCAAGTCCTATTTTCTTTAGAACTGCACATGTTGCGATTATTGAAGAATCTTCATTGAAATGGCAAGAAAAAACAGAGAAATGTAAAAAAAGACTAGAAGTCTCCAGCCATGCTAGCAGCTCTGTAAGAGTGCGAGCTGATATTTAGCATATTAGCATGCTAACAATGTCTCTACTAAATATGATTGCAAACCATTAAACACATTTCACAAACCACACAATAAATGTCAACCTCATGGTGATAAAAAGGAAAGTTCAGGCGACCATCAAATACATTAGGATTGATCATTTGGGCACCATGAACATGTGTACATCATTCCATGGCAATCCTTCCAATAGCTACGATTTATTTCAGGACAGTGTCGGAACATTTGACAATACCATCCTTGAAGCTATGCCATTAGCATGACTAAAGCTGGAACAGTTGTCAAATATGATTTGAATAAGTTAGCTGACTTTTGCTCAAAAGCCAGTTTCTTCAAAAAGTGAATTGTGAAATGTGTTGTTGAAAGGGAAGGTTTGAAAACTAATCTTAATGTATTTCAATGTGTTTGCCAAAGTATACCCAGCCTTCTTCCTTTAAACTAAACAGACACAGTCAACTTGCCCACCAGAAGCCTCTAAATTCTACTGCCACATGATGCAATTGTCATCTGTTGCAACATGGTTCTCTGTACATCTCTATAAATGTGGCCTTGATCCCCTGAGAAGGGATAGCTTGGCGTCCACGCCCGCCCTGGATCAGCGGGCTTTCCTCTGTACTCCCAGTGGATCGGTTTCCTCTGGAAGGTTGTAGGACAGGTGCTTCACTTGACCTGCACTGTCAGGACAAATTCAGAAAGGTCGCACAAGATACCCATCTCACTAGGAATGCCAAAATGTCAAGGTATTCTCAACTGTTTAACCCTAACATAATTGAATTCCCCTGACCCTGAAAGCACCTCAGCCTCGCCTGGCCCTATTTCAGGTAGCTGCCATCAAAGACAAATAAATGAATGTGTGTGAATGTGAGTGCGTGCATGTGCGCTTTTATAGTCTGCGGTGACTCACTGCTCTCCATTGTAATGGATGCAAGGCTGAACGATGGCACAACTTAAAAGAGCGGCTACCCCTTCAGTGCACTGCTGGACTTTTTAGAGGGACAGACAATAAAATAGCTCAAAAAGAGGAGCGAGACAAAGCCTGTATCATTAACTTTTCAGTTAAGAGTGGCTCAATGTGTGTGTGCAACATTTCAAGTTCCTCCACCACTTTGTTGAACATCAAAAGAGTGTGTGAATGAGAAAGCACACACACACACATTGTGTTGAAGGTGGATGAATATGTTTGACCGATATGCGTTATTCAACAGACAATGGCGATATGAAGAGAGCAGGGCGGCCAGTCACCAATGAACACTGGCAAGGTGTTTGTTTTTTTTATCTGATAAAATACCAGTAAATAAATATAATAATGAGTACAAATGATAATCACTTTACTGAACTTAGTTTTACATTTTAATTTAAATGTTCACATGTAAAGAACTATGCTTCATAAAAGAATCAGTACTGAAATAGGCATTACTTGGCTCATTAAGAGGACTACCATTATCTTGAACACATCCTCACTGTAATGTGAGATGTGTAGTTTTAGTCTGCACGATATTGGAAAAACCTGACATTGTACATTCTTTTCTCTTCTGCGATATACATGAAAAGATACTGGAATCTTTCCGAAGACGCCAACAAAGTGCCTGTCTTTAGAACATGATCATTACTCAAGTCCCAATATTTCCCTATAATTGACATTGCATTTCTTTTTGCATACGAATATTCATTTTTTGTACACACAAGTTGTGCTCGATGACTGGCCCTGTTTTGATCAATTGATTACGAATGATTGTGATTGGTGTATGCCTGTGCGTGCAGAGCCTGCATATCTCGCACCATGAGTATGCAGTAACCAATTCATCAAATAAATAAATGATGTTCTATCAGACAGATATGGCATGATGTGTTTGAGTCAACTTGCCTTACTTGATATTGCACGTTCTGCGATGTGACTTTAGCGCATGCGTACATTGAAATGTCCGTGAAACGATACATCATGCGGCCATGCTTGGATCAGCCCTGAGATGACTATTTTCTCTCCAACTCGCCCTGTATGTGGGCCGGTTCAAGGACAAGTCCAGTAGTAATGCCTTTACCAGACTACATTGTGTGTACGTACTTACAGTAGCATGTGTTTGCATGCTCTACATGGTGTGCTACATCAAAAAATGTGGAACTACGCATGTGAATTTCTTGCACAAAGGCACTGACTGCATGAGTGAACCAGTGCCAGTGGCAGAGTATATACTGAAGTAGCAGATACTTTCTCCTGTTATTTGCAAGAGGAGAGCTATGAAAAAGTAGAAAATAATGTGTTGTATAACGTTCATGAATTCCAGACCTGGACTAATGACTTAAAAAGAAGGGGGCCGGCAGGATTAAGAGATTTGCCATGTTTCCCCTACCTGCCTCTCCCTTCTTCCCAGTGCCCTAAGAAACATCTCAACAGCCATCTCTTGTGGAAGAGGCTGGACAGGACAGCACTAGCCCCTGCTTCCTGTGCTGCAGGCCGCAGCTTTGTCAGATCCCCGCTCAGGAGAAACCATTAGTCCACGGCTCGTCTGATAGGTTTGACACACGTGGGGGTCTGTTCAAGGCGAGAGCCAGAGGCAACATGGGATCGGGGTCTCGGATCACTAAGAGGGAGGAGACGATAGAAAAGCCATAGCAGGCTGCTGAACTGATGACCATATGATCCAAAAACACAACCACGTCTTCACACAGAATAATCTCTGCATCAACAGCTCTGAAATGTTTCATGTGTTATATGCTAGCTTTACATTTGTCCCTGAAGATCCATCCTTTCTTTTATTTCCCCAAACAGCTGGTAATCACAGAAAAGTCAGCGTTCTTTTCAACAGGCGCTGAGGCAAAGCAGGGGGAAATTGTGAGCTTATAGCGATTTTATTCATAGCTTTATATAACTGCCTGTGTCGCCAAGGGGCAGATGGGACACATGGGGGCGTGACTCTACTGCTGTTTATGTCGGGGTCTCATATGGTGAATGTGAACTGAGGCTTGCAGCAAATATTAGAGCAGGCATGCTACTTTTACTTTTACTGTAGTGTCAAAAAAGACTTGAACTGAACGTCAGTGAAAATTCATAAAAAATGTATTAAAATGAATTAGCATGCAAACAACTGGAGGTTTCAATGCATATCCACATCCCTGCTGATATGTCAAATCTTCCCAATCATTCTTCGATCTGGAGTCAAACCTATTTCCTGATACCGATCTGATTATTCATATACCAACGTTTCATCTAGAGTACTGCCACACTATGAAGTTCTTAAGGGTTGGTATTAAGGGTTTTTATGAAACAAAAAAAGGCCCAGGCACCTCACCATGAATAGATATATTCATGGTATGCCACATATGAAAAGGCCAAGCTATGCCCAGCAGTGCATCCCACATGTAAAGCAGTGAGGAGCCCTGGGGAGACCTGGACAGGCTGTTATCTCATCCAGGGAGATAGGAAGTATGGACAGGAAACACAGAGGGAGGGGGAGGAGAGGGCCCATATGGGAAGTGCAGTGTAAACAGTCTCGGTTTTTAATCATCCCAGCTCACGTTCGGAACTGGACGCACTTTGATGTTCTCCCTCAGCGCCGCCTCCGCCCTCCCATCGCTCGTTCCCAAACTGCCGAGCTGAGGGCCCGCCAGGGGAACGTGCAGATAGTGTCCTCGGACAGAGGAGGGCTCGGGGAGAGGCAAGGAGGCATTCAGTACCTTGTGGGACACTGAGAAGGGAGGCGAAAGAATGTGAAGTGGTGCAGAGTTAACTGGTGTTCAGTCAATTGCCTGCCCTGCCTTAATTATAGCTGATGTATTTAAGGGAGCTCTCAAAAGGTCCATTCAACATTTCAAAGCACAAAGACCAAAAAAACACAGAGTGAGGAAGAAAAGAAAGTTACGATTAAGAGAAAATAGGTGGAGCTCTTATGATTGGACACAATACCCACTGGAGGATAAACTCCTTCTCTCCAAAGAGGAGAGTCGCTCAAGTTCAAAGCTCTCCCAGAAGCCATTGCATTGCTCCTCTGCTCATAATGCAAGCTGTTTTTAGTAAAAGGAGAGAGAGTCAACATTCCTCACCACTTGTATTTGTCCAAATAGCGCTGGCCAGAGCCCAGCCAGTGTTCCAATGAACGTGTTCATTCAGAGGACAGGGCATACTTCCAGGGAGATCACAGTTGAATAGATCAGAGAGATGTCTTGTGACTTGAATACACTAAGGGAACACAATGGGATGTTCTTCTATCCAAAGCACGTAGCATGTGTTCCTCACATGTGTTTGCAAACATAATCTAAACAGGATCTAAAGATTTCTAAAAGGAATAAATCCAGTTCTTGTTTTCTGTTGTACTTTTTTACAGTGTATGTTTTTTAATCATTGTATGACTTGTACAAAAGCCTTGCAGTTTTGAAAGGAAATGGATGTGTAGCTGATAAATGCCAGATAACAAGTTTCTCTAAATCAACGTCCAGAATCTGATCATTGTAATAAAAAAGCTCAAGGCTCAGAGGAGCCACATGTTAAAGATGTGTATGTGGCCAAAGTGATAAAGAATAACTGTAGTTTATGTAAAGTGATTGGAAAGCTTCGGCATGACCTAGAGTAAGACTGGGCTATCTTCTGGGACTCCCAGAATGCACTGGCTGACCTCCTAAACAGGAGTTATGCTTACTAGAAGAGAATGTTGGCGTTGTGGTCATGATAATACGTGAGGACAGTTTATTCACAGAGGAGAGAGGACAAACTATGACACAAATAAAAAGGACAAAGCCTGAGTGAGGCAGAGAATCTAATGGAACTCAACCTCCTTTCCAGCTTTCACCCCCCACTCCCAATCCACTGGGAGACAAGGACATAAAGCGGGACTGTAGAGCAGCCTGCAGAGGCAATGAGGACCTGTTGGAACAGGCCTGAGCTGCAACAAAGAGCATCCTGCAGCATAACACCACCTCTGTGCACTGTGGGAGCAGCCCTGACAAAACTACACCTTCCTCTGCTCGGACAGAACTGACACCAACAGACTGACTGAGGGAACAGAAGAGAGGACACAAGAAGCTGTACAGACGTTTTAACCAGCAGAAAGCAAGACAACACAGGGATCATATCAGCAGAGCATTAAGACTTGGCAAAGAAAAACATGTAGTCTGAATTCAGCACTAGGGCTGCCCCCTCTTCTCGCAAGTATTGGTCATTTTGCTTTTTGTTGAGCAGGATTAGTCAATGTCTTACCAAGATCTCCAGAAACTTAAGAACAACATTCGATCGGATGTACTTTATAGATCCACAATATGGTACTTTAAACTAAATAGGTGCTTTTGCATGATTCTTTGTGGAGAACCTTTACAGAAGAGTGATTAGTTCAATCATACTTTATATTAAGTTCTACATTACTGATTAAGTAACCATGTGCTACCTTAAAATAAGTGGCTGAAGCTCATGGGTGACAGGGGATAAATACCTTCACCTGTATTTCCTCTACAGCACATTTACATGTGGAACACTACATAATAACTGTGCAAGGTTTTATGAGGAAGAAAGATAAAGAACACTGGAAATCCCAGGGAGTGTCTTTGATCTCACCTGCGCTGTGATATGCCTCCATAACATGTTGTCAACATCCCACACAGACACATTAAAAGCCAAATCAGTTTTAACTGGAGAGGAAAACAGCAATGGCTTTTGACACAAGTGCCTAACAACTTTCTCTGTTGAAAAGCCAATCCTTATCAATTATGGCTAACTGCAGCATCTGGCTTGCCATTCACAAAAGCTCTCACGCCTGCTGAGTGAGAAGAGACAAGATCCTACAGTGCCTCAAATCTGTCTTCCCGTTTCTCTGGAGACGGTAAATAAATGGACACAGCTAGAGCTTTAAGGCCTGGGAGCCTTAATCCACTACTGAATCCTAAATATGCACGCTGAATAGAGCACATATTTTACATTTCAAAGGTAACAGCATGCTTTTTAAAAAAACCTAAATGGTAAAAAAAACATGTTTGCTCAAATTAGGTTTGCATGAGTCTAAACATGATTTCAACCACACCTTCTTATCAAAATGTTGGAGGAGAAATAGATGCCATAAATAGAAACTGCAAAGTAATGCTTTCATCTTTGGAAAGATACACATAAAGAGGTTGGCAATCTCAACCCCACCCATGTTTTTAGAAAGGATAAGTAAAAATAGATTGAAGACCAAGTTACCTCAATAACACCTGTGCTGCATCACTATTGTTCAAGGAATTTAGATGTACTGTCATCACATGCTGAGCGGGAAACTCTCAGAAAGATGCAGACAGTGTTCCGTGTAACCCATGGCCACTACAGTATTTTGATGCAGTATAGCAACAGTACAGGTGTTAACATCATTTGGTTGATCAGACAGTGGATGCTGTGTAAACAGTTATTTAGTCTAGAGAAACATGTGGGTCACTGCACAGGAGGAAGAAATGAACTAAGGAACGACAGTCTGTCCTAAAAACTCATTTTCAAATGAATTTTACTTTTTATAATGTATGGACTTTGAATGGTAGATTATTACTCTGTAGGCACCTTTAACTTCATGCATGATTTTTCTTATTCGCAGTATGGGAGAACACTCAAGTTTATAAATACTGTCTCTAAATTATCTGCACATTCAGATGTTAGAAAAGTGGGACATCTACAATACAAATGTCTATTTGAGGGTCCCCTGGGGAAAAGGGGTTGTAAGGGCAACAGGCAAAAGTATATTAAAGCAGAAATGATTCCAAGTGGTAAGGCTGTCTATCAATATTCTCACTTCTCTACCTAATTAAGGCAATACAAGGCATACATTCCTAAGAGCTTTCAGGGCATTATTGCATGGGAGCCTAGAGTGGTGGGGCCCCGGCTGAACAACAGGTGCCCACCCTGCAGCCCTGAATTCCCTCTTTTTAGTATGATTGGGGGTACATGATGAGAGAGAGTGGGCAGACAGTAGAAATACATTGAGTGCTTTATTACACCTTACCTGCATTAGTTTTCCCTCCGCGCTGCCGGCACTTCCTCGCACGAACACCCCTTGCAGAGTGATGGGCTTCCCCGTAGACTCTTGGTTCAGCAGTGCCACCTTGATGACCGCTCGCTGGACCTGCCGCTCGGACTCCAGGCTCGGCTGGCCCAGCACCACCTGCAGGGCCGCCATGAGCAGCCACGGCCAGAGCCCGGCCAGGCGCCGCTGGGGGACGGTCATGGCCTCGGCTGTAGCGGCGGTGCCCGGCCGCACATGGTGGACTTCAAAGCAGGCAAGCGCCGCGGGTAGACAAACGGAGAAAATATGTGTATATATTTATACGTCCCCCACTTCTTCTCTCCGCGTCGACGACTAAACAGATACAAACCAAACGTTTAGTGCTGGAGGACTGCCATCATAACTCATGCGTGAATGTCCTAAAACTTCCATTCAGCACCAGAGTTAATATTCAAACTCGAGACGTTATAGAAAGCAGTACCCACATGGAACAAAGAATTCCTTCCTAGTTACAATGAGCTTGAGCTTGGAACTTTTATCCAGTGTCATTAATGTGGGTGGCGAAACACTGCATGCTCAAAGGCACCATGAAGACACGCTGTGTCGTGTTAGAGCTTGAAGTGTGCAGTAGTTGTCCAGCAGCCTAAGCTTCACCAGATACACAACAAGTATCCTCTTTTGTAACGTGTTTGCGTTATAGTTCAGCTGTAGTATCCTCTCCCCAAAGAACGGCAGGTCCTGTGAACACTGTATCAATATTCATCTGTATCCAAACTCTTATTAATATTACAGTGTACACGAGTCACTGTACCTTACAATCACAGTGTGTGAGTTTCCAAACAGCGTGAGAAGATAAAGCACATCCTGTGGGCGCAGATATTTCTGGATAATTCCACAAAAAACGCAGAAAAGCGACGACTTGAACTTCAAAGGCTGGGTTACAGGTTGCCGCCGGAAAGTTATAAGGCATGTTGACAGATAAAGCAGTGCCAACAAGTTGAGTAATATTCTTTACAACCGAGGAGTTGCGAAAAAATAACCCTCAAAGAAGTTGTTAAATTCAGAACACCGCTCTATCTAATTATTAACCAAAGCAAATGGACCGTTGACTTACTTCGCTTATTGCTTGGTAGTTATATACTGAGTCCGACACCAAAGCGACTCCTCTAACAGACACATTAACTTACTTTCTACAGTCGGTGTTCATAAACGCTGTAAAAAGGAAAACACAGGCATTCCCCTGAGTTCAGTGACTCCGCTGCACTGTAAGAAATTAGATACGATCCTCCTGAGAACAACGAGAAAATGAATTGTTTATCAAAATCATCAACGAGCACAGAGAAGAAATACTACAAAAGTACGGAATAAAAGTGCTCCAAACTCCTAGTGGTCTCCATTGAAAGTTGATAAAGTGGAGAGACACCGTGTACAGTTATGACACCGTCCCAAAAGTCTACCTCCCGGACTGTCTCTCGCTCCCCTGGGATCTCATTGACACTCTCTACCTGCTCTCTGTGCTGCTGCCTTCACGTGCCGTCAGACATTTTAGATTTGGAAGAAACGATACACATGACCAATCATGATGTGTTTGCGGGAGGATGGACTTTTGTCACCGGATTTGTTTTGACGAAAGATAAACTTAGTTAACAAGTGTTGCATTTAAATTATTGATGTTATGAGGCACCATTCTAAGTCAAAGTTACCACTTGTGTTTAACTCCTATTTTCACACAATGTGGTGTCAAATTACAGTCTTCGATTATAAACAGCTATGAAAAAATACCTGTGTTACAAACTTGGTTAAAACCGTCAAACACTTACACGTTACAGAATTGATAAATACCTTACAAAATAATGCAATAGGAGCTTCCGAGGAGCACTTAAATGCCACATTGGAGGCTGAGGGCGGAGCAGCCAATCATGAGCGGCCCTGTCAAACACGAGTCAGTGGCTACCTCTAGTGTACACACACCTACATAACCAGCTGCAGCGTCAACAGGAAATCGTGACACACTGTACACATTAAAAACTATAGCTTAATTATCAGAAGTATATTTCATTTTATTTATAAAGCTTTTGCAACGTGCCTTTAAAAACATGCCAGATACACATTTTAAAAACACTGGAAAAGGGGTGCATTAAATAATTAATAAAGGAAGGATTTGCAAACACCAACTTGTCACCATCACAAAGCAAACAATCAATAGTAGATTAAAATATATATTTTCATTAAAAAACATTACATCTCTTCGCACCATTACAACAGTAACTTGCTATGACAAACACTAGCAGTTACGATATTAACAACAGTAAGTCAAACATGTGCACATTAAAATAGGCGAGGCTGAGTTTGCCTTACTTCAGCAATTCTGTATAAATAAACTTAAATTAAATTAATTGAAAACATCAGAAGGCAGTTACATTTAAAATAACACCGTTTTAAAGAGGTTAAACCTTACTTTCTACATTTCTTTTAAATGTATCACTAGCAATTAGTAAAACCACTAAAGGAAAATACACACAAATGTAAGACATATTACACATTTTGCAAAATAATGTAAATAAGATTAACATTTCAACTCATCAACAAACCTTTCCACAACAAAAAATCATTGAAATGGAGATGAAGTTGTTAAAATGTAAGATAATAAAATACTGTAATGAATCAAGACTCTCTGTCACATTCAAATCAAATCAACAAGTTGAGATCTAAAAGGAAAAGAAGGCAAACT
Organism: Harpagifer antarcticus; assembly: GCA_902827135.1. Lineage (NCBI taxonomy): Eukaryota > Metazoa > Chordata > Actinopteri > Perciformes > Harpagiferidae > Harpagifer > Harpagifer antarcticus. Next base: position 87,868 of record CADEHL010000091.1, read on the forward strand.
GTTAGTAAACATGTTGCAACGACTCACATGTGAACTGCCTTTTCTTCTACCCGTTTTCATCTGAAAGTGCTATCTTAATGTTCAACAGCTTACCTAAAGATATGGTGTACTTCCTGTATCCTTGCTGCTGTTGGCATTGTTGGCCTGACTGGTTTCCTTTAGAGGCGACCTTTCCTCGACATCTATAAGCTCAGTGTCCTTTGCATCATCAATGGTTACGTGAGGGGCAGAGAGAAAACCACATAATTTACATGGCTTCTGCTAAGCTGCTGCAAATGTTCCTATAAATACATCATCAATATGTAAAAATACACATCATGGATGAATAGACAGACCTCATCTGTCCTGGCAAAGTCTTTTGATTTTAGAAAAGTAAAGCCTTAAGGAGACGTACAATGTAGAGGCTTACCTCAAATATGTCAGATTCAGGCATTTTCTCAGGTACTGAAATCACAGACTTCTTGTCTTGTTTGTAATGAATCGGAGCACTCTTGGCTGACACAGCCATTATGACGGGTCCAGGGCTCAAAGGGCTAGCTTTCATGGGGCTGGTCAGGCTGTCACTCATCATGCTGGTGTTAGACACCGGCACTAACACAGGGCCCGGCTTCTCTGGGGTCACAACTCTAACCAGGCCAGCTCTACTGGGTGCAGTTTGCATCACCTCATCGGCAATCCGGAAGATTGTGTCCAAGTTGATGTCACATCTGTTCAACTCATGGTGTGCCTTGGTCTTTGAGTCCTGGTGGGGGTCCGAATATGGAAACATGTTCACAGGATAGCTTGCCTTCAACAGAAAAATAAAAAGAATAGTAACAGTGAATGTCCAACATACTCCATCTTCCTAAACCAAAAACGGATTTATTTTGAGGCACTGATAACATGACTCATGGAGCACACTTCAATTCCCCTACCTGGTAATATCTGTGAGGAGAGAGGGGCACTGGCTGAAGTCCACCAGCTGCCATATGGGAAGCCATAAGGCTCGGATGGCAGCACTGGTAGGCTTGAACAAATAAAAACAAATGTTTTTTTATTATAAAATGTAGGATTTGAAGTTAAAACCTCAATGTTTACACTCTCACAAATCATTATTCATTCAACACAGAGATTAGTACATTTTAATAATAGCTCCAGCTAAGAATTATTTTGAGTGTTGATGAATTGTATGGTCTCTGAAATGTCAGAAATTGTGAAAAATGTCAAGTGTTACCCAAACTAAATGTCTTGTCTACAACTCAAAGGTCTTCCTTTTACTGCCATAAAGGAGTAAAACAACCAAAATATTCATATTTAAGACCATTTTTACTTTATATATTTACAAAAGGTACATAATAGGTTACCCTAAATGTCAATTAATCTTTGTAACTAAATGACAGTACATTTGTATTACATTGTATGTCAAATAAAGGCCTGTCACTAAAATGATGCAAGCAGTGTGGTGTTGAACTCTTTCACCCATACTGCTCACATGCTCATTGGTGCTCACCTGCAGCCAAGTAGCCCGGCTGATATTGTGCATGAGAACCAGAAAAAGGAAAATTGGGATTTGCAGAGTTTGCACGGGCGAGTAAATTCTGCTGAAGGTGCATATGATTGGAGCCTGTGGTGAGTCCAGGGTAGTGGTGGCTTAAGGAGACTGGTATCCCTTTGTCTGCAGCAAAGACCATCGGCGAAAGAGCCCCATCATGACCCCTTATCAGGAATCGTGGGGGAACTGGGGTTCCAATGTGCGATGTCATGGCCTGAGCTTTTTTTGGAAGATAAGGATGTTGGGACTCCTGATGTCGGGGGCTATGGGTAGTCAGCAAAGAACTTCCTGCAGAATCTAGAGGGAAGCAAAGCATGGCAAGCCGTTAAACAGCCATATTTTAACTGTAAAGCACTTGTAAAAATTGCAATTGTAAACATTTGGTTCGGTTGGAAGTAATAAAGCTAGAACGGACCCATTCCAGCCCATGACAGGTTTAAGAAATAGTAAGATGTTACAGTACACACCACCATAGGACAGCCATGAGAAGTCATGCGTAACACTTGCCTCTTTTCAAGTCATGATCCATGCAATCACCTCCCCCACTGAACCGAAGGAATCGACTCAGGGGACGAGCTTTCACGTCCACACCAGCTTTTATCTTGGCCTTGTTCTCGGCGGTCAGTCTCCTCAGATTTTCAACAAATGCAGGCTTGTCTCGCTTGAAGTTTGGGTTTATAAATTTATGATATCCTGCAATGTATCCAGCCTGTTTAATAGGTTGATCGACTTTCTTGAAGCCATACAGATTGAGCTGACGGACAAAGCTTGAGAAGTTGGTTGTTTTGAAGGCGTCAGGTGAGGTGTTGGCTCTGGGAGACAGGATCTGTTTCTCAAAGAGTTGTTGATCAATGAGGATGACTTCGCCGTGAATGTCCCAGCAGATGCCTTCATTTAGCGGGTTGTTCACCAAACGCCATAGTTTGGCAGGAAAGTTCATCGGGTTGATCCCGTCAGGGAGAGAACTATCCCTAAAGTCCATGATGTTGTCTGAAGAATTGGAAACAGAGAAAAAGTTAGTGAACACATAGCTTTCCTTTTTTGCACAAAATTGTATTAGGTAAAATCAAAAGTACATTTCACAAGAGACACAAATACAAAATAAAGCAGACATTGATATGTTTAACATTAAATAATAATGATTAAATAATACAAAAAATACACTTAAAATACAAAAATAAGGACAGACATTAGAAAATAACTATTATTTGGCTTCAGGAGGGTTTTTAAAAACTATGTTTCATAATTAGAATCAGAAACAGGTTTATTGCAAGATAGGAATTTGTCTTGGTGTTTTTGGTGCATACATAAACATACATAAAAACAAAACAGTGTTATAATAAAACAACCTGTTGTTTCATTACTATTTGTAACCAAGTTAAGCACTGAATTAATGTCAAATAAAATAGAGGCAAAGGTGGTTTTGAAGCTTATGAATAAATAATGTTCCCAATAAAATGGAAAGTGAATACCACAGTTTAGAGATGTGTTACTCTCATAATGTCGAGTGTAGCGACACAACTCCCAATGAACAGTTTCTAGAGGCTGAGGTAGGCTCATCACTTTTACACGTTTCAATAAAAAGAGATAATAAACAAACAATAACTTTAAGAGGACCAAGGTAGACCAAATGGTCAACAGAAAATGCCCGAGCCAGCTCAACCTCTGTGAGTTCACACAGTTCATACGAACTACTGGCAGACAACAGGTGGACTTACAGGTGGTGAATACAAATGTAATCTAAAATAACAGCAATAACGGAAATAATGAACTCAGGCATGGCTCCTACATCGAGTAACAATTGCTATTGAGTATGTTTGTATGTACTTAAACATTAAACAAAGGGGCGTGAATCAGGCAAACCGTCATCAGTTACTTTCCGTTATGGTTCGTTTTAGCTAGCCAAGTAAGCGTGTAACCGGTAAATAAATGTCATAGACTAATCTAATACAATTGACATACCATTACCGTTAACTTACGGGGTGTGACACTTTTCGTTAATGTTAACGTTAGATAATAACCCACTTTAACTACCCGTTAAGTAATCTAGTTATGAAGGAAAGTAATGAGCTAACGCTAGCTAATATTTCACACTTGGGAGTATTTATATTTAAAAAATATTGACTTCTATCAAATGTCAACGATGGAGCTAAACTTAAAAAAGTTTAAAAGCTGTAAAGTGTTAACTTTAACGTCAGTTAAGTTCCTCCAAGTACTAACTTTTGCGATAACGTTATTGGTAACGTTACTTATTTGATGTGAACGTTCACGTTAGCTCGCCAAGTAACCGATCTGTAAGAAATGATTGCAGCACATTACCGAAAATGTACGTTTGCATAAATAATTTCAATATTGATATGCTGATTTGTGTATCATGATACAACAATAAGAAATATTATATTATGTAAACTGTACCTGGATCACACAACATGACTCTCTTCTTCAGAACCGTCTCGAGTTCCCGAACCGTTGGAGCTGTTGGAGTTTAAACGTTTCATCTGACACTGATTCTGGGCCAACTGACAGGGTTCTAGATGTTCTTCAACGGGGCAGTTTATCACCTTCTATTAGAACAAACATGGGGGGTCATTCAAGTCCACTGCTTCTAATTAAAGGTGCACCGTGAAGAATCCCCAGTGATGTTAAGTAACTAAGTGATTTACTCAAATACTGTATCTAAGTACAATTCTGAGGGAGTCTTTACTTGAGTATTTCCATTAGCTAGTTTTGTACTTATACTCCAATTAAATTGAGAGGTAAACTGTGTACTTTTACTCCACTACATTTAATGAATACCTTTAGTTACTTTGCACATTTGTGTAATGATGGGAATATATAATCACACTATAATAAGACTTTTGTAACACATTGAGTCAATTCACAAGCTACCTTGCAACATACAAAGTAATTCAAACTAGCTGCATCTTTACGAGCTTTGATAACACTCTAATGCATTCATAATTATAATCGAAGAATACAATTTATATTATTCTTAAATGGGTCAATCAGCATAATTAGTTATTTTAAGTAAAAGTTAATTCAAAAGTTAGTTGCATATTGTCAAAAACAAAAAATGGGAAAACCCCTAAATTAATTTAAAAACTCTAAGTGATTTTTGAAATCGGTTGAAATACATGCACCCATAAAGAAATAAATAACAATCAACATCTAGTAATCCTATAATATTTTCTGGTCAGAAAGGGAAACATTATTTTTAATTAAAGTTTACTATATTATTGCATTGGGTTCACATGTTCAACGATTTATAATAAAATGTACAAAACACCTCAAACATAAGTAATCGTTGTAACTGAAATGATATAACGTTTATCACATGCATATACATTAACCTACTAAGTTTCTGTTTGCATTCAGTTTATTTATTCACCACTATTTATATTACCTTGTTTTATTATCGTTTATGTTTTTTTACCTATATTTGAACTAACCCAAAACACCTTTTATGTCTTAAATTCGAATGTATCTTCTACCTGCAATACATTTGTTTGGTTTTTAAATATATATATATATATATATATATATATATATTACATAGCATTGTTGAAGGGAACCTGTCAAACAAGATGTGTGTAATAACTCACTGCATTTTGTGTGCATGATGATATAGAAATGTAACCTTGAATCTGATGGAGATTACAAATAATTTTGTACAGGCGCACATAGGGACCTCTATGCGCTGGTCTTTTAGGTCCTCGCAGTCAGTGACGTATTCCCCGGGCGACTGGGAAACATTCAAAACATTCATCTGTTTGATTTTTCGGTATTCAATTGTCCAGTAGCTAAGCGTAATGGCACTGGAAACGGTCCCGAAAGACCTTCGCCATTTGCGAGCCTGTCTTCTTTGTTCTTTAGTGAAGGTAAACTTTAAACTGTGTAAAGATACGTTCAAGATAGCTTCTTGCTAACGTGTTAGCCGCTGTCTGTGCCGCATTTATTCTTCTGTTCTGGGTGTATACTGCTTTTTGTATTTATTTGTATTAGTTAATTGCCGAATAACACCCAAACTGACTGGTTAAACTCCTGTCAGGTATTTAGTCTATCTCTAACAAACAATGTTTGTTTGGCTAAACTCAAACATGTAATGCTAATTACAGTACACAAACTAAAATACAGTTGAACTGGACTTGTTCAAAGTAGACTGGGTACAACATTTCATGTCAGTTACGGTATTGAACAAAGCTAATATGGTTAATAGATTAGTCGATCAACAGAAACATAATTGTTTGAAAATTGATTAATCGTTACAGTTATTTAAGTATTATATATTTAGGCTAATAGTTAAACAATAACAACTTTCAGCCTCTGAAACTATAGGATGTTCTGCTTTTGTCATATATCATTGTAAACTAAAATGTTTGGGCTATTTAGTCAAAATAAAATGAGGACGTCACGATTGTTTTTGTGAAGTTGTGATGGCCTTTTTTATTTGACGTTTTATTTACTAAACGATTATCGATCATTCATAAAATGCTCTGTCTTCTTTAGACCATTGACCAGTTTGAATACGACGGCTGTGACAACTGTGAGTCGTACCTCCAGATGAAGGGGAACCGAGAGATGGTTTATGAATGCACAAGTTCCTCATTCGATGGGTAAACACTGATTTGAGAATGTATTAATTAAAAAATGTTCAATGGTTTGAACGATTTTCTTAATTCTAACCAAAAGTGTCTGTCCACAGTGTGATATCCATGATGAGTCCTGAGGACAGCTGGGTCGCTAAATGGCAGAGGATAGGTAAGGATGGAGGCTCATATTAAACCCTGTTTTTTTACATTTGCTCAAGTCATTTTATTGTTATATGATCGAGTATTAAAATATGTGTATTTGTTTTTTCTTCATCTTACAGGTAACTTCAAGCCAGGTGTATATGCAGTGTCAGTGACCGGCAGACTTCCTCCAGGTACACTTTACCTAACTGTAATACTTCAATATGTAGCCAATTTCACACACCTTGAAAGAATAGGTGTGGCTTTTTTTGTTCAGAATCTCCAACTTGTTATTACATATACTATACTCATTCACTGTTTATGTAACTAACTTTGTCTCTGTTCTGAAGGCGTTGTGAGAGAGTTGAAAAGCAGAGGAGTGATCTACAAATCCAGAGATACAGCAGTGAAGTCCTAAACCTGAAGAAGAGACGAAGGCGGGACTAAAAGTGTTTATGTCCGTCATGTCTTATGGAAATGCCCTTCAAAGTTCTGTTTATTTTTATTATTAGAAATATTAGCACGGGAGCTCTCGGGGGGGTCAGTTTTTTAAAATGTTGTTTTTTTGAATAAATGCGAAAAATAAAGTTCTGTTTTTATACAAACAGTCATTTCTGCAACACAGTGAGATTTGCTGATTCAGGGAAAACATGTTGTAAGAAAAGAAGCAGCGGGTGTCAAGAAGATACTGTCGGTGCTGGAAGTCTCACCAGAAGAAGTAAAAGATAAATAAAGTAATCACCAATCAAATTAAAATAAACACATGATTAAAAAAAAAGATAAAGTAAAAGCCAACCATTACATTATAAAAACTAAAGCTAGCACACAACTCCAAATTGAATACCAGATTAAATTAAAAATTTAAAAATTTGCTCAAATGCAAGCTCTTAAAAAATAAATCACCTATTTCTTACCCATCAAAATACAATTATGTTAGGTAATGACGTGTACTTTAAAATATAAACTATGCCCATCTCAATGCTGATATCAGCATTTAGTATTATAGTTTTAGAGTTATATACCTAAAGTAGCAGAGTATTATATGTTGTTAAACTTTACAAAATTCAAATCACCCAGAATGTACACAGCCTTAACTCGCCATTCTTTTTAAACCAAGAGAATAACTTGTAGTGTTCTTCTAGCTACACTAAAGAGAAGAAAGTCAACAGTCTATCATCATGTGTTGACAGAGGTGGGAAAGCACTCCGATATTGTACTGGAGTAAAAGTAGAAGTTCCAAAGTACAAAAAAAGCTCAAAATGTTACTCAAGTAAAAGTACAAAAGTATAAGCATCACAATATACTTAAAGTACTTATTATGCAGATTGGTCCATTTCAGAATGTTATATATTCAATGTTTTGTGATTATTATTAATAATCATGTGTTATCAAAGGTAAAGGTGGAGCTAGTCTGAATTCCTTTGTATACTGCAGGGTAGATTCACTGTGTCCAACTCCAACTAAAGTCTTATTTTATTGTAGATTACATTTCACATCATAAATCAAAATCTGAGTACAAATGTAATGGAGTAAAAGTACACGATTTACCTCTGAAGTGAAGTGGAGTAGAAGTACAAAGTAGCAGAAACTTGAAATACTCAACTAAAGTACCTCACCATTGTATTTAAGTGCAGTACTTGAGTAAATGGTCAAACTTAAAAGATGGTTTGATGAAAATAAGTTAACCCTAAATTTGAATAAAACAAAGTTTATGGTTTTTGCTAATAGAAAAAAAGATGAAAACATTTCACTGTCCATTGATGGAGTTTTATTGAAAGGGTTTCTGAATTTCGATTCTTAGGTGTGACGCTGGATGCAAACCTGACATGGAAATCACACATAGCACATGTTCAAACCAAAGTGTCTAGGAATATTTCTGCTCTAAACAAGACAAAGTATTTGCTAGATTACAAGGCATTGAGGATGTTGTACTGTTCACTCACTTTGCCATTTTTCATTTATTGTATAGAAGTGTGGGGCAACACGTACATGAGCAACATAAAGCCATTGTCAATATTACAGAAAAGGGCAGTAAGAATAATTCATAAAGCTGACTCAAGAGAACACACCAACAGACTGTTTTTTAAGTCAGGACTCTTGAAAGTCAAAGACATAGCTGAGCTGCAGACATTATCAGTAATGCACAGGGCAACAAGCAGAATGTTACCAGCATGTTTACAACAGTTGTTTGTTTTTGGATCAGACAAGGAAGACCACAGAAGGAAATTACATTTTAAGCATCCTTATGCAAGGACTACTCTTAAACAAATGTGTATTTCGGTGGTTGGTGTACAATTGTGTAATTCTCAACAAAAGGATCTAAAGAATTGTATTTGTATTTTTCAGTTAAAGAAGTTGTATACATTAAGAAAGATGGGACTATATGAAGCAGAATGTGAATAAGTCTATGTCCTCTGGTCCTTCATGTTTTTGATGTCTTTGATGTGATGTCTCCTCTGCGGGTCCCATTGCCATTGTTATTGTTGTTATTGTTATTATTATCATCATGCGTCGCTTTCCACCTTCTTCTCCAGTAGGGCTCAGATGAGGGTGTTGTACTTTTCCTTATACATGTGATGTTTTGGTGTTGTTTTGTTTCTTTCTGTTAACCGTCAAGTGGGAAATAAGTATTTTTTGTGTGTGTTTCTCTTGGTATCCTAAGATACTGTTGTGTTTGGCTGTGAAGAAAAAAAAATTATTATTATGAAGGGCAGACCATCTATTTGTATTTATTTTTGTTTTTTTTAGAAAGGGGCAGGTCACATAAGATGTTATTCTTCTCCCTGCTCCTTTTCACTCAATGGTGTTTTGGTAGTCATGTTTTGTGGCAATTATTGTATTTGGTTTTGCGTACCATGAGCGGGACAAATACAAATGAAATGAAATCTACTTAGTTACTTCCCACCTCTGCGTTTTGAACCAATTCCACTAAAACACCCCTGTATTTATTTATTCTGGTCTCTAGTCTAGATCATAGACTGTATAATATAAAGGTCTCGAGATGGTGCTTTCACTGAGTACTGGGATTAAATGTAGTACCAAACATTACCAGCAGGGGGAACCATAAGCAAACCTATTACTTGTGTAAAATAGTCGCATGATTCTCACCAACTGTCTGTCCATAAATAGTTTGAAATGATCTGCAGTTTCCTCTCACTGCTGTAGCTACTGTTGCTTTGTGTAATAGATAACACCCGTGCGTATCAGCTGTAGCTTCAGTTACTGTAGAGGAAGGGTTATGTATTGCTCCAGGGTCTGGGCATTGTCTAAAATCCCTGTAACCTGATGGATTTGGGTCAGGCATGCACACAGAGGACTTCTCACCACAGGCACCTGGCTGACATTTAGACTGTTAATGAGATGCTTTTATCTCAGGGTCTCACGGAACACTAAACATTTACATTTCTATAAATATAACAGAAATATGAACAATATTGTCAGAATAGATAATTGGATTATGGATTACAGAAAGGGCCTCTTTTACTTGAGTACTGCACCGCACAGTTTTGAGGTACTTGTACTTTACTTGAGTATTTACCTTTTTCTGCTACTTTATGTTTCCACTCCACTAAAATACATTTTGTTGTAATTCACTAGATTTCCTTGACAATTTTAGTTACTTTAAAGATTCAGATGAGTATTAGAAAAATAATCAAATATGTATCATGTTTAGATAATAATAATTGAAATGAACAAGCTACACATCCGTGTATATAGTTTAAAAAATCAGCTGCACATTAAAGTGAGGAACACATTGATGAATCAATCATTGAAATACAGAAATACAATATATTCATTTCATCTGACCATTATGTCTCTGCGCTTCAATTTGATTGCTAAAGCATCTTTTGTTGGAGGCTACTTGTACAATTTAAATTCTGGACTTTTACTTGATGCAGAGTATTTCTACACAGTATTACTACTTCCACTCAAGTAAAAGATATAGGTACTTTTCTACCACTGATATCACATCCTGGACTCTTGTGAGGTAACACACACAAACGTCGGTGTGACCAAATGAGCACATGTTCTGAGGGGGAATTACCTACCACACCCACACCCGTGTTTTTCTGTATGTGACCCTCAGAGAAAACAGTTTGGACACCCCTGTCTTACCCTATACATGTATAAACATAATCCAAATATTAACCAGAACAATCTGCACAACAGCTATTTTGCACAATTATAATGTATATTCAATCCAATGCCATATGGCCTAGGGAGAATGGATAGCCTACTCATTTATTCCATATTTTCAGTATATTATTGAAATACTCTTGGGATATACAGTGGGGCAAAAAAGTATTTAGTCAGCCACCAATTGTGCAAGTTCTCCCACTTCAAAAATGAGAGAGGCCTGTAATTTTCATCCTAGGTACACTTCAACTATGAGAGACAAAATGGGGGGAAAGAATCCAGGAAATCACATTGTAGGATTTTTAATGAATTAATTGGTAAATTCCTCGGTAAAATAAGTATTTGGTCACCTACAAACAAACAAGATTTCTGGCTCTCACAGACCTGTAACTTCTTCTTTAAGAGCCTCCTCTGTCCTCCACTTGTTAACTGTATTAATGGCACCTGTTTGAACTCGTTATCAGTATAAAAGACACCTGTCCACAACCTCAAACAGTCACACTCCAAACTCCACTATGGCCAAGACCAAAGAGCTGTCAAAGGACACCAGAAACAAAACTGTAGACCTGCACCAGGCTGGGAAGACTGCATCTGCAATAGGTAAGCAGCTTGGTGTGAAGAAATCAACTGTGGGAGCAATTATTAGAAAATGGAAGACATACAGTTGCAAGAAATGTATGTGAACCCTTTGGAACTACCTGGATTTCTGCATAAATTGGTCATAAAATGTGTTCTGATCTTCATCTAAGTCACAACAATAGACAAACACAGTCTGCTTAAGCTAATACCACACTAACAATTATATGTTTTCATGTTTTTATTGAACACACCATGTAAACATTCACAGTGCAGGGTGGAAAAAGTATGTGAACCCTTGGATTTAATAACTGGTTGACCCTCCTTTGGCAGCAATAACCTCAACCAAACATTTCCTATAGTTGCATATCAGACCTGCACAACGGTCAGGAGGAATTTTGGACCATTCCTCTTTACAAAACTGTTTCAGTTCAGCACCATTCTTGGGATGTCTGGTGTGAATCACTCTCTTGAGGTCATGCCACAGCATCTCAATTGGGTTGAGGTCAGGACTCTGACTGGGCCACTCCAGAAGGCGTATTGTCTTCTGTTGAAGCCATTCTGTTGTTGATTTACTTCTGTGCTTTGGGTTGTTGTCCTGTTGCATCACCCATCTTTTGTTGAGCTTCAATTGGTGGACAGATGGCCTTAAGTTCTCCAGCAAAATGTCTTGATAAACTTAAGAATTCATTTTTCCGTCGATGATGGCAATCTGTCCAGGCCCTGAGGGCAGCAAAGCAGCCACAAACCATGATGCTCCCTCCACCATACTTCACAGTTGGGATGAGGTTTTGATGTTGGTGTGCTGTGCCTTTTTTTCTCCACACATAGCGTTGTGTGTTCCTTCCAAACAACTCAACCTTGGTTTCATCTGTCCACAGAATATTTTGCCAGTAGTGCTGTGGAACATCCAGGTGCTCTTTTGCAAACTTCAAACGTGGACAGCAGTGGCTTCCTCCGACCAACTTATGCAGAAATCCAGGTAATTCCAAAGGGTTCACAGACTTTTTCTTGCAACTATACAAGATCACGCAAGATCTCACCCCGTGGGGTCAAAATGATCACAAGAACGGTGAGCAAAAATCCCAGAACCACACGGGGGGACCTAGTCAATGACCTGCAGAGAGCTGGGACCAAAGTAACAAAGGCTACCATCAGTAACACACTACGACGCCAGGGACTCAAATCCTGCAGTGCCAGACGTGTCCCCCTGCTTAAGCCAGTACATGTCCAGGCCCGTCTGAAGTTTGCTAGAGAGCATTTAGATGATCCAGAAGAGGATTGGGAGAATGTCATATGGTCAGATGAAACCAAAATAGAACTTTTTGGTAAAAACTCTAGACGTGTTTGGAGGAGAAAGAATGCTGAGTTGCATCCAAAGAACACCATACCTACTGTGAAACATGGGGGTGGAAACATCATGCTTTGGGGCTGTTTTTCTGCAAAGGGACCAGGACGACTGATCCGTGTAAAGGAAAGAATGAATGGGGCCATGTATCGTGAGATTTTGAGTGACAACCTCCTTCCATCAGCAAGGGCATTGAAGATGAAACTTGGCTGGGTCTTTCAGCATGACAATGATCCCAAACACACCGCCCGGGCAGCGAAGGAGTGGCTTCGTAAGAAGCATTTCAAGGTCCCGGAGTGGCCTAGCCAGTCTCCAGATCTCAACACCATAGAAAATCTTTGGAGGGAGTTCAAAGTCCGTGTTGCCCAGCGACAGCCCCAAAACATCACTGCTCTATAGGAGATCTGCATGGAGGAATGGGCCAAAATACCAGCAACAGTGTGTGAAAACCTTGTGAAGACTTACAGAAAACATTTGACCTCTGTCATTGCCAACAAAGGGTATATAACAAAGTATTGAGATGAACTTTTGTTATTGACCAAATACTTATTTTCCACCATCATTTGCAAATAAATTCTTTAAAAATCAGACAAAATTACAGGCCTCTCATCTTTTTAAGTGGGAGAACTTGCACAATTGGTGGCTAACTAAATACTTTTTTGCCCCACTGTATGTCCTTTCTATTGTGAATTTGTATATACTTGCTGCTAATGTTAATTTGTATTATATGTGTGTGTTATTGTATCTTTTAAACATGTTTAACTCCTGTAATGCTTGACACTGCTGCAGGAACAAAATCATTTCCCAATTTTGGGATAAATAAAGTATATCTATCAATCTATCTATTAAAACGTTCTGCTTTTTACTGGTGATCAGAAGGAAATAATTCAACGAGCTGCCCTTTTGCCATCACAAAATACAATTCCGATGTATTACCATCCGCAGGGAGTGAAATTCAGAATTCAAAATGCACAATTCAGTGAAATAACATGGCCACAAACAACACCGATGGGAGAAAGACATTGAAATACCTTGAACATGTGCCATGACCTAAATTTGTTTTTTGTTTTTATTGTAACGAACAAGGAAGTTATGTTAAACTATCAGGAGGGAGTTTGATGCATCTGTTTTAACGACTATATCATTATTTGTTCTTATGGAACGTGTCTCTGAACCGACAGCTACTGTGGCTAGGTCAGACGCTGAAGAACAACAAGATGTGAAACACAAAGGATCTGCGTCTTCCTGCATCAGAGCTGATTTCAAAAGGTGTCGTACTGCAGGATGTGTCGGAGTGGAACATATAGATTTGTCACGCGGCGACACTGTAAACACGTTTCCACGAGAAGTATATTCTCACAGCGTTTCTGCTCAGTGGAAACACGCCTCGTCCATTTGAGCTGAGTTGTAGTAAACTAGCTCTGATAATTATAGAAGACTAAAGCTCCCATACAATAAATACATTCCTAAGTAAATATATAGTTGAAATGTAAAGAAAAACATCTAGAAATAAAAGCCTCTATTACCAATAGAGTTATAATGATAATAAATACGTAAAATACATTTAATATCTGTGACCATTTTGGTATTTATTTATCTTTATATTTAATAATTTACCAATGTATTGTTTCCTGTTTTCATTATTATTACTTTTCTTTCCAAAATGTTTTTATTTTATTTATTATAATTATTTAATAGATTTGATGTACTGATTTAGTTAATTTGTATTCTGTATAAAATAACCTAAGCACATTCATTTGACAATTGGAATTTCAGTTGTACATTATTTTCATTTCTTTATTGAGTCATTTATGTTCTAATGAACATATATATGCCATACCTGGTTAATCCTTAAATACATAATGATTTCTGGCTGAATCAAAGCACTCACACCCCCGTCATGATGTTACAAGGTAATATGAATAAACCATGTGACAAAATAAAGGGTTCATAAAACTATCATTCATTTGAAAAAGAAAGAACTACATTTCCTCTTCAATGTGAACATTTTTTCAATAAATCAAAAACGTCCTTACTCAATAATAAACCTAATGTACAGATTTGTTGTCATTCTCTCCGTCACTGGCAGAAGAGAGCGTTTCTACCCTGAGAATCTCCAGTGGTTTGAGACAGCTAATAATCAAATGAGAAATAAGCCACAAGTCGGCCTGTATGCCTCCATGTGGCTTTTAATTCGGTGCAGAACTGAGTGCATGTCTAGATGAATGCAACCTGATTTATTTGTGCAGCTTGACACTTTTTCTGCTCTGTAAAACTAGATTCTACAACATGAAGTATTTTCTCTGTGGGATTTGAAACCTCTTTTTCTATCTGCACGTGGGTGAAGTCACTTAAGGAGGGCCGCAGAGTAAAAACGAAACTGAGACATTTGGCTTAGACCTCCACGACCGCAGCAGGCGTAGTCAGGAAGGCGTTCAGCTCCACCCGCCGGCCCTGAACGCAGCGAGGGTTTGAACCGGCATCAGAGCCAAGAAAGGAAGCACGCCTTCGTTTTCACACTCTCAGGTCCGTCTGCCACGGCCTCATTGGTGCTCACAACGCTGGCTTTTGCCCTTATTTGGATATGTCAAGGCTAAGGCTATAGGGAAGGTATTAGATCAGAAAATGAGGTGTGACTGGAGGTTTATCGGCTGCCTGGTGGCCTCTGTTAAAATAAGAGAAAAGCAAGTGGAGGTTTTCAAAATGGTGTTGGATTTTGCTCTTTGAGAAGAAAAACGTGGCGATAGGGAAGTGGACGTGTTTCACATGGGGGATGGACATTATCAACTGAAGGCCTCACACACTCACACTTGTGTGCGTTGCATCAGGCTGACCCAACTTCCTGTCTCTTGCAGACTAGAAAGCAGCTACAGAATAGAGAACAGCGTGACCTATTTAAGGGTGTCAATTTCTTTTTAGAAATGCCCACGCTTCACATTTGAACGCAGATAACACATCGAGGCCCTCAGTTTGTGATTACTTGTTAAATGTGCACATTCTTTAGGTGTTACCCACTTTCAATCAATCAATGTTTATTTATATAGCCCAATATCACAAATGTTACATTTGTCTCAGTGGACTTCACAGTTTGTACAGAATATCAGTATGACAATACGACACCCTCTGTCCGTAGACCCTCACATCGTACAAGGAAAAACTTCCAAAGAAGGAAAAACACCACAAAGAAATTTGGGGGAAGCTGGGTTATTCGGAACATGAGAGTACACAGGTACAGACAGACAGAAGGAATAAGTAAGGTGTCCCCTGACAGTCTAAGCCTATAGCAGAAAAACTAGGGGCTGAGTCTAATCAGCCCAAACTACACTGGACAAAAATATAAATGCAACACTTTTGTTTTTGCTCCCATTTTTCATGAGATGAACTCAAAGATCTAAAACATTTTCTATATACACAAAATAACCATTTCTCTCAAATATTGTTCACAAATCTGAAAAAATCTGTGACAGTGAGCACTTCTCCTTTGCCGAGATAATCCATCCCACCTCACAGGTGTGGCATATCAAGATGCTGATTAGACAGCATGATTATTGCACAGATTTGTGAACAATATTTGAGAGAAATGATTATTTTGTGTATATAGAACATGTTTTAGGTAGTTGAGTTCATCTCTTGAAAAATGGGAGCAAAAACAAAAGTGTTGCATTTATATTTTTGTTCAGTGTATAAGCTTTATCAAAAGACACACATTTTCTTATTAGCCATTGTTTTGGTTGCTGTGGAAAACCCATCTAACAAAATGTACATATTTATTTTAGTGTACTAAATTGTATACAAAAAAAGTAGAAAAATAACAAATCTACAGTGAGGCACAAGGGTTCAATAAAAGTGCTGCACTCACTTTAGCATTAAAATCTGAGGGGTCATGAGATGTTTGTTCGGTGGTGTCGACACACGGCCCGAGCGCAGAGGGAGCTGGCAGGGAGGGGAAATGGCTGCCGGCCCAGATAAGGTCTATCAGGGGCCTGGCTTTAGTGTCCTCCTCACACACAGGGACAGAGGATCACTTCCCCACTGGCACACGCTCAGAGGCTGGGTGGGGGGGTGGGGGGAGGCCTGCCAGATGAACTGCAGCTCTTCAGTGGAGCCCGCTGACTCAATAAGGTGGAGAGGGCAGGGATTAGTGAAGAGTGGGGCAGGGGTCAGGAGATCTGAAGGCAGCAGGCTCAACAAAAATAGTTTGGCTTTTAAAATACACCATATGCTGGATATTCTAACCCAATGTGAGGGATGTTTGTCAGTCGTGACGTCCTGAGTGATTGGCGAGGAATGAAGTGAAGAGCATTCCCTGTCTTTGATGAATCAGAACACTCTGTAGGATTCCCACGTTCCTTATTCTTTAAGGTATTGACGTCATATTGACATCAGCTCTCTGCCTTTCACCTACATGACTCAAAAACAGGAATAGACTTTATGGGAATAAAGTTATAGCAGACCTCACCACATCATATTTCTCTGATCACACCGATGCCTTTTCAAATCCTCATTGGGAATCTGTGTGATAATGCCTAAGCACCTTAGCTTACATCCAGAGTAAATTAGGTACAAATACTATTATGCTTAAGTATTGTATTATTTTATATTTGTTGGTATCGGTCCTTGTTTGTAATATTATAATATATTATTGTGTGATTGTAATGGATTGGTTGGAGCGGGTCACATGGAGATGAGTAGCGCTCATAGGGAATACTATCACCTGTTCCCCTGTGTGTGTGGAAGAGAGGGACGCTGTATTATTTGTATATAGCTGTGATTATGAATACACATTGTAGTGAGTTGATCATTTCATTTTTTCATTAAATTAGAATGTATTCACCAAATTTGTTATCTCAGCAATTACGTTTTGATCCAACAAAGGCAACCAGGCCAAGCCTCTTGCGAGTTCTGTTTGTTCCCTGAAGTCGAGTTTTTCTATTTTGTGCAATTTCATACTACTATTACACCACCATTTGGAGGAAGTACTGCATTCCGATATATGTAATTAACTGATAAGTTGCTTTTAGCATTGAGGTTTTACATGCCTTTTTGATTGTGTGTAGTTTAACAAGTTTTAGATGTTTATGAGATCTTATCAGTCGAGTAGTGACTTCTTCTCTAAAAGGGATCTGTGTAGCAGAACCTTTTTTCTTGGTATGAGCCGCATGATTAAACTACTGAATACGTACCTACAGCAGTGAGCAAGTACTTTCACTTTGATACTGCTTTTGATCACATGTTGGTGATATACTTCTGTACTTTTGCTCAAGCGGGGTTATGTAATCAGGACTTTTAATTGTTACACTACTTTTGACTTCTTGGTTCCTTTCCCTAGAACCAACCAAAGTGTTGTGTTGCCTTCCTTCAGAGATGTATTTGATGACCTAGATCTGGTTTTAAACTATACAAAAAAGTTGTTTTGATGTAGAATTGATGAGTTTTAAAGGTTTTAAAGATGCATTTACACTGTACATACAGTACACCCCCCGTGTTAGCATTACAAGAAACCTCACAGTTACATTCAGACATTCAACAGGAAGTGAAACCTGCGGCCTTTCACTTTTGCAAATCAACAGAGAAGCAACGGAAAATTGGCGCTCAACATGTACATCTTTATAACAAGAATTGAAATGAAATGGTTTACATTTAATGATAGTGTCCTGTTTTCCAAGTCTATCATTTATTCTCACATGCCTGTGTGCACATGTGTTCCCTTCAATGGTTTCCCTTCATATTTGCCACAAGATCCTCTTTCGACACATTTTCACAGTCCTAGTAAACCTGCATTACGCATTGAGGACTGTGGACGTGTATAATTAATAATATATGTATATTAATTAATTGAAGTATTATTTAGATAATCTAAAGGAAGTTATGTTAAAGTAAAATGACTGCAACTATAACACACTGTGAAAATACTCCATTACAAGCTCAAGTCCTGCTCTCTTAAGCTTATTTAAGTTAAGGATGAAATGTAAAAGTTATCATTGTGCAGTCAAATATTTGCTATCAATGTTTTACTATTTGATATGACATGTCTGGATTCATATTAAAGCTGCATTACTTTTGTTGTATTTTACTGCTTTAGATGTTTAAGTTTGTGCTAATTGTAACATCTTTATGTGCCTTTAGGTAGTTCATGTTCTATATGATCTATACGATGATAGAAGAGTTTCTTGAAGATCTTGAAGCTCAATTTTCAGCTCATACAAGACACATTTCAAACAGTATTAAGCTTCAAAAGTTGAAGTATTTCTTTCTTATTTTCAGTTTACCAGAATATTATAATGTGTTGTACTAGACAGGAAGGATATGAAACTGAATCCTCAAGGTAACTGCTCTCAGAAAATTAGAAGGCGGTACAAAGTACATGATGTGTCTGAACTGTAGTGAAGCAGAAGAAGAAGGTTGCATAGAAAGGAAACTTGCCTGTATACAGAACACAAGTTTATGGACTTATTCCATATAATAACATCCCCCCCCCACTGTATGTAATGTGTAACAAACACAAGTAATGAAATGGTTAATAAAAGGGAATTAAAGTGAGTATAAATGTATTCGTAGGTTCACCTAATGGGAAAGCTACATATGCATGTTGTAATCACTTTATTACTGGCTTATAACACGACTAAACATCTGACTGTTCTGCGGAGTAATTAAAGCCTGACATCATCCCTCGCAGCACGGCATCATGGTCAAAATGGAAAAACTGAACTAAAGCCTTAAAAGGATTTGATGTGCAGGTGATTAAGAAGATAACATTATTCAAATGAAAGCCAAGATGTTTTATGCGTTAAAGAAACCAAATGTTCTGAATTAGTGTCCCGTTTACTTTGTGTCAATTTGATCGAAAAACTATCTTCTCAGTTGCTGTCGGCGTTTTATAAAAAAGCGGCAGCAGAAGGCAAGAGAGTGAAGCCGGAAGAGGAAAGAGAGTGACTGTTAGACCTCTTCCTGTGGTTACATCACGTGGCTGTGGAGCCTTCAAAAGGAGACGACTTCTTCTTCTTCTTCTACTTCATCCTCTCCTTGGACCGACAGCAGACACCTGCGAGGCCGCTGCACATCCGACTCTAAGCTAGAGAAAAGACACGAAGGATGAGGTAAAGTATGATGGAGGACATGGCGCGCTTGATACTAGAATGATTTGTAATGACGTGGGAAAAGTTATTTTAGATAATAACAGTGTTACAGCTTTTCCTTCTTTAACTTTGCTTATTTTAGATGGCTTTTTTTTGTCCAATTGTAATTTGGGTAGTTGTATTGATATAAACTGTGAACTCAATGCTCTTTTCTTGCTGTATTACAAATTTTAACTGTCATTGTATATAATGTTTTTTTTTTTATTTGCTCCAATTTGTTTTTGATCCAATGTCAAATGTAGGCAGTAATTGTTTGCATTACTTTACTAACTATTTCAATATACCAACTGATCTGTTGCTCAAGACAGAAAAGCTTACTCATGCCAGCCAAAATGGCTTCCTCAAGATGGCGCTTCCTCTAGAATGTTCTGAATTGTTCCTCAAACATCTTACTGCGCAGCTCTTTAAGAGACACGGTTGTGGTCTTTTAGGAGGATTTTTGTCATGTATAATAAGAGCACTTAGATTTGAACAGGCTTTAGGAAAACCGTGTATGCAAATGTTTCAAGACGAATCAGGAAGTGTGCATGTTGCGGTTTGGTGTAGAAGTTTTTTCTGGGGCGGGGGTTGTGTGCGAGTGCAGGTGCAGAAGAAGAAGAAGACGGCGATGGATGTACAGTGCAGTCATCCATAAAGTAGAAAGCACTACTAAACTCCTCGCCACAGTGTAGTGTTTCCTACTTTATGGATGAGTGTACTGTTGGCTTCAGGGAGAGGAGAGGCCCCACGGGTGAGGGCCCGCCACGCAGGAAGTGAGAAAAAAAGAGGAAGCTGCTTTGTCTCACAAGGCCTCGCATCGCCCAGAGTGTTGCTCAGTTCACATGGGCGGCGTGTGGCGCAGAGCAAAGCTAGCACCTCGACTGAGTTTCAACTGTCCTGGAAAAAAAAGAAATAATTGTGATGTATAATCTGTTTGAAATGCAATAAAGGAAATGAAACGTACCTTGTGTTATCTTCTCTTTTCCAGTCGCACCACATGCATTACAGACTCAGTGTTTTCTGTGAAAATATACATACTTTATTCCTGTAAAAAGATCCATATTGAAACAAACCATCACATGTTCAAGTCCTGTGTACTACATCCTCAGTTACTGTTCCTCCATCGACATGCAAAAAAGAAATCTGAAAAACCATATTAACAAAAATATTTACAGATGGGTAATAAAAACATTACATATATATATAAAAAGGTACATCTTCCACTTTTTCAAACAATGATGCAGGTCGAGGGAAGACGAAAAAAAAGATTCCCGCGCATTATGAAAATATACCACAACAACTGTTCATTATATACACACTTTCTTCTCCACTGCATTGACGATCTACAACTCAAACATTGTAGACGAGTCCGCCTAGGAAACATAAATATAACCGTAACATAAATAAGGCCGAACATGGGTATGACATTGGTATGCATGCAGTCAATAAACATCCTGTAAACAACCGATTAAAGACTAAACAAGGTCTTCTTGTAAGGCTAAATATGATCGACTGAGCTAAAACTCTTCCTACATGGGTGCTAGCGTCTACTCACTACACAGCAGGTAGAGGAATACTTGTGCATTAAAAGGCCGTCAAATACAAGAGCAGTACAAATATTCGCTGTACATTTCGGCAACTCTTAGAAAACAAATTTAAATACAGTACAGACTCAGTCTTGCCTCTATCCCGGCTATTTCACATCTAAAGTGTCTTGGCATCGTCATGCTCCCTTTATATAACACAGAAAGACATTTAAAACATTCACGACAGTAAGTAAAAACTATTTTCCTCCAACTTTGAATGGTGAAACTAGGCCCTAATCTTCAATCTGATCCTACATACTCCACTTTATCTCCATGCTGCCGTCACTCGCTCCTTTGAAGCTACGGTAACAGGCAAAGCACCTAAGATTTGGCATGTTCTGCAGTTTTATGACAGCTGGAGTCAACAGGTGGCTCAGCATTAGTAAGAAAACTATAAGTAAAAACCTGAGAAGTTGCCTAACAGCTAATGTCACACAGATCTAATCAGTGTTGTAATTGACTCACAAACTCAACCCTAAGGCCTGCTCCACACACACTCACAAACACACACTCACAAACACACACTCAAAACTAAACCTTAGTGTGAGTAATGGTGTCACAAACCATTAAAAGATACAGAATGTCTTGATAAGTGTTGGTATATAGCACAATATGCTATATTGCTAACGTTGTGTCCTTTAGCTTCAACCAAACAGTCTATCATTTAATGATGCCAATGTTTAGAGACAAAAAAACGAATTTCAGCTACACTGCATGAAACAATGTACGCTGTATGACCTAATATTCACACTCTAAAAGTGAATCATACTCAGACTTGGAGGCAAAATCATAAACAGCTGATTGAGTGTGTTGCAGTAGAGCCGTGCCAGAAAGCCTAGGTGTTATGAATAAAAACCTTTCACTTTAAATAGGATCCTAAGTGTTATGTTCTCCTTTTTTAAATCTTTAAAGGAGGACATGTTTTTTAGAATAAGGTTGATATGTCAAGAATAAAGTCAGATGTTCAATGTATGCACGACAGCAATTATTTTTGATTTATTTCTCAATTATTTTTGGTTTATTTCCCAAAATGTATTTCAATTAAAGATCTTCTTTTCATCCTCAAAATATAAAATAGGTTTCTCCTCAATTTGAGTTTTTTCTTATTTCTAGCATTAATAGTCTTCTGTAAAATCTGCAACAATTACTCAATTGATCAATCAGTCCAGAGGTTTTCAAACTCTAGCATTTGCCTGAGTATCATCAGTGTGAACGTTATGCAGTGATAACTGTCAGTATATCATGGCTACACTTCAAACAGGAAGTGTTCAAATGGTTTGGATTGTGTTGATTAACACACATATGAACAAATAAAGGCTAAAGCTACTTTATACTTCTATTCAACTACATTTTATTGCAAATATTGTATGTTACTCTGCTACATATATTTGATAATCAGACTTTAAAAACCCCTGGGTTAGTCGATCAAGAGAAAGTTAAGCAAATTATTTGATGGATTTAAGGATAAGCTTTTCCTTTTCCTACTTTACAGTTAACTGAAAATGTTTGGGTTTTGAACTGTTGGTCGTACAAAACAAGTCATTTCAAGATAAAACACTGTTGGCTGTAAGAAACTGTGATGCTGTACATACCAACGGTTAATTCATTATTCAATGATGGTTTGACGATAAACATCATTTGCAGCTGACTTAGTTAACAGAGCAGCCTACCGATCAACAGGTATTACATGATTTCTGCACACTGCACGTAGTTTGTGACAATGAGGCCAGTTATGACTGTTGCTACGTTAATGTCTGAAAAGGCATCTGTACACACACACACACACACACACACACACACACACACACACACACACACACACACACACACACACACACACACACAACACACACACACACACACACACACACACACACACACACACACACACACACACACACACACACACACACACCCACACACACACACACACACACACACACACACACACACACACACACACACACACACACACACACACACACACACACACCACACACACACACACACACACACACACACACACACACACACACACACACACACACGGCAACCCATCACATTCTTTACCTTCGATGACTGCTAGCCTCAAAGCCCATTACTAAAGAATATAATACTACACCTATCTGTGACCTCTCTACATGACTAACCTCCTGTCCTGATGTCACTTCCTGCAATGTGGTTAAAGCAAGAGTCTGACACAAATAAATAACATGTTCTGTACAAAGTATAAATACTCTCAAAGACAAGAAACAATGAGAGGGACACGCAGAAAGACATTTAGAATGCATCCACTCAGGATGGATGGTGCATTCTAAACAGTCACACAGAGGGAGAAAAGATAGACTGCTGTCTGTTTGTTTTTAAATAAATAAAGTGGCACCAGAAAATGAACTTTAATATTTCATTAGCTGTGTGTCTGCTGTTCTATCTTGTTCTCTATCAGATTTTTATAAATAAAACCGATCCATTGACTAATAAGTCATTTATATTGATCGTTAAAGCCTATGAACATTTGCAAATGCTTAGATAGTTAGGTAGTATTTAGAGGATATATTCGCACACTTCGACATGCACATCGACATGCCCGAGTGATGCTGTAAGCGGTACATTGATGTAGTCTAAAGTTAACAGCTGCTAGCAGTGCTCTAAGGCCAAAGTAGAATAAACCGTCAGATACTGAGACTAACGGATAGAAAAAGTGCTTTCAATGTGACGCGAGTAGTAAGAATGAGTCAGACGTGCCGACTCATTCTTTCTTGCTGGATCCCAGCTTTTTGAACAGCTTCTTGCCTTTGGAGAAAAAGCTTTTTTTCTTCTTGCCTTGTGGGGAGCAGTCTGTCTTTGATGGGCTGTCTGCAGGGAGGGGGGCCGGAGGGGAGCCGCAGGCCTCCACTGATGGAGCAGGAAGAGGAGCAGGAGCAGGAGAAGGGTCTGACGCTGGGCTTGAAGTGGGGGCCAGTTTGGGGGGCAGGTCTGTGTGCTCTGCTGGGTCAGGGAGAGGAGGTTCTGCTGGGGGGGGCAAAGCTTCTTCTAGGGTTGAGGCCCCAGGATCTTGTTCCTCTGTAGAAGACGTCCAGGTGTCCTTCAGGAAGAGAGTGAGACTTTTAGAATGCTATATTTATTTAGTTTTGCTTAAAATAATAACACAAAAAGGAAACCTAAGGAAAGGGCACACAAAGGACGAGATCAAACTTTTGAATACCCTAGAATCAAGGTGCAGGATTTTAGGAGTACAGTTAAGTTGGAGGGAAGAGGACAGGGGACACTAGTGGTGATCGCTGAGCTGCTTTACTCCCCTCTAAAAACACTTACGATCAGGTCTCAAAGTGTACACTTCGTTTGTGCTTCTGCAAAAAGGCCATGCAGGAAACAGTGGGGCGAAAGAAATGCGACAGGGCACGATTAAAGAAACAGATCAGAAAATAACCAGACGTTGGCAATGCATGAAGAAATAATGTGAAAAATACGTTTTTCAAGCAAGTTCTTTTTTGTTAAAATTAGATATAAAGTATGTGAGAAGATTAGAAAGTCACAGACAGTTTCATATACAGTAATGCATGCATGCTAGATGTAAATGCTAGGCCACCTGTAGTTCTTTCCTATGGTCTGGTGCCGGCTGAGCAGGAGCTTCCTCTGGTACGGCCTGCAGGAAGTTAGAGGGCACCAAGCCTCTGTGTCCATTCAAGTCTCCCTGTAACAAAAAAACCCATTAAGGGCATGAGGGCGACTTCTAACAACATGGCTATAAATCAACCTCTGGGTTTTCCGAGGTTGATTTACAGCATTTTAATATAAATCAACAGAAAAGTGAATCAACATTTTTTTGATAATCAATTTATTATTTAAAGATATTATATTATGTGAAAAGTCAAATAACTGACTGTGCCAGGTTTTTACGTTTAACATACATAAAGCGTTAGGATGTAATAACGGACCGAACGATTATATGATGTTATTAAATGCTAATATGTTGCTAATATTGTTATCACTGTATATTTTATCATATACTATATATCACAGATTAAACTTCAATATATATATATATATATATATAACATTTAGATTTCTATTGGGGATCAAGCAATGGCCCAAACAGCTCTACCAATTGAACAATACAACTGCCTATATATTATTATTATATTGTATTTATTATTCATTATTATACCTGTGCTGTGATGTAGTTCAGATATTGTATTTATTATTATACCTGTGCTGTGATGTAGTTCAGATATTGTATTTATTATTATACCTGTGATGTGATGTAGTTCAGATATTGTATTTATTGAGAAACAACTCCTCTTGCCCACAGTAATTGACGGTAGTGTCATGTTCACACTTACATAGAAGAAGCCATCTTCGTCCATGTCACCGAACACATTTATGATGTCTCCTGCACTGAAGGTCAGCTCAGCCTGATCAGAGCAATACAAGTGAAGCAGATCATTAGCAAACACAGAAAGGGCCATGTCTGGATTACGTATATTATTCATGCGAGTCTGACCTCTATGTCAGTGTTGGGAGAGCTCTCTCGAGGATCATAATCAAAGATGGCGACCATCCTGCGAGCTCCTGGGGCCGGGCCCCCCACAGGTGGAGCGGCAGGTGGAGCGGCAGGTGGAGCTGCAGTCTGGCAGGGATCTGTCAATCAAACAGAGACAATATGATATCCTGATAATTAGAGGAGTAACTCCACTGGGCTCATCAGCATGCAGCTCATCGTGTCTGCACTCACTCAGCGTCATGCTAAGCTGAGGAAAAGTCACATCACTGCAGTCAAGGAAAGGAAATACAAATATAACAACAGGAGATTAGAAATCAGTCTTCATTAAAAAGCTTGTAGCAGCTTGAGCTGTAAAAATAAAGACAATGAAATGATGAGTATTAAATGATGACACTGAAATGAAAAAAGGATTTGGGAGAAGGGACTGCTTGATGATTATAACTGGGGCTTAACAAAGAACGTAATAAGAAGGCTTGTCCTATTTATTTTTAATTGGGCAAGTCTTTCACATAATTGATCATACGATTATTATTCTGCAATTGCAAAGGAATCTTCTTTCTTCTATTGAAAATAATATATTCTTCAGTATACCCCAAATAATCAAGCAGTCCCTAAGAAGGATGAATAATTGTGTTATCAGCAGCTAGAATGCAGTCGAGCCATGAACAAAAAGGTTAAAGGAAGGCACTTAAACACATGCTGTCCTCCGGTTGAAAAGGTTGTCTGATCATGCAGGCGAAGCAGAGAGGAAGAGGAGGCAAAGTGCTGACTACAAACCTTGGCTGGAGGAGTCTAAGCTCTCCTCCAAGAGCGCCGCAGACTCCACTGGAAGAGACGAGGTACGGGGAAAAGAGCATGAGCACAATCACAGAATGAGAAGAGACCTCAAGGGCCAACATATAATCCTGTCTCAAGAGCAGGTATGTCATCACACAAAGTTACAGATGGAGATCAGAGGGGATGGATGTCTCAACAGGAGAGCTTTAGGTGATCATGTAATGCAGTTGTGACAGAAGCAGAATGTGGCAAAAAGGACTTAGGGTGCTATTAGGGCTGAATAGCTTTTTTTTTTTTACGTTTGAAACTCCTATTGATGTTTTTGAGTTTGGGTTTGAATGTCTTTTGACATATTTTATGATGTATTTACCATAGAAAATCAAAAAAGGAGACTATTTGATTAGATTAAATCATCTTTAGAAATCTGTCTTTTTTTTTATGAGGACGTTTGGACTTTCACAACAGGAGAAGAAAACCATCCTACACAGCCAATCCTGTAAACTATTTACTATAAGTATAATTCTTATAATATACGTGTGCTCCTTATTTGCAACTGTGCAGAAATATATCATTTGAACTATAAGTAGATATCCAAAAACAGCAACAAAATCATAATCCCTTAAGACGAACCTGAGATGGTCGTATATAACAGCGAAAACATAACAGCTTTAACCTTGGCTGTCAATGTCATGAAGGCATTGAAACATAGGCTAGCGCCCACATAGTTATTTAAAAGCAAAGGGGCAATGCTTCTCTATAATACAGCAGCAGTTGAGTGGTGATATGTTGGCCAAGATATATCACACACCACACCACACACACAAACACACACACACACACACAGCACACACACCACACACACACACCACACACACACACACACACACACACACACACACACACACACACACACACCACACACACACACACACACACACCACACACACACACACACACCACACACACACACACACACACACCACACACACACACACACACACCACCACACACACACACACAGATTCATATGAAAAAGTTTCAAATGATTCAGTACAGCTTTTACTGCCACATTCTGCTGCTATGCCTACAATGTATTACATGAATATCCAATGAAAGCCGACTGACTCAGTAGTCATGTATGTGTCTTTTAACATTTATGTAGGCGTTATTATTGACAACAAAAGGGAACTTGTGGAGAGATGAAAAGCCAATAAGAAAAGAACTGTGAAGAATATGCCTTAATATTAGAATATGAAACTACTGTAAAGAGACTGCTGGGAAGCTATCTGACTTTATGGCTTCAGCAGCTGAACTAAAAATCCCAACTGGTCGCTGAGTGAGAGGCAGCAACTGCAGGAGCAAAAAGTGAAATAGACAGAAAGAGAAGCAAACCAGAGAGAATAGAGGAGAGAGGTGGGAAGCCGCAATCTGCAGCGTGACACACCTTTCTTGGATCGTCTCGGTTTCGGCGGTGGAACAGGGCGACTGGGAAGCTGTGCATGTGTGCGAGTGCCTTTATGGAGTTTTAGAAGGGAAAACCCAATAAAAAATGAAACCAAAAAGAGACACAGAGGTGCAATTTTTGAGAGAAGCAGACAAGACACAATAGACAATGAGAAGCCAGTGAAGAGCAATTTAAAAAAAATGGCAACCAGTGAGCAGCAGACAGCAGTGACAACAAGTGGAAGTGAAAATGTTTAACCATCTGAAAACACCGCTCGAGGTAGAGACTTTCTATTTGACACCTGCATGAAAACGCAGTCAGTGACTCGGAATAAATGGTTAACATTTCTTTAATAGCAAAGTGAGCAAAAAGCCATGAAAACTAAATGTTAGATTTGTTATTACTTTAAACTAAATCTAATTTATTTGTGCTTCCTGCTGGGTCAAAGGGCCAACAGGCCTAAGGGAACAACTTCAATATTTTTCTCCTTTTAATCACAGACTTAAATATATTTGTATGTCTTTTTATACTGCTGGTCAATTCAGAGACAAGGATAATACAAATTATAATTTAGATCTGGATTCTGAAACACTTTTGCTGCTATTTCCACTTAAATATGAAGAACAGTGATATTATGAAATCAAACCTTTTGAATTAAACTTCAACTGAAACATATCAAACTTTACATCACAACATCATCAGGAATCACACCTCTGTTTGTGGGCCCTTCTTAAAACAGTTTCACCTACCTATCTTCTCCATGGAGGCGGCTGTGGACAGGAAGCCCTGCTGCAGGAGCTGCTGCCGGGTCTCCTCGTCCTCCACCTGGATCTCTGACACCATGTTACATGGCACGTATCCCAGGTGACCCGCACACTCTCCTCGGTAGAACCCGTCTGCGTCTTTATCTCCGAAAACCTGGGGGGAGAGTGTTCACATTTTCAAAAATGTTTGGCAAATTTAATCATTTAAATTATAAGGGATTACTCAAAATGGAAGACTTCTTTTGAAAAATAATTGTAAAGGTAACAAGACATTTCTTCTACACTAACAATTATTAAACAAATGAGTTGGCCTATTTTCAGAAATGTTAAAAAATCACTGATGTTAAGGCAATCTTAGATGGTTTGCATTTTCAACCTTGGATTATAAAAAACATGCATAATGTCATGGTTATTCCAGCATTGTGTGTTGCGGGGACATACTTTGATGATCTGTCCTTCAGAGAAAGGCAGCTCTTCCTCAGCAGCGTCAGGATTGGGTGACATGACGACGGGATCATAAGGGAAGAGGGCCACAAAGATACGGACGTCACCGTCTGCTTTGATTTTTGGTGAATCGACACCACCTGCAGAAACACACAAACACTCACATGGTAACAAATACTTCCTTGCTATGCATATACCATTTATATAATTAAATAAAGTGGTGTTGAGCAATCATTTCCCTAAAATGTCCAAAAAGTAAACATTTTGCAATTTTTTATAAAATGTGGATTATGAAATAATGTTAAACTATTTTCATTTTCAGTCAAGAATTTAAGAACGTTGGATTTGAGCCATGAAATGATAATTCTGTTAAAGTGCAGCCATTAATGGGCGCTACAGCCCTATGATAAATTAGTTACTGAAGTATTTTCATAAGTTTAAGAAGTATGACTTCAAGTAAGAATATGTAATTACTTGTTTTTATATATGCATTATTTTATGAGATGTATTTTTTTTAAGGCGATTTCTGTTTATCTGTTAACTATGCCTTTATATATCATCTTTATACAATGAATAGTCACTGCTATTGCACTGCACACTGTGCACACAAGCCCTGCAAAGCTTGCAATGTGCTCTGCAAATAGCAGAGGCAGCTCTCCCCTCCCCCTCCCCAGCGCCTGCACTGCTGCTAACGCTGCCCGCCGAGCACAGGCATGTCCTTAAAAGAGGTAATCAAGCTCAACCACTGATCCTAAGCTGTGTGAGCCGTTTGACAAGCGTGCACTCGCTCATGATCTGCCGCGGGGAAAACACTGTTTGACCCACTCTCTGATCTAAATCTGAGGACGCTCACGTACACAGGCGAAAAGAAAAAGAGTGTTATTGAAGGTGTGATGTCACCAAGAAGCCTTTAAAATGTAGCTTGCAGCCTGGTTTACATGAGGTTTGACACTTGTGTGGCAGAAAGCATTACACCTGTCGCCTATTTGACAGCGAGAGACACATTTGAAGAGCTGTAGTGAGACTTTAAGCTGAGCTGCAGAGATGTGTTCTCTATCTCATTAGGAGGAATCAGCCCATCTGTGGCAAGAGTCACGGGCAACACACTTTCACATCCTCAATGATCTTCTAGTAGATAGAGGTAGAACTTCTTCCTGCTCCCTTCCTCTATCTGCATGCACGTGTGTGTGTGTGTGTGTGTGTGTGTGTAGTCAACCGAGCACCACACACATTTACCAGAAAGTGTAGGTTTATTAAATGAAAGAGCAGCCTGTATCATCGCTGAGAAGATTAAAAAGGGACGTGACTTTCTCACTGCAGGCCGTTTCTTTGCTGGCTAATCGAGGTTACTATTTTAATGTTTGTCACTTCCTCCTGCCATGACAAGCCACTTTGCGTTAAGCCGTTTCTCAGCTTAGCAGCATCTCTTGCACTTCTTCTCTGCAGATATACCCCCCCCTCCCTTCTTACACAAGGTGCTAATCTGACCACCATCATGAGAGAGAGAGAGGGTGAGGCTTGCCAACAGTAAGCACAGGTGTCTCAGCTTCAACAAGAGAGAGAAAGAAATCAAGAAACATGAAGAGGAAAGAGTGTCTCACCTCTGAGTTGTCTGGCCTGTGAGGAAGCTGGTTTACAAGGGGGCTCACCCTGCACCCCCCACGATGGACCCGCCTCAGCTGGAGGGATCTGACTGGGCTCCTACAAAAAAAGGGAACAAGAGCATTTGAAAAAACAACTCATTCAGAAACATTACTACTG
This sequence comes from Harpagifer antarcticus, assembly GCA_902827135.1. Taxonomy (NCBI): domain Eukaryota; kingdom Metazoa; phylum Chordata; class Actinopteri; order Perciformes; family Harpagiferidae; genus Harpagifer; species Harpagifer antarcticus. The sequence continues at coordinate 118,585 of CADEHL010000091.1, forward strand.
GGGAGAAGAGGGAACCTTAGGGGAAAATGTACAGAAAATGCAGCTGTCCATGTTTAAAATAATCTATGTTTTATCCAATGCCAATTTCATTTTCAGCATTGTACCCTTTCCACATGAAGATATTTCCTTTTGGTGGGGTTACAGGACAGTTTAAAGCGCATATACTGTAAGCCAATGCAGGATAAGACAAAGGGGGGCGGTTAACAAGTTGAGGACATGAAAGCAACAGGAAGTGAAGTCAGACAGAGGGAGAAAATAATCAAATTGCCCGATCCATCTTAGTTGTATGCCTCCGAGTCTTACGTGTGGCTTCATTTCACAAAGAAAAATAACAACATTGGCACTTGTAATATTTGTGTAAGGACTAACAAATAGTTATTTATAAAACAGCTGTATGGATGCTAAAAACCTATGTAGAACACAAGTTTGTTCCACACAGAAAATTGATAAGAAATAAATAAGTGAACCTGAGTGATTGATAACAGAATAAAACCTTATCAATTGACATCCATATTTCAAAATCTGAAGCCACAGGTTGATGATTAAGTGTTTTAAAAAAATTGCAACTACTTTCTTAGCAACTCAACTGCCATGCCATCAAAAATATATACTTCAAACCACAAATATAGCACAGAATGTGCTCCTTAACCTCCCCGTCACTACAGTGATGATGATGATGGGAAACGTTACTCGCTAATGAACAGAGGAGTTTTTTGTTATCTACTAAAAAGGACTCGGAGGGATTGATCCACACTGCTACAGAGAGGAGGAGGGGGTGGGACAACAAACCCATGGCAGCTGTCCTGCAGCAACATTTACCGGCGGGTCAGCTTTCATTCCTCTGCGGTGAGCAGGTCTGCCGTGCTCCATCGGAGCTCCCTCCACCCACCACTCAGAGCACATCTGCTCCATCCCCACCTCCTCGTCTGTGCCGTAATCCACGTCGATCTCCACCTCGTGACCTAGGGGCGGCCTCAGACTCTGTTTCACCTGGCTGACCGGGTGAGTTCTTGGCGGGATGAGTCCGGGGTTCATGGCGGCGGCCATCTGACTCCTGATCATGGCCTCCCTCCTGAGGCGGTCCCCGAGGCCTTTGAGCAGCGATCTGTCTCTGCTGTAGGGGGGAACCTGGGGGGGACAGCGGACCCGCCTGCTGCTGGGACCCTCATATAAACTCATGTCTTCTTCTTCAGGGTAACCCATGTGCTGCGTCCAAGGTCTGTGCCGGAGTAAAGGCTCTGTGGTTAGGGTTCTGGGATCCCTGTTGAAGTGGTGATGGTGAGGGGGTAAGTTGTGGTGATGCGGGTAATGCTGGGGGTCATGGTGGGGGCTGGGCCTGTGCCGAGGATGACCATGGTGGGCTAAACGCTCCTCTTGACTGCTATCTTCCTCAGGGATGATGAACATCTGGTCGTGGTGCACCTCAGGGGGCAACTTAAGAATCCTCTCAGGTAGCTCCTCCTCACTGTCTGGAGTCCGCACATTGCGTGACTACAAGGTCAAATGTCAAATTGAGCAAGAATGCATTGGTGATGGTGAGATTCGATAGTATTTTTCAGTGAAAATAAAAAAGGTGCAGAAAAACAGAAGGCAATCCGATCATGCAAAAGGAAAGAGAAAAGAAAGAGAAAGAAAAAACAGAAATAATCAAGCACGGTCACAAGCATGACAAGGCCACTGAATGATAACTGAACTATGCAAGAAAAGCTGAACGCAGCACATCTTCCACAGGATATGCAATGCACTCATTCCTTTACCATGTTGGACCTGACAGTGTAGCCCCGGGCCTGTGCGTGTCCGAAGTGGTCCGAGTAGAGTTCCTCCTCCTCCTCCTCCAGGATGTCCGACAGATCTGAATGGCTTTTGTCTGCAAGGTAGTCACTGGGAGGCTCCACAAGCCCTCTGCTGTGACTCTGAAATGAAAGACGTTGACATTATTAAACAAACTATCCAATTGACCAGACACTTTGAATCCCTTTTAGTATTTCCATTGAATGTAGAATAAGATATATTAATCTGCAAGTGAAACAATAACATGGTGTAGATACATATACTGCTAAAGGCATCAGATTATTCAGGCCTTCTTCTGGCATTTTCCACATGCATTTACCCTAAAGAAATAGCACCGGTAATAGCTAGCGTTAATGAAATATTTTGTGATATAGGCTTGCCTTATACAGAAGCAACAATTTGAAGAAATTCAAGCTCAAATGCAGTTTTGCATTATGCATCGTCTTTATTTATTTAACATTATAAAATGATATTTAAAATTTCCACTCAACAAATACTTCGACTGAATATGTAAATGTTAATCAGGGTTTTTTCAGTTCCCCAAGTCAATTGAAGACTGTATAAGTCCTTTATTGTCAGATATAATACATTTAGAAATGTGAAAGCTTGGGTCTAGAATTATTATTATTATATTTACATTTCTAAGTTCTTAGTCAGGTTATTGAACATGTCAGAAACAAAAACATACAACAATAATATATATATATATATTCTCTTTTTTTTTTTCTCACTCAAATTAATAATTATAACAAAGTACAAAAAACAAATAATAATTCTCAAAGTAATTCCCATAAGGCTAACTTGAATATTTTTCAGCGTGAATCCTGTTTTTTCTTGCCTCCCTTAGTCACTTTGAAACAAAAAATAGGATGCAGGTTAAAATGTTGTACCCTTTAAGTCGAAGAAATAGTGTTTAGGGATCTATTACAGCCACTTTGTAAATGTTCATCTATTTCATATAAAAACTGCCTTTTCTTTACTTTTAAAATGATTACATCAATCGTGATTGGTCAATATGACAACACTTTTGAAGAACTCAACCAAAGATTTCATTCCCCCTTTTCAAATCAACATTATTTTTTGTCGTAAAGAGAAACTACTTCAAACAGTGGTTGTGCTGACCTGCTGGTTCCTGCTGTATGCCGGCTCTGGATCGTGTCTCAGGAACTCCTCCATGGACACCATGCGGGTGTTCTCCTGATCCTCCTCCGCCTCGGACTCCAGCGGTGAGGAGCTGGGGGGTCCGTGGATGTTAATGTCCTGAGGGTTAAGGAGGTCCGTGATTGGGGCTTTGGGCGGGGTAGGGATGCGCTCAGGGGTCCCGAGCTTGGCACTGACACTGGGGTCCTCGATGAAGTCTGAGATGGATGGGAAAGGACGGACGATCCCAGGGCTGTCAGGGTCTCTGCGCTGCTCCAACACTGCTGCCACTGCTGCTGCTACCATCACTGGGGCTGGGGCAGCTACTGCTACTGGAGGTGGTCTAGGGGCTGAGGAGGTCGGGGAGATCACGTTCACCTGAAGTTGAGAAACAGTCAATTCACAATTTAGTTCACTTGATTTTTGTAGAAATGGACAAGGTTTAGGATAACTTTGATATATGTTATATAAATAATATGCTAAATTAGCTATTATTAGTTCCTGTTTGAGGTGTACACATGGATTTACAGACAGTTATCATTTAAAGAAGAATTACTCTAAGGCAAGTATAGGATCTATTTGCAGATTGATGGATGTTTATTTATGATGGACAAAGACTATCCCTTCACCCTCCACACCACCCTGTAGAGGCATGGCTAACAGTTCAAAAACCTCTGATCTAGAAAAATAAACACATAGTTGCCCCTTTATGCACGCAAGGATGGAAGAGTAATGTTTACCACTGGAATAATGTTGGAGGCTGCAGGTAATGCGGCCTCACACGCAGCAAAGGCAGCAGCAGAGGAGGGGTTGGCCCAGGCGTTCACATATGAAGCAGACCAGTGAAGAGTTTCTGAGTGGAGAGCATAAGAAGGGTTGGCAGCAGCCTCCCCTGCGAGGCCAGAGGTGTCTGAGTCTGATGGCAGCATGGAGACTTTGGCAGCACAGTTCCCATAGGACGGAGGTGAGGACAGGCTATTGACTCCTGTAGGGGTGCAGGGCTGAGGTGGCATAACTGGGGCGGGGAGGGCCGGTCCTGCCATGATGGCAGCCAGCTTGGTGGGCACATTGACTGGCAGAGAGTCGCAGGACTCCCCGTGGACGGACATGGTGCGGACAGTGAGCTCCTGAGCTGCTAGCAGAGACTGCATCTGAGACGGGCCCAGCAGCGCACTGCCCGCTGTGGGGGAAGACACCTCCAGCACCTTGATAGGACAACAGGTACAATCTTTTAATTCACACATCATATTGACATTAAACATTTTAAACAGGAAACTAATTGCAATTATTTTGACTAATATTACAATTGCGATAGGAGACAAGATCATTTTGCATCATTATTCTCATTATCATTTAAAAATATATGATCATGGTGTGATTTATTACTTAACAAATATTAGGCTTACTGTGATTTCCATATTGCGGTAACAAACATTCTTTGATTAATTGTGCAGCCCTTATATATACTGACAATAAATTGCACTGCTTGCTTGAGAGGAATATATAAATATATATATATATTGAGGTGATACATTATCAGAAGATAATGTGAAATGTATATTAATAAGTATTATTCTGATAATAGAATTAGAGCCAAAACATAATGGGCTGATAATACAAAGCCATATTGGATTTGATGACTTAGCATGTTTATCATCTAAACATTCTGATCATTTAAGTGGTGGTGACTAAACAAGGCAGCCAAACAAGTCATCTCTGGTGTGGATGTTTTTATACGTTTTTAGAAGAAGAAATCACATTTGCTATTGGCAATGCAAGCTTTTTATGTCTGTTACTAGAGACAAATATTTGAAGAGTCAAAAGTGTTATTTACTTTTGTTGTTAACAATATAATTTCAGTTACATGTGGCTAGGTCAGAGAAATAGAATATATAACCTTCCATCTTTGCTCAGAACATCTTAGCCTTTCTTACCCCCATGTGTTAATAAACTATAGGTTATGAACTACATTTGAAATGACGAACTGTGAAATGATCCGTTATTTTATCTGTTGAAGAAATAATGAATTGTATGTATCCCTAAGAGGAATGTTTAACAATAAATAACCACGTTTTTACCTTTTTCTTGTCAGCATATATAGTGTATCCAGTGACCCTGACTCCGTTGGAGGTCCCGGTAGCATCTATAGTGACAGGCAGCCAGCTGATGAGGGCGATGCCGGGGGAGGGGCCGTGCTCCAGCTGGACATCCAGAGGAGCATCAGGGGGACCTGCAAAGCCAGTGGCAAGCAACACATGAAGACGTTTTTAATATAAATATAGAATCAAGTAATTCTATCAAATTGAAAACATGGTTCAAGGGTTCAAAAAGGGTTCTCTCAATGGGAATATTACTCTACAGAGAACAAGTCTAAACTCTAAACTCTAACGGGACATTAAGACACTTAAGATGAATATACCTGAGTTCCCAGACTGTGGGCTTGAAACTAAAGCACATTTGAATGATCATTTAGGGAAACACAAATCAAATCCAATACGACACCAATCACAAATATGCATTTAAAAGTATCTATTCAGTAAAATGAAATGTTGTTGAGTGACATCAATGACCAAATCCTTGCTTTGAGCTTCACACAGATTTCCAATTCTTTGAGCCTACCCTTTAATTCTTGCGCAATGCTTTGTTGGCAGGGCACGGAAATATGAAACATAATGACAAAGGACACTTTAGGATAATGAAGCCCCTTTGAAGTAATGCATTCTGTGCCAAGGTGGTTTTGCTGCTTAGTAAAAGAGAGGCGAGTCACAGCAGCACACAAGAGCAGCTCTCATGAATAAACTGATGTCCTTGTGTGGGAGGTAGACAATCAACTGATTATAAGATATCATATGAATAGAGTGCTGCAGTGGTGACGTTTTTTAGAACATCACCGAAGATAGCATCGCCCTTTACAAAAAGTCAATCTGATTTTTCATTTCATATTGGATAATTGCAGAAAACAAGATTTGTGTCAAACAAACAAACGTTTATGATACCTTCACGTTAAGTTGAGCAGATAATATTCACAAAAGAACACCATTTTCACCATTAGTAAAAATCTAACGTTATAGGCAATAACTAAACATTGGTGCATGTCTTCTACATCAGCACCAGTGAGCTAAAGGCTCTTTAGCCACTTGTTAACAACAGCCTCTTTAAGACTCGTTTAGTAGCTTCAAAATTCACCACACTGACAAATATTATGTCCTAGAAGAAAAACAAGAGTCTTTATTTCATGAATCTAACCAAAAATCTATTTGTATAAACACTAAAGGATATGCATTAAAATAAAGTGACTTTTAAGTGCATTTGAACTAATACAAGCTTAGGATTTTCTAATTATATAACTGGAGCAGCTTATTTTAAACACATAATGTACTTATTACTTATATATTTCTAGCTACACTATAAGGCTGTAGTTATTATTTTTAAAAGATTATTTTTTGAAAACGTTTCATCTGCATTGAACATTTTAGGCAGACAGGCAATTACTCCAGTCAATCATAAAAGTTTGATAGATTTCATTTTTAATGAAGCAATGTTTGTCTTATTGGTGTCTCATATACTAAGTGTTAGTGTAGTTAGCATGGCTCCCTTAGATAACATCTGATCATCCTGACCTGCCATCAGTGTTGTGAAGGTGATGGTGGCGCTCCTGTGTTCCCGTCGCTCCACAGGTAACTCCCATGGCGTGCGGTGCGGCCGCGCCTCCACCTTGACCATGTACTGCATGCTGGGCAGGAGGTTATTGAGGCACAGCGAGCAGCAGCCAGCCTTCACCAACTCACACTCCTCATCGTTCAAGGACACAATGTGCACATAGTTACTGTTGCTGGGCAGCCAGGACAGGTAGGAAGAGGTGGCGGTGATCCTCTCCACACGCAGCTGCGTGGGCGCCACACACACGTCCCGACCGACCAGCATGCTGCAGCGCATCTGGTCCGACGGGCCCTTCTCCGTCAGGCTCTGCACTGACACGCGGTAGGCCTTGAGGTTTATGTCCAGCCTCTCCAGCACTGCTTTGGTCTGGGCCCCGAAGGGCACGTTGAGCCGCAGCTCCTGGTCCACAAACACATTGTAGCTCCACACATTGCCCCAGCCAGCCGGCACCAGCGGAGGGTCCCAGCCGATGATGATGCTCTTGGCAAGCTGCTTGATGAGGGTAAGCTTACGTGGGTAAGGCACAACGTCCACTCCCACCTCCTCCAAGTCCAGGTCCAGGCCGTTGGTGAGGGGGGCTGGGACAGCCAAGGCCGATGCTGAATCTGAGGGGGCTGAGGGGGGGGGCAGGGCAGCCGGGGCAGCTGGGGCCATGGTCCTGCCTATCTGGAGGTGATGCTGGTGGCTGGCACTGTGCAGGCTGCTGTCTAGCAGGGAGTTATGGGACATGTCCCCCGTCTCTGGGTGGTGAGTGCTCATGACGTCGTCGTCCGATACGCGTTCCACAAAGTTAGAGGGGACCAGCCCTCTCCGTCCGTCCATCAGCTCACCTGCAAGGAATCACATTGAACACTGAGTACCATGCCAAGACAGTAATATAAAAATGTGGATGCAACAAATGTTACATTATATTTACCTTCATAGAAGCCATCGTCATCCATGTCTCCATACATGTAGATGTATTCTCCGGCAGTGAGTGGAAGCTCCACCTCAGGGTTGTCATTGGGGCCGTCATATGGATTATAGCTGTAGAAATGAATGATTAGCAAGGAAGTTACTTTTAATCACACATTAGCAAACTGTTGAAACAGTGAGTCAGCTCATGATTTAGTTTACCTGTATCTTGCAATGAAGACCTGAAGTTTTGCCGCTGCTCTGCTGGTTGTGAAAGGAACCGGAGCGACGTCAATATCCAGCTCCTCCACTTCACTGGCGGTGTCCACCTGAGAACACCATGGACAGAAGATGACGTTTGTGCAAGCAACTTATATGTTTCATTTAGTTTTGATGAAACTGTTCTCTGGGCTTGCCAAGTACAAATCTGGAGTTGAAAAGTGAGTTTTTCTATTTTTATTATACTCATTTTATTTGAGAACAAAAAAAAGTAGTCCCATGTGTTCAACGTCAATAAAGGAAAAAATTAAATGGCCGTTTGTCAGAAAGTACAGGTCTGACATTCAACTGTGGAATTTATGAACTCATAACAAGTTATAACATGCATACTGTGCACTTTTCCCTTCACTATAACTGTAAAGCCTGTAAAAGCGCTAACAAATTAAATCTATTATTATTATTACACAGATATGCAAAAAAAAAACAATCGTATCGAATACATTTAATAAACATAATTCTAACCTAGACTTTGACTATTGATTAAAGCATCCAATCCAGATATTAGGACTAAACAAGACATTCTTCTCTAATATACACTATGGGCACAGAACGTAAATCCATAAAAGAAAATGGGAATATACTGTGTAAAATATATTTGTTATGGTGATCTAATATCAACAAGTTTGTGGAGAAACGCCGTTGTACCTGAGAATAGTTTCCATAAACAGTAGTTACACGCATCACAACAGAGAGCTTGTATATTTATAGCTCCCTGGGAGAACCTTACAACTACTGCTGTATAACCTTCACAATCCATAGCGCCAAATGGATTATCTCACTACATTTGAGCTTTATTGAAATGTGGGCAGACAAGGATAGAATAGTTGAAAAGACCACCATCCTGCAGAACCAGACCAAAATAATGAATCATGGCGGATCCTCATAACCCTATGAATGAGCAGAGGGAGCTTGAGCATATTCAGCTACAGTGTATGCTCGTGTGAGATGACATGGAGGCTAAGGAGGGATTTTAATCCATTAAAATCACGCAATCAATCTGATCGTGCATAGCTTTTCGTCTTGGTAATATTGATGAGCATTCTGCATGTCTGTGTGGAAACAAAGAAAGCAGGAGAGATGCATGCAGCAGGAGTCCTGCGCCATGACATAACCTACGACCAACACCTTACCCAACACACATGCAGGTGTTAAGGCAGCTTTCAAATGTAGTAGCCATCTTACTGGGGTTTCACAACGTTTTTTGAAGTGTTAATCCATGCCTATACACTGTTTTATAATATGAGAGGTGAAATATATTCTTACTGTAGGTTTCGGCCAATATCGCTTTGCCTTGAAAGCAGCAACTCATTTTACAATAGGTTAATCATGAAATCTATGGCAAAAATGTCAGCTTCTAAATATGTGGATTTCCTGCTTTCTCCTATTTATATCCTATTAAAGTGAACATCGTTGGGATCTGACAAAACTAGACAGTAAAACACATCACCTTGGACTTTGAGAAACAGGAATGGACATTTTTCACTATTTTCTGATCTTTACTCCTGATTCTGTGACACGTTACAAGGGATGCACTGTACCTCGTGAGTTGGGCTTGATTTGTGCAGGCTGAGGTGCGTGTCAGACTTGGGGGTGAGGTGCGTGGGCTCTGACTTGCTGGAGGAAGACTTGCTGACGCTGATGGTGGGCAGCTCTCGATGCTTGGTGACGGGCGAGCGCTCCACCCTGGACAGTCCTGCAGCGTGGGGGGTGGATCCGAGACGCAGTGCAGCGGCCACATCTAGTAAAAGAGGGGAAGAGGATATACATAATCCACGACTTGAATAGACAGCGCCGACCCTCACTAGTTAAACTGGTCCACGAGCAGCAAGGTGGGTCAGGTCACTGGTTTACATGCCGGAAGGCTCAAGGTTGAACCTGGCTGATTGAACAGAGGAGGAGAAATCCTGTCTCCATCTCCATCTGTCTGAGGTCAGAGGTCTCACGACCTTGTGTCACACCAGCACTGTTAAGGGGCTTAACCAATTCACTTCTCACCTCAGCACAAGAGCGTGACCCTCGTGCACTGGTGAGCGTTACAGGCAGTGCTGGACTGTGACGGTGTGGGTGAGATAATGGGGGAGAACATGCCGTGCTTTTGTGACACATTTATAATGAGGCGGAGAGAGTACCGAGCGGAGCATTTACCCTCAGGGCAGGAGAGAGTGTCACCTCCCTCGAGACTCCAGAAGGCTATCTCGCCCAGAGACACCATATCCCATGAGCCATCAGTGCAGTCTAAAAACATATGAAGAGTGTAAGGAAAGAGAGGTTGAAGACATTTGTGGGATGGATACACTAAGAAAGATAGAGATGATTTTTGCACTAGTGCTTTTATTTTTTGGGGCAGTGTGGCTGGTATTACAATACTATAGTTTTCTAAGAGGGAAGGGACATTTGAAATGCCTTGGCCTTTATTTCACAGCTGAGATTAAGCTCAGTTTGTATTTGTGATGCATAAAAGAGAAACACGGGTTAAAAAACATCCCATGTGACGTTACTGTTTAAAAGGAAACTACACATTTACCAAAAGATCATCCCTATACCAAAATAATGTATCTCTGATGAAAGTTAAAAAAGTGATTTGGATGATTTTAATACATTCGGTCTTTAAGTGGACTGACGGTCTATCAAGATTCCTAAGGTACTGTATGCTTTTGTTCAAGGGGAATTGAATGAATCCAATAACACCAACGATGACATTACAATTATGGTTAGACAATGTCTTAAACTGTATTATTATCTTGATACAAGACTGAAAACATGAGAATACTTTCTCTGTTGTCCTGAAGATCATGTGACAATGTAACTTCAAAAGCACCACTGTGTATTTGCAAATTCACCAAAACTCATTCATTTACCACAAACATTTTGCTATCATGTTATAGCAGGTGCATATTTAGTTTATATTAAATAATCCAAAGCAATGCATTTGTCTCACCAGTTCAGTAAGAGGAACAATCTGTATTGTTTAAATATAAACTCTAATGTACAGCCGATAACAGTAAGGAAGCGATTGAGAACAAACAACCTGAGTAACTAACAGTCTCTCTAAACAGCTTGTACTACTGTATCATGTGTGAGTACATATCACGGTGGTGTGGCTCACCTCGCTCCGAGGTCAGGCCCACCCCGTTGGTCAGAACCGAGAGGCTGGCGTTGTTGAAGAGGCCAGCGCTGGCCAGGTCCGCCTTCGAAGCCTGTAGTCGAAACTTCTCCAACTCATGGGACAGCAGGCCGAACTGTTCGCTCTGGCTGCGACATTTATCCTCCAGGTCTCGTACCTTGGACTGCACATACAGCGTGAAAACTGTTTACAAACAATGTACTTCAAATGGGAAAATCAATACATTTAAGGGCAACGGTGTGAAGAATTGTTAGCATTTACTGCGCCTTTCTATACACATGAAACATGATTTGCTTTTGTGCACATTTATGATTATTTTGGTTGATGGATCACATTGGCAGCATAACATTTAATTTGATGTGCTGCTAATGTAAGATATCAATAATACATTTTAAAAAGAAGCACTGCAATATATTGTTAGATTTTTGTCAGTGTCGCATTTGCTAGAAGCTTCAAACACAAACAGCAGAGGAATACAGGTTTAGATGAAAGGGAAACAAGGCGGGAAGGCTTTAGCTAAGATGGGGAAACAAGAGTAAAAGTCATTTGGAGGGAGGTGCATAGTGTAGGTTATGAGAAGTTAAAGTTGCCGCTTCTGTTTTCATTCACTTTAACAAAGCCAGTTTACAGCAGGGTTATTTGTCAGGAGTTTGTCTCAGCTCTACTGAGTTTCTATATGAGGCCGATTTCACTTCAGGTTGCGGTGGCAGTTTCCTGGCAGGCTCATCAGACAGAAGCCTCTGCACGAAACTGAGTGAACAACATTTCCTGTTAGCTGTCACCTACGCAGAAAAACCTAGTGTGACAGTCAGTTGTTATGTAGCTACACTGAACTGAAGTGGAACTGCAACACAGAGGGAAATCAAATCCTCAAATAAATCCTCAACTAACACAGCAAGTCCATTAAGAAGATCATATAACAATTTTAACTTAAGAATAAGTGTTGTTGATACACCGTCATCTGTGAATTACCTTATTAAAACATACTAGCATTACATGTGGCCACAAGAAGCATAAATAAATAACGAATTTACTAAAGTACAGACAGTTATTACTGAGGATTTAAATACACATATACTGTATGGGGTTTGGTGATTCTATCTACAGGGAGGTTTTCATGGCAGGAAGTAAATCATTTGGCCAAGCAACAGTACCTGCATGCAGTCCAGTGTACTCTGGTTAGCAAAAAGGTCACACAAAAAAGGAAAACAAAAGTAAACATGCTTGTGAAATAATAAATCCCAGATAGAAAATATATATAAGAAAGTGAGCACACAGCAGTCTGAATCCAGGTAGGCAAGAAAATCCTGTATCACTAGAGTGCGTCTCAGCCCTCAGCAGCCAATGCCTGCCTTTGGAATTAATTAGGATATTCTGTTAAATGTAAAAAGGCAGCGTGTACACAGCTCTTGAGAGCAAATGAGACTTTCTCCTGTGATGGTTTGGGGTTTAAATAGCGACAGCAAGTGAGAGAAACAAAGCAAGAGGAAGGAAATAAGCGTTTAAAAAAACTGGAGCAACTATACTCTACCAGCTCCCTCCGCAACACAAGCTGCGTCAACTCCTAAAATAAAATACACACTTATTTTAGCTAAATGTGTGGATAACAGAGCACAGTGTATACTGTAGTATACTGTAGTATACTGGGGGAAGACTTTTTGGTGCTTTTTTCATTATTTGAAATCAGCAGCCAATCATACAGACGGGGACTTCCACTGTCATCAAATGTCTGCTTTCATTTTGAATTTACACACACTGAGAGCGAGTATAAACGTCACACAGTGGTGGAGCAGCCATCTGTTCAAACGGTTTTTCAGGGCCATGAGTGGAACAAAAATACAAGTATGAGTATTTTCTGCAACAGCTTCTCTGCCAGGTGTTCAGATAAGGAAACATGGTTCTGCAGGTTCATGCTGTTCAGTGGAAATGAGATGTCTTTTGTCTATTAAACCCTGGGAGATAATTAAATATGTATACTTGTTTTACTTGGCGTAAGGGAGATAAGAAACACCTCCTTCAAAAATTAATTGAGACAGAAATTCGCTAGTGTATGAGACAACTACTGAGGAAGTCTGAAACACATTCCTCCTTTCTCAAATGTCTTCTCAAACTCTTTTGTGTCTGACACCATTGATTTTTGTTTTAGCAAGTCATTTTACATTCTCGAAAGCAACTCCGAGCTTATAAAAACACTACACTGTGAAGATATAATGTGTTTGGTGTTACACAGACTTACCTCCAGCATCTGAACAACTCCTTCATGCTCCCTCTTGGCGTATAACTGAGCCTGAGGATAAATAAAAGGCATTGTAGTCCCTTTATTGTTGTTTGCTCATAAAATTCTCAAGCTCAGTTGACACTTATGGTTTTATTGGTGCCCAAAGGTTGCCTCCTGCTGGCTGAAGCCAATCATTCCCCAAAAAATTAGCTTAAAAGCTGCCTAAGGGTTCGATTCTAGCAAGAAAATTAATAACATGCATAAATTGTACACGAGGCTGTGGTTCTTACCCGCTGTAACCGTTTGATTTCATCCTGTTTGAACTTAAGGATAGCCAGTGCCTGATCATGTTCCAATTCCAGCTGCTGCCTTCGCTCGGCGACCTCACGCATATGCTGTTCAGAAAGAGAACAAATATCAGAAGGCCATTTTTTTCAGCGGGGGATAAAGCTGTATCTGAGCCCAGCAGTACCTTTAGGACCTGCTCTAGGTTCTCCAGTTTGGCACGGAGTCTCTGGTTCTCCTCGAGAACTGAATTGTGTTGAGCGGTCACTTCAGAGAGATCTTCCCTCAGCTCCTCATTCTCAGCCCGAGTCTGACAAACAGGAGAATGGAGAATTATGTCAAAATGATATTATTGACAATGTTATTTTACATTTGACTGCCACACTAGTATGGACTGAAAAGTCAGAACACTTGTCCTACCTAGGTGGATGCTTTCTCATAATGTCAATGCATGCGCAGATCTTCTCATTTCCTTTTAAGAGCTTGTCTGAGCAGGTAGACCCTTACCTGGTCGAGCAGCAGTGCCTTCCTCCTGAGGAGATCTGCCTCCTCCTTTAGTCGCTCATTTTTGCCTCGCTCATCCTCAAGCTGGCTCTCCTGTTACCAAAACAAAGCAAAGAGTTCAGATAAAACGAAGACAAGCCATGTCTTTAAACTCATCCTTATGTCCACTATAAGTTCCAAACCTCATTTATAACGTCAAATTATAAATTGACTTCTTACAGCATTTTTTTTCATTCTGTTTAAGCCTATTATTGCTGCACATTTACACATAAAGATTAGACCACACTTATATTTTCAGAATGATACACTCTACAAAATGATTTAAGTGGTGGTGGCGAAGGATTGTTTGCGACTTCCGAAACATTTAAAATACTAACTCTAGAGTGTTCTCCAAAAGTCAAAATGTATTGAAAAAGGATAGATATAATAATTTCTGAAAAAAAGGTATTTTAATGTAACTAAACAACCTGCTTCAATCTATATTTGGCGGTGAATCATTTAAAAAACATTTTCATTGCTCTCCAACATGTCAGGGCAGCAATTTCCCCAAAAATATTTCCCCCCCCCATTTCTTTTAAGGTGATAACATCTTAAAATATGACGAAAGACATTGCAATCTTCTAAATAAAAGCTTTTAATTGAAAAATAATTGCAGCGCCACACCAAGGTGATGTTCAGTGGGAAAGGAAAAGCAAATATTGGAGCAAAAAGTTCTCTTACCAAATCCAGACATCTCTTCTGTCGCTTCTTTACTTCATGCTCAAAGTTTTCACATTCTTTTCTCTTCTTGCTCAGCTCACTTTCCTGCATCGACAAAAACAACAAAGCAAGGAGAGTTACTCAGAATCCTAATCTCTTCAAGGTTTTAAACTGCGGAACAAAGAGCAGAGTCAAACCGTGAACAACAACATGTAGAATATTAAATTAATTCAATTTACGTTTTGCAATGCTGTTTACATTGGCTATAGCTTCCATATTGACCTCAGGCTTGATGGCAATGAGGCATTACAAAGCTTAGCATGCTTTAATTATTCTAAATGCAGCTTACATGCCAGGACCAGCATAGAAGAAATCAGCTTATTTCAGACAGCCACCGGACCTCCAACCATTATTACAACTGTGACTGTGTGTGTGTGTGTGTGGGGGGGGGGGGGGGGGCTATAGAGGAGACTACAGGCTAATTATAGGCCACCAGCAGAGATAATGTCCCAGTGATGGCACAGGAGGACTCTAATGATAATTACACTGGAATCTGTGATCTGATTTGCTTGATTGTTTCCATAAAAAAAAAAATATCATAGTGTTGTTCAGTCAAATCAGGGCTGTGAAGTAAATGGACCAGGATGGCGGCACTGATTGGAACTTTAATGTTCTGCCAGCTGTTTCACAATCACAACTGTTTAACTTAACTTTTGGTTTTCAGGTTCTTCGGCTGCTCATAACTACATTCTGTTGTTGGGCAGAGGATGGGATAGAATAAATAAAGCTGCCTTGAGGCACTGGTCCAGTGCTTTTTTTAAATGTTTGAGTCAACTGACTGTTATATTTAATGCATAACAATAACAGAGCAAAACAACTGATAACCTGTACACTAAACCCAACTAGTAAACGCAACAAGGACTGCAGGAAGCGTGTGTAAAACAAACCATTTCAATCGTTTTTGAGTAGATAAAATTTTGCATTTGATATAACTTTTACAGTTTCTGAAGGTTAAATACAATTATCCGTCTGCATTATATATTATTCTTTCAAATGTTCAATCAAACAAACCTAATAGGCTAGAACGAATAATGCAGAACGAATGTTGATATAACTCTTTTTCAAGTTTTATTTATAAATGTTTTTATTTAAATAATCCAAAATGTAAAACAAAACCGCAAAGTTAAAAATATGTTCCAAGTTAAAATAATTCACATTACTCCTCGTTCAGCTATAATCTGTGCCCTTTAGCTTACAATGTATTGATGCACAGTATTAAACTAACATGTACATGCTCACTCCCTTCATAATTATGCACATTTTAATTACGAGTTCAGTAAAATGAGACAGCTGTGTGTGCAGAAATAATTCGGTTGACAGGAGTGCATCTGCAGAATAATTAGGACATCTTAATCAGAACACTTCGCTTACAGCTTTTTAAAAGGCTACTGACACATCAGTATAAGCGCTGAGGGTAGTGCAGATACAAATTGCAGTTATATTGCATGTGCTCTACTCAGTACTCATCCTGACAAAGACTGTCAACACAAAGCTGAGAGGGAATATGTTCCATTTAAGCCACGAGGCCCACTTGGAATCAGCAAGGGCAATGTGCTACTCTTCTGTTTCCAGGGGACAAGATCAAAATAATCCCAGCGTTGCATAACAGATCGGACTGTAGTTTCCTTCAGTGGCAGTCAGCTCAGCCGCAGCACTGAATTCAAGCCTTAGTTTTAATAGCTAGAAACATGCATTAAGGCACAATGTTCAGTTATTTCTGCTAAGAGGAGTGTAGGACTTAGAAATGACCTAGTGTCAATTTTAAAAGCCAACAAGCAATAACCAGAATGTATGCATTCTGTTACAATATCATCCGAGTTTGGTGCTAAATGCGCTCACCAGAAACTGTAGGTGCTGCTCCTCTGTGTGCTCCTCCTGATGGGAGGGGGTCGGGCTAAGGCCCGTTTGGGGCGTTACTCGCAGCCCCGACTCCTCCTCCTCTCCGGGAGTCTTCTCACACCTGGATGGAGCTTCATCTAACACCACACATGGGGTCTCTCCTACAACCTGGAGGAGACACAAACAACATCCAGTAAGTCAAGTGTACAGCCATCATCTGTAAAGGCGAGAACCAAGATATTAAAAAAAAAGGAGTAATTGTAATGATGTTTAACGCATTCTCATTCGAGGGCTCATATGAATGTAATTCTTGTGCGTGTTTCTAAGATTGTCCAGCAACTTGAGCAATTAGCATACCTGCACAACCCCCTGCAGTGCTGAACCTGAACCTGTTCAGATAACCCAATTACTTGGCTAGGTTTACGAAAATAAGTTTTTGATTAAAATAGGCATATATGGGCCGCAATATAGTTCACCTGGTAGAGCTGGCGGCCCATGCGGAGGACCCAGGTTTGAATCAAGCTACGAACCATGTACGCATGTCATCCACTCTGTCTCCCCCTTTCAACACTGTCATCTCCAATAAAGGCTAATCTGGCCCAAAAAATCCTTACAAATAAATAAATAGGTATATCTATGTAATTGCTGAAGTTTAAGCAATAAAACTACTTTATTTTAACCTCAAACTACTTTGGGTTAATATAACTACGAAAATGGCATTATGCAAGGCAAGGCAATTTATTTGTAAAGCACAATTCATACAGTGATGCAATTCAAAGTGCTTTACAGGATCAAACAGAGAAAACACAATACATTGAGAAGAAATACAAAAACACACAAAATAATTAAAAGAAAGAAAACCATGTTTAACAGTTCGAAAATTAGAACACTTACATTTAAAAAAAAGCCATGTTAAAAATAAATGTTTTTAGACCTGATTTAAATGATTCTAAAGTGCTAGACATTCTCAGATGTTCTGGGAAATTATGTGAGAAATTAAACATGAACTTCTGGTTTAGATTAAAATGACAATGTTTAAACTACTTGCTTGTAAAGGAAATACAACTACTTGGATTTGTGTTTTGGATTAAAATAAGTATGTTTGAACTACTTGTTTTTGGCAAGAAAACCACAAAGTTCACAAAAATATTGTATACTGCGGAAATGTATACTGCGGAAATGGCGTAACGTAAGTCACCTCACAATGTAAACGTTCTTTTGGGACACGAACAGTGGTCTCCTGGTCTTACTACATGGGCTTTACTACCACAGTATGTTGCCTGTTCTGGTTTTTATGAAAACGTGTGTTAGACATAAATGTATTACGTGGATTACATACAGTTCAAAATAATTCCAATGTTACATACTGTACTGTCCGAAAAAAATGTGGGTCACTTTCATTCGAGTACATTGCGCGGCTAATTTATATACGCATTAATGATGTAGGTAATATTCAGTATGAATACATTACATGGGTTACTTACATACAAATTAATTACGTGAGTTATTTACGAACAGATTAATTATGTGGGTTATTTAAATACAAATAAATGAGGTGGGTTACTTTCAAATAATATAGTATGACTCTTAGTAGGTATAACTACGAACACTGTACAAGAGCAACCTGGGTTGTTATATTGTACAGTAACACTCAACATTAAACCCCCCACACAGTGAGGGATTAGCAGCAAGCCTCCTTCCCAGTTGTCCAACTACAATCAAAGAATAATCCGGGGGGAATCCCTGCAGCCTGCGACAGGACTCGCACACATTAGCAGGGAAGCCTGTTCTTTCTAATTAGGCAGCAGTGCAGTGACCTGAATGTTTCACAGTGGCTGTTTTCTTTGCTGTTCATTTTAAAAAGTTGCATGATTTGTCTTACTTGGATCCAGGTGGTGGACATTGGCTGACATTGGTTGAGGGTTAAGAGTCGGGAATCAGTATCTAAATTTAGAGCAAACCTACTTATGCTCAAAGTAGAACTGTGCTAGTGCAGCCAAAGCCATGACCCAATAACAGGATCAAAGGCGCGGTGCCACGAGCTGGGGAGGGGATCTCTCCTTTACACCCTGCTTACTTTCACATTGTTAGTCACTCAAAGACCTCTCAGTCCAGACTACAGCGTTTTCATGGAGATACTCATATGTACAGATCATTTTATTGTATGTGTATCACTTATATGTCATTAGTTTTTTTTAAATCCATGATGTCAATGAGGGTCAGAAGTTCGTTCGCCATCCCCCACTGCATTCAACATGTCCTTGGGCAAGATATTTAACCCCAAATTCCTCCCAGAGGCATGTCTAAGCTTTTGAAGTGTAGGTAAGTCACATTGGATGAAAGCATGAGCTAAATAACAAGTAATGTAATACAACGGAGAGTAAAGAAGGCAAATATTAAACGGAATAACAGTGAGGTTAAGTGCTACAGGAGCTTATCGATGTTTCCAGTGGATGGTGAATCCTACTGTTTTAAAAATATAATACACAATAAAAAGAAGAAAAACATTTAGCAAATGTAACAAAAGTATTGTATTTCTTTGATATGGTAGCAATTAGCTGCAATGTATCATTAATCATTTTGAAAAAAAAAACTTATTTTGAAAGTAATTCCATTTACCAACTTTAATATGATGATAACACCATTGAGAGAAAGAATATAAACTAATTTGAGCAAAGGGAAAACACACACACACACACACACACACACACACACACACACACACACACACACACACACACACACACACACACACACACACACACACACACACACACACACACACACACACACACACACACACACACACACACACACACACACACACACACACACACACACACACACACACACACACACACACACACACACACCTTGACTCAACCTTAAGTCCCCTTTCCAAGCCTCAAGGATCCTTTTAAGGACAGTCTGCCACCATCACCTTATTTAATGGATATTCAATGATTCCTTTTGAATACAACACACATTTTAATGGAACACAAGCCAGTGGAAGAACAACCCACTCAGCTCTTTTATTAGCAATGCCACTTAGTCACTTTAAGATGCAGTTTCCCTTTTATGTGTATTTTGTGAATTGTATGTTGTAATGTGTATGGCAAGTATTTTCCAGTGCCAAAGACACATTTCCATTTTATGTACATGTATTAAACAATAAAGTATTCTGAAGCTAAATATATTTTTTGGGGTCTGTGAAGAGCATGACAACAGCTGCACTAATGCTATTTTGTATACCAAGAATCAGCCTGGACACGTTGACCCTTGAATTTTCAAACTACCAAGAACTTTATATAACATTTGAATTATTAAGATGATGTATAACTGATTTACAATTTCTCTGCCACACGGCAATGACTTTAAAAGTTAGTATTTAGGCCTGATTTGTGAGATATAATACTATATATACCAGGATAAAGTTCCCAGCATCCTATCATTCTTCCTTATTATCACAATAGTTCTACTTCTGGCAGCATGAGAATCAGGGGAAAGTGTTCCTGTCTCCACAGGATAAATATGTGTACAGACACAGAAGATCCCAACAAGCGGTCCTTATGACCCACAGTGACTGTTGAGCCCCAAATGAGTGTCATGTCTGTGGCGTTAAGCGAGTCTGTCCCCAGTTTATCTTTTGGCTAGGTGACCAGATGGTGTTAGTAGTGGTGACGAAAGGCCGGCAGGAGGCACTAATACCATTGGCCCCTGTACAAAAAACAGGGCACAGCCATCAGGGCTTTAAAAAAAAACACTGCTGACTTTTCTGTTGCTAATTCCTTTTGGTGGTCATTAAGATCCCGTCACATCAATCATACGTGCCCGGCAATCCTGGCTAGATGCCCACGTTTGTATTTCGGCAGCCGCGGGTTAAACCTGTCTTCTTGGGATTCTTAATTAGCTTGTAGCATGTCACACCTATTGAGTGGGTTGGCTTAAGTGTGTGGAGTAAACTGCAATAATCTGGCAGGCTTTTGACAATGTAGTGACACCCTACGTCAATTTGAACACACCTCATCCTTTTGAATTACTATTGTTCTACTTTTTGCAGCTCTTCTTTACATCGTTATTTGTGTCCTTTCCATACCACTACAGAGTTATGAGATGTATTTTTACACTCAGTGACAACATATTATTAAGTATGATTTGTATTCCTATTGGTTTACAAACCTTTAAAGAGGAGCAATCATTTTTGAAAAAGAAACGTTGGTTCACAAAGCAAATCTAATCAGGATTTAGGTGACGGGTGATATCAAGGTTGTAACGGATGAACACAGGGCGAATATAACATAATCCCTCATTTATAAAATATTAGGAGGAATAAAAGGAACTGTCATAGAGCTTTAGGCCAGAGCTTTTATGAAAAAAGGTTTATGTGGCAACACTTTGACCAAACAAAAGTTAGTGTGGCCAAAAGGCACTTCATGTTTTAGAAAATGACTTAGTGCTGTGTTTAATTCTCTTTCTTCATTAGGACACTAATGATAAAAAGATCAATTGGGTCAAATTGAGCATAATCTGAAATACAAAAGCTAACAGACCAGGTGTTAAAGGAGTAGTGCCCATATTCATGTGAATTTGCAATTGTATAGTTCCTTTTCTGGGAAGAATCTGAGAATCACATATTCAGGTGTTCTGATGGTTTTTACAATGAGTTCTCAATTAGTATTCACTTCATTTCTTTTCACAATTTGCGTGCAAGAAGATAAACTATTTAAACATATTCAGCAAAAAAAATACCAAATTATCTTTTTCAATCACTTGAAACAGCAAAGAAAGGAATCAATAGCTGAGTCAATCCTACCACTAAACAGGGACAAAGCCTATTAGCTTCACTACTTTCATCAATTCAAGAATATTATATATTAAAATGTGGGTGAAAGAGTAAATCCTGTCAGATTAGAATCAGTACCCACAGGACAACTATAGAATATATGTTGAATGGACGCTGACAAGTATATATGCGAAGAGTTTGTGCATGCGTTGTCCTTAAACAGTTCAAACACTACATTTATAACCAGCTATAATACATACAAAAACTAGAAGCATTAATATAAAGATCCAATATACCATTGTTTAATTGAACATGTATTAATATTTGTATATATTCAGCAGAGTAGTAATAAAATAAGTGTACAGCTGGTTCCTGGTCTCATCTCAAACTAACACATCAAGCCATACTAACATATTATGTAATAGTTATATACTATGTGAATGTATTAATGGTGTCCATGTTGGTCTTACAATAAGTATGAATTATCAATAGTCAATGTCATGTGTGGTCGAATCAAAAATATGCTACGATTAACATCAGCTTCAAATACATACAGTATATCAATCTAAATATCAGTTCCCACTTTCAAAAGATAATTATGACATTTCACCAATTTTAAAAATGTGATGATTACCACATACGGAGATATTTGTGACAATATCTGACCAGATTGTTTTTACTTTGCTTTACACACAAATATAAATAATGACAATTTCTACAGCATGGGGCATTTAAACATGCTGTGCAGATACGCTTCGTAATGTTGCTGAAGCTACTGGAGTCAAATGAAATATAATCTGGTAGGACAAAAGCTGCTTGCATGTGAAAATGTTCATATAGTATTTGACAATGCAATTAAGTACATTGTTAGCTATCCTTAACTTCAATATTATGTTTCCTGGCAGGCAACTTGCACATAAATACAGATGTGATTATTATTTGTTTTTAACCTGAATTGGCTCCAATTTATCAGCAAATATAACTTATACATTTCATGTTCTTTTATAACATGTATGACATTAAAAGAAGTGCATGTGATCTTTAAAATCTAACATGCCTGTACCTGATTGTTATGCATTCAAGCATCGAGTAAGTCAGGCTTATACACAGTATAAATGTGAATGGCAGACGTTTGCAGACTTTACACTGCACTTATGTTAACTTTGATGATACTATTTATTTATAGACCCTTAATGGTTGTGTATGTTACCCTTTACATTCATTGCTAACTTTCAATGTGGTTCCTTATCGAACAAACTTGAATTATTAGTTTCTGTTGCCGGTGCGGTTGTTTCACAGGTGCTTGAAAAATACTTCTACTACATTCTACACAACAAATATGCAATGAAGTAAATAAGATAAGACACAAAGAAACTATAGAACAGAATGCATTAGGAACTGGCGGAGTAATGATGCAGGGGGAGGGAGTTCAACAGGAAACAGTTTGAAGTCATGGCTTTTGATGGCTTCTTGAAAGGATGTCAATATTATTATGTCATTGATTGTTTTCTCTGGGGAATTTTAAAATCCTACATTTTCTCTTAATGTTTTATTTTCCAGCTTTTTATTATAGTATGTATTTTCCTGATTTATTTTTCTATGCTATATTGACAATAAGGTATTTTCCTCAATATACTTCTGAGTTCAATAAGAGGTCATTTGAATGAATGAAACTTGAAGAACAGTTCTCGCTTGATGTCATGTTCTGCTCACATCCCATCACCTGATGGCTGATATTGATTTGGTCGGTATTATGGATATACTGGGTCATGGTATAAAGGAAAATATATCAGAATATATCAACGACAAAATATAGAAATCAGAAACGTCTTCTCCTGTGTCCGTACTTCCATGCACTTTGCAAACAGACATGTTTAATATGACATGATGAACTATACTCCTTTTAAAATTGAAATGTTTTGAAACGTTGCTGATGGCTTTTCAGTCACAGTAGAACAAGAACTTCACATGTCACTCCAAAAGTAAATTGGACGTAGAGGGTATGGCAAAACTAGTCTAAAGATTGTGCATTCAGAAAAACATTCAAATTATAAAATACATGAAGTCAATACTGACATTTTAAAGAATCTGTGAATTTATATGAACAATTATCAATGACTGGCCAGATGAAGGATGCAGCCGTGTCTAACATATATCCTCACAGGCAGTTTGAATGTTACGGTAGCTTAGATCCTAGATCAAATCCTCCTGTAACTGAGGCTCGCCTCTACGTGCACTTTGCGTCACACAGCGAGGTGCCATTGTGTACACCTCACACTGATGTGGTCCATGTATACTAGAGGATCAAGTACACCTTGGGCCCATGCGTACTAACGCAGGGTCAGATCCCATTCGGCAGGCCCTGAATGCCATAAGCACATTGGTGTAATCCCTGCAGACTACTGCAACGGGTAACTGGATCACTTCTTTTAAAAGCACCTTAATGGATTGGCCTGGCCGTTGATTTTCTTTTTAATACATAGCATATCGATGTCCACCAATCAAACGCTCTACCACCCTGTCACTAAGTCCCCCCCATCTAAATTCTGCATCTGGAAGCTCCAAAATCTGACAGTTATAAAACCGCGTTTCTGACTGGCTGCCCTTCAATAGGCCTAATGCATGTCACTTCTTTCTCATTTGTAAGGAAGTAGCATGCCATTTCAGACATGGCTGCAATTTAGCAGAGGATTTACTGAAATGAACATAGAAAAACAGCAGCTATGAGACTTAGAAGAAAAATCCTGCAAATAGCTGCAAGTTGTTTTTGATAAACTTACATGTAACAGTTATAATCTTGCAGAATAAGATGCTGTTTTAAATATCTAACACAAATGATCGCTCCCGATTTGTCCTGTGACTGTTTACTTTTCAGGGTTAAGTCTGAACTTTGAGTTCTGCAGGGCTGCAGGCTCACGTCCAAGCAGGCACATACGAGGTTAGTAAACGAGAAGTATAGCGGGAACGGAGACCGACACACGGAGACGACAAAACTCAGAAGATGACCTACCCCTTTGGCGTGATCTGTGCCAACGTCAAGGCGTCCCTTGGCCTGCTAGTTATCCAGAGCAGGGCGAGATAGCAAAGTCTTTAGTGCGACTGGAGTCTTACCTACCATGCAAAACCCTCTCACCGCTGCCACAGCAACAGAGAGCGGATTACTGGACTGTACCATTCTGTTGTTAGAGGGGATTAGAGTTCACACAACATGGCCCCTTTCTGAGTGTGCGCGTCCCACAAACGGGGGAGATTACCACAATCGGCATTCTCATTTGAGCTTCACAGGCAGAAAATGTACTCTACTCCACAGTGAGGACATTTTTTTATCTCCATAAAAGAGATGTATGTCTTTAAGGTGATCAAGACTGATTCTAATGCACATAAATGATGCCTTTAAGAATGTCACCATTTGAATGATATGTCACTGTTAGATGTCAGATGTTCAGTGGCGTGACAAACTAAATGTTTCAATTATTGTAATGTAATTCCTGCAATACATTACATATTTAAACATTTAGGCATAAGGTATGTGCATTTTAGATTTTTTGCCCTGAGACGGATCGGCACATCACTTCCCAAGTAAATGAATGTTTCTAAGAAGTGAGAAGCGAGGAGATGAGTATTAAATGCAGAGGGGATGGGAGTGTGTGACTTCTGTATCTTTGATCAGGCCCAAGTTCAAGGCAGGGAATCATCTCATTATGGCTCGTGGCAGATTAGTATCGAGTCCAAGCCATTATGTAACACTGCGAACCAGCATGCATGCCAACGTAAATGTACACTGGACTTGGGAAAAAACTCAGTGTGCATGACCAAGGGGCAAATCATTCAAACCATAGTGCAGTGCAAATACCGTTTACAACCCTAGGTGTCAAATATTATCTGGTGTGTGCTGCTTTTCATCACACACTTAACTGCAAGTCAAACGAACAGCATCATTGTAGCCTCCCAAATGCATATATAGAACTCTGCACAAATGTCTATATCCCAACTACAGCTTAGTATATTCCTTTGCATCTATTTCCATATTTGTTTATTACTTATAAAAGGGCTTGTGGCTCTATATACAAGAAATAAATAGCAAATGTGCAACATCCAAAGGCACAATATGCAAGTTATCCTACTGTGTTTTGTATACTGTATTAGTGTTGGATATGTGTTAATACACCATCAGTATTTATACTTCATTTGGTTATGACATTAAAGGAATTCTATTGATGTCAGCATTTCTTAGTTTGCATAGACAAGGCCCTCTAATTCAAATCCCTTATTACATGTTACTTGTTATGTTGGTCTTATACCAACAGGGGTAAGCGTAGCCTTGATCTGAGGGGGGGCTTTTACCTTATCTTCCTCATCTTCTTTCTTGTCTTCCTCCTCCTCTTCTTCCTGGATCCTCCCACACTTCGCCGGGCCGCCAAGGTCGGGACTGTGGTCGTGCTGCTGCCCAGATGATGTGACGGACAGCTGCCTCTGGAGCCGCAGCACCTCCCTCTGAGACTCCCTGAGAAGCCTCTCGAATTCCACTCGGCCAGATGGAAGAGGGGAGCCCTGCACAGACACAGACGTATGCATCAAAGACAGACAGGAACGTCGTCAAGTCATCACAATATTGGTACCGTAGCATCCGGACAAAGACCACCAGATTCAGGGACTATTTGTTTATTTGTACATCCTTGTTATTCCACATATGTACATATTTATATATTGTAAAAATAACCAGTATTTATTCAACTCTACAGTATTTAATTTGAAAGTTAGGTTCTATCGTAAACGACCTTGTGTAAATATGTTCTTATTCATGCTGCTTGCTTGCACTGTTATGTCTGTTGCACTGTTTTATTTGTTTTGTTAAGTAGTTAAGACTATTGCTCTTGCGATTAGAACTGATTTCACAACACTCTAAGATTGTGTTACATAGATTTAAAACAAATGCGATAAATGAAAACAGTAGTAGATAGAACAGTCAGAGGGATATAACAATAAGATAGCAAAGCAGCAGTAAAACTGATTCTAGGTCGTCTCATACAGACTTTATATCTAAAGGTTCCCTCTCAAGTTGAGAATACTCCTTCATCTGCCCTCCACCTTGTCCTCATTACTTGGTGAGAACCTGGGTAGTCCCACACAGACACTCTCACTAGATCAATAGCCAGCTTACCCTGGGAGACCCTGCATTATGAAACCCAGCAGATGTTCACATTCAGGAGAATGAGCTCTTAAGTCAGTGGAGCAGTAATTAAAAACAGGCACTTCGAAGGCAGCCTATTCCTGCACTGTCATCGAGTCCTCCGCAGTGACGCAGCCCCAGTAATACGGGTTTAGGAGGGAGTTAGGAGGAGGAGGAGTACCAGTGGTGTCCAGCAGAGGGCGAGCTTGTGGCAGGGATGAGGAGTGGGCTATATGAAACAAGGGCAAACAACTTGGAAGAACCATAAAGTTACCTCAGCTTTGTTTTTGTTTACTGTGGTGGAGGAAGAATCCAGAACCTCTACGGTACAGTGTGTTACTTTTAGTGACACACTGTACAAATGCAAGTACAAGTCCTGCATGGGAAATGTTACTAAAGGAAAAGTTTGTAAGTATATTCAGGAACATGTATTTCATTTTCAAGGTCCTCTGTGAATGCTTAACTATTAAATATAATATTGTTCAAATTTAATATTTCTTGAATTTTTGTAAAGGCACGAGTTCACTCACTTTTCTATCATGATTACCTAATGATTCTTTTAATTTTGGATTTATTTAATTGCTTGGTTTGTAAAAAAGTCAAAAATATTGTCACAAATGACAAACATTTCTTGTTACAGTACAAACCTTAACATAACAAATGTTTAAAGTTTAAATTATTAAAATGTTGGAACGTGATGTGTTTTTGTTAGAAAAAGGATATTTTATATGTTTAGTAACTAAAACTGCGAGATAAATGTAGTGTAGTAAAAAGTACAATATTCCCCTCGGAGATGTAGTGGAGTAGAAGTAAAAGTACCTCAAAATGTAACTTTAGTAAGGTGAATGTACTTAGTTACACTTCACCTCTGTGGCCCAAAGTGCTTCACATAGAAAAGGAGTGCATGTGTCTTTACCATGAGACCAAATCAGTGAGCACCTCTCAGTTAAAGAGGGGCTGTGTGATAAATACCTTGGTGGTGCCCAGCCGTGACTCCAGCTCTCTGCACTCCTCCTGCAGAGCGGCGATTTCTTTGTCTTTAGACAGCAGAGCGTCGGCGTGCTGGGCCAGGTCCCGGGCCCGCTGACGGGCGAACGCCCTCTGTACTGTTCCACTGACCCGGGTCTCATCAGCGACGGGGAGTTCACCTGAACAACAGCAACAAGGAAATACGTCTTTGAATCACCAGACGGGATTTCCTAGAGGAAGAAACTTGTCCTCTTTCAAAGAAAAAGTGTATAATTTTACTCAGTAGATATCTGGTATAGGTAGAGCAGAGGTACTTGTATTGTCCTTCTGAATAACAGAGGCATGTCAACCACTGTAGGTATTTTACTATCTGTGGGTCAGTCTCATAATAAAAGCCGACTTTTAAGTGAATCAAGCCTCACAAGTCTTTCTTTTTTGGTGTAGATTGATCAGAGCTGCATATGCTGTGCCCTTCAGTGAGCAGCAGGAGGTGAGCGGGGAGGGAAGAGGTCCCTCCTCAGTCTGGTGGTGAACAGGTGCAATGTGAAAACACACCAGTGACCGAAGCATCCCAGAGAGAGAGAGGTAGCCCCTACTGCTCTTCAGGAGAGATAGAGGCTCTTCCACATCAAGAGTAAATACTACATCCAACTTCAAAGAGTGACACCTTGCATGCATGCAATTTATCGTTAAATTAAAATCACAAATTATCAACCTATTATTTACAATTTCACCAACAATGAGTGAGCTGTGGAAAGAGACATCATAGTTATTATAGTATTTTTATTTTACAATTTTAGAAAAAGGTTGAATTGTTGCAAATAAATGATCTTTCAGTCAAAGTTATTCTCTGAATCAAAACAAAAATCTTCCCTTCTTCCTTTCCCCCCTAATTTCAGCCCCTGGTGGATATTATCTCAGGAAACCTCCTAGTTCCCTCCAGCCATTCTAGTGATGCATTAAATATTTAATAGGGAGCTGGTATTTTTTCAAACAAGGCTCCCATTCATCACATGCTGAACTATTCCATTCAACTCATTACCGGACATTATGGTGATGTGGTTATTTGGATGGTGCTGCGGATAATGAGTGGCTTTGGTCACAGTGGGGGGAAAAAGCATTTCACACTGAAGCTGAAATGTGATGTATTTAATTTGTGCCGTATACCACTCTGAGGTTTGGCCTCCTGCAGTTTGCGAGCTCTGTCTTCCAGCCTCTTAGCGAGCCAGACAGCTCAGTGTTCTTCCTCCTCAGCCGCCTGACCTTCTCCTCCGTCTGGGGCGCTGCTCTTCCACTAAACAAACGGGAAACAACAGCCTCATCAGACAACGCCTGCAGCAAAAACTAACACTAACACAACAAGCATGAAAGTCAACATTTCTACATTTTTGCTTATTCCTGAACAATCTTTTTAGATTGAATGCAGAGCTGGGATGGTAATTTAAAAGAAATGTACTAATTACCCGTTAACCAAATGTAATCGCGGAAAGTTTTACATTTGTTAACAATATAAAAATAATGATTCAAATAATCTCATTTACGTTTGAAAAACCTACAAATCAACTACTGTGTTCAAAAAGGTTCCCTCTTTTCCCCTCTGTCTGAAAACAGATCAATGTGTTGGAGCGCTAGCCAAAAGAAGCGCGAGTGTTACATAGTGATCTCACTATGTTACGGAAGTAATCAAAGGACTATAATCTTTCAGAGCCTACATTGGATGTTTACACTTTGACTATCACAGAACATTAACAGTGGGATCGCACTGCTTTCACTGACTGACTTTTCTCCTTAGACCACAACATGATCGCGTTGCCATCCACGAAATTGAAAGCATTCTTTGAACTAGAGGCTACGAGCATAAGATGGAAGTTTAGTTATGATTTCACTCGAGACTCCTTTCACTTTTTTCAAATGTATAGCAACATTGTTACCCTGCTAGTTATCCCCGTTTTAAAACATGTATCCATAATCTGATTACCTCTTTTTTATGCAACTGTAAAGGAATACAGTTACCTTTTAATGTAATCTGATCACATAATCTCGTTGTTTCTGATACTTCCAAAAACTAAATTAAGATTAAATGGCACACTTCCTACTTAGTGTAACATTTGCGTGTGTTACCCGGAAGACATTCAGAAGATTAATGGGGAAACACTTTGTCAAGATAATGATCTATTTATAAACAGGATAAATGACGCCTTGCTGAAACTATGCACGTTAAAAAAGTTTAGTTGGCTCCGACTGTGCTCTTGGCCTACTTTCTAGGAAGCCTTCAGTAAGGACTGCAAACTCTGCCATTATTTTTAGACTTACCAGCAGGCCATTCTCCTCCCTCAGTGTGGTACAAGTCTTCTCCAGCTCATCGAGGGCTCGCAGGAGTTCAGAGTTCTGACGCACCAAGAACCCATAGTCAGTACCATTCTGGAAAACAAGCACAACACAGACAGATGTTTAGCAAACACAGCCTTTTTATTGTTTTTATAATACACCATGAAACTAGTTTTAGAGAGAAAGGGGATCGAGTTTCATTTCATAGAATTGCTTAAATCGTGTTCCATCTCTGGGTAATTGGAATGCCTCCCTCTGCTTTCAGCCAATGTTTACACAGCACAATCTAATAGTGGCTGACAGATGACAGCACTCTGAGAAGGCTTTTCATTAGTCCAACTCAATCAGCCTACCACTGGCACTGAATACCTATTACTCCACAATCCACATGAACTCAGCATTAGAGGACAGAGAGCTGTGGTTGCATATTGAGCTATCAAGAGACAAAGAGAGGGCAAGAAAAATTACAATTACACCAACATGTCAGGTAGCAGTCTACATCCATGTCTATCCAAACTCTTACACCAGAAAATATGCAGCAAAGATGGAATGTATTAAACTTGTAATATAGAATGAAAAAGATCCTGTCTTCACTAGGAGACTATTTCACAAAGGGCCGATAGAGAACTTTGTTACATGGTGCGATGACAATCATCTGACGTGTAACATCAGCAATACAATGAGTTTGAGGTGGATGTTGGATTAAGAGAGAGATAGGATAAAACAAATGTGCAGCCATGACAGACAATGCTTCAAATATGGATGTTGCTGTAAATAAGTTAACATTTTGCACACATCTTCAACCCGACAAAATATAGAATCGGCACATATTCAAGTTGGGCATCCAAGATTAGTGTCCCCAAAGGTGAAATACAGGCATAATCCCCTTCTTTGTTCCACAGTTTTAGCATTACATAATGTCCAGAAAAGGTTTGCAGAACATTATGATGTCACAGGGAGGTTGACCATTGACAATTTGGAGAGAACAATTCTAAACTCTATAATTTTATCCTTATTAACATTTGTATGAAATGTTTTGTCAAATTAGCGTTATTAGCGTTACATTTACGAGTCAGGGCACTACTGGGTTTTGTGAGGTCACAGTGGCCTTGACATTTAACCATCAAAATGTAGTCAGTTCAGTCCAAGTGGATGTTTATGCCAAATTTCAGGAAATTCCCTAATGAAGGCATTCACAAAGAATGATTGAATACTGGATGAGAAAGTCGTCCAACACTTTGACATCAATATTACAAAAATATATACATATAATGACAAAAAATAAAGAAAACTCAGTCTATCAATTTTTAAAATTGGACGCTGGAGATCTGTGAAAACACAAAGTTATTTTGTGGTTTTACATAGTGTCATAACCCTGAGCTTGTTATGTTGTGAGCTGTTAGTGAATAGATAGCTCTACAAAGCAGCAGTCGATGTGGCACACTGTCAACGTGACAGATTGTTAATGTGGTGATCAAGACTGTCATCATTTGTCGTCCATGTGGAGGAAACCTGGAAGTGGTGGAACCTCAGATTGCTCTTTCATTTGAGGGGATGGCACCCTGCCTCTGACAGAGGGATGCTCTAAATGAGCCCAGAGGCTCAGAGGGAAGAGAGGAGACCTGACACACATCAGTGTAATGTCTGCAGAGAGAGCAGATGGGCAGACAGGGTGAGCAGATAAGCTGGAGGTAAAGGGACGGTTTGTCCTCAGAGTGAGACACAAAAAGGTAATAGAGTGGTGCAGGATTGACATCTTAAACCTGCAAATGAGTAAGCATCTTACCACTTTGCGTTCTCTTGCCTTGAAGCCAAAGTTTTTTTGAAAATGTTTTGGTTAGACGCCTGAAATTAGTCCTGTGGTCAACGCACTTGTGTTCAGGATTTATTTTACCTTACAAAATACGTCACCAAATACCCAGCTCGTAAATGTCTGAAGCTTCTTTGTAATAAAAGAGCAAAATCTACGAAGTCCCTGAATGCAACCTCATCATGCTGAAAATTAGCCACTATTAGCATTGAGATAGGTGAAGCTCAGGAGTGCAACCGTGATGCAGTTTGTTCGTAGCCTCACGTTAGCTTTTTAGCTCTGGAGTATTGCATTTAGGTTTTTAAAATAAATCATAAAAGTGGTGTAAATATGTGGAGATCGTCCTGCTGAACAAAAGTGCTAAGTATCATTAATGTGCCATTTAATTTGTGTTTTACGACCGCTGCATTGTCTGCCTGTATTGTCTGTGTTTTATCTGTTGTAACTTTGTTCATGTTGCCCTTCTTGGCCAGGTCGCTCCTAAAAAAGAGATTTTAATCTCAATGAGACTTTTACCTGGTTAAATAAAGGATATATATAAATAGTATAAATGGGCAACGGATCTCCACTTTCCGAAATATTGCAAAAGGAAAACAAACCTTGCTTTTTGTCAATGGAGCGCTTGCAATGCTAACTTCTCGGGTTGGCCTTTAAAAATCATAGTCACTGCAACCACCCTATATAGCCTCATGTATTGTAGTGTCCACAGCACATGTAGAAAAGTGCCTTCTGTGGTACACCACAAAAGCAAACAGATGGCTCCACACGTGAAACACCAGTAAACCTGTCTCCGTTAATACTCCTGGGACCTCATTATTGACCTGAAATAGCCCTCTGCCCACTTTGAGACGCTTCTAACAATCACAAAAAAAGACAACATGAGAAAAAAAATAATCATGAGAAAAAAAATAATCATGTGATGTCATCTTTTGAGATTATGTTGTCTTGGTAACTGCACATGATCGCCAGTCCTGGTGGCTCTCTGGAGGGTTGTTTACGATACTGTACCTTTTACTTTAGTAAACACTAATGACCAGCTGTTTACTAAACCAGCACCTGAGGCTCCATCTTGTTCATCCTGATTATTTGCTTAGTGGGCATGGAAAATCAGAGAATTTTGGATCTGGTATGGAAAATCCAATATCATAATTAACAGACTATTAGCTAAAAAAAAAAACCTGGTCATGGCAAGGCCCACTGCCAGTTCCCAAATTAAGTCTGTTTTTGTAAAATTCCATCACTGTCTAAATAAGTGGTGAAAAGCTTGCAGTCAAAGCAAAGATGTGATCACTATTTGAGACTGTAGGCATAAAAGATGCTTCATGGACGACAATTATAATCAATACAGGCAGTGAGTGACTCAGCAGGAGCGTTCTCCTTAAACCTGAATGCTCTCTTTGGGCTTGACACCAGCTAAAATCCTTTAAGGAAATGTTGTCTCATACATTTTTGTTGAGCATGACTGCGCATCAAATGTTGAAAGGGGCCCCTATTTACTTTTGGGGGATTTCCCTTGTAATGCGTTATGTAGGTTTTTGAGCATGTATATGGTCTGCAAAGGCTGAAATCCTAAAGTTCCCTCCAGAGTGAGTTTCTCTCCGATACATGAGTACCAGCGTTTCGAGATTTGTCTTGGCAGATGAGAAGCGCTATATAAATTAAATGTATTATTATTATTACCAGTGGGAAGCTTTAAGTAAGAGGCAGCAGCACAAAGAGTTCAGTTTGAATTGCTGGTTGTTAGAACAGCAGCAGACTTCATGACAAGGCTTGGTGCAGGATCAGAAAAAGTGAGGGTGTTATCTGTGAAATAAAAAAGGTAAAAATAGGAATGAACAACTTAAACAACCCTCCTACACATAAGACAGAAAAGTACTTAATACTGAACCAGTTATAAAACATGCCTCTAGATGACTTTACAAAGTAGTCTCATAGCGATGTTAGAGGTGATACAACACAGGATGCCATTATTAAAGTATGCCAATGGCAAAAGGACATACAACACCACTAAAAGTCATTGAAGTTATGCTAAAACACTATAACTAGCAGAAATAGTTGCAGCTTCAATTAGTTTTTTTAGATAAAAGCAGATTTTTTATGTTGCCTCAGATGAGACTTAAGTGTCCTTCAGAGTTATTTTACTATCAGTTCAAAAGGAGCCGGTCCCAATGTCCCAGCCTTCCTCTGAGGACGGCGATACTAAAGCCCAATCAATCACCTCAGAGGAAGGCCAGCCAGAGGGAACCCAGCCTCCGCATGCCTCCATTCGGATTCCAATGATCTTGGAGCCCGTCCATGTCTTGTTAGTGTCAGTGTTAGTATTATTAGATCTCAGTGGTGCGTTTGACACTGTTGACCACAGCATATTACTAGACCGACTGGAAAACTGGGTGGGACTTTCGGAAACAGTTCTAAATTGGTTTGAATCCTACTTAAAGGACAGAAACAACTTTGTTTCTATAGGTAATACACATCTGAGTTGACACATATGACATGTGGGGTTCCTCAAGGCTCCATCTTGGGGCCTCTTCTCTTTAACATCTACATGCTACCACTGGCTCAGATAATGAAAAACAACAAAATAAGTTACATACAAATGTATGTAACAATTTCACCAGGAGACTATGCTCCAATTCAAACACTGAGTAAGTGCATTGAACAAATCAATGACTGGATGTGTCAGAACTTTCTCCAATTAAACAAAGATAAACTGAGGTAATGGTTTTTGGAGCCAAGGCAGAACGTATAAAAGTTAGAGCTGAGCTTCAGTCTGCAATGTTCAAAACAACAGATAAAGCCAGAAATCTAGGTGTAGTCATGGACTCTGACCTGAGTTTCAACAGTCACATTAAAACAGTTACTAATCAGCCTACTATCACCTAAAGAATATATCTAGGATTAAAAGACTAATGTCACAGCAAGATTTGGAAAAACTTGTCCATGCTTTTATCTTCAGTAGACTGGACTACTGCAATGGTGTCTTCACAGATCTCACTAAAAAATCTATTAGAATGCTGCAGCTGATTCAGAACACTGCTGCTCGAGTCCCCACTAACACTAAGAAAGTGGATCACATCACTCCTGTTCTGAAGTCTTTACACTGGCTTCCTGTGTGTCAAAGAATATATTTCAAAATACTGCTGCTGGTTTATAAAGCACTGAATGGTTTAGGCCCAAAATACATTTCTGACCTCCTGCTAAATTATGAACCATCCTGATCTCTCAGGTCTTCAGGGACTGGTCAGCTTTCTGTCCCCAGAGTCAGAACTAAACATGGTAAAGCAGCGTTCAGTTATTATGCTCCAAATATCTGGAACAAACTCCCAGAAACCTGCAGGTCCGCTGCGACTACTTTTAAATCCAGACTGAAGACTTTTCTTTTTGTCGCTGCTTTTAATTGAACTATTCATATCTTAGACTGCACTGTAACTTTATCCATGTATTTTTTCTTTAATGTTATTTTATTCGCTTTTTCTTTTTAATGATTTATAAATGCCATTTCTGAATGTCTTTCCTTTTTGTAAAGCACTTTGAATTGCCTTGTGTTGAAAAGTGCTATAAATAAACTTGCCTTGCCTTGCCTTGCAATTGTTCCCTTGGAATCACACGGAAATACACAGGGCTTTTCTCAAGGTTTCTTACGGACTAAAAAACCCACCCTGCCTTGCTTCATTTGCTGCAACAGTAAAGGGCTGCAGGTGGTGAGGTCCACTCAAGGCCAGAGTATTAGTATTCAGCCGGTTTCCTCTCTCATAGCAGCATTGGTAGCTCATATTGGCCTGGCTCGGTAAAGGAGGCAGATGCAGCTCAGCAGCAGCAGGGCAGGGGTCTCTGCACAAACGTCTGTCAGGAGAAGACTGAGGCCTAATGGAGCCTTCTCCCTCTGCTCTGTGTGATCTGTCTGCAATCATGGTGGTTACAAGCAGATAACTGAGGGGAGTATAAAACACTCACTGCGCTGACACTGTTTAGCATACTGTCCCAAGCCTGCAGGGCATTGAGCAAACCATCATGGACAAAAGGGGGCATTTTTCATTTATTTTTTCATTGTATCAATAGTTAGTCAATAGTCAGTATGGGTAAGCCACCGGTGAAATGTAGCACAATACATTTAATAACCCTTTTTTTTACAAGTACTGTACTGAAGTACCTGAGTATTATCATTTCATGCTAATTCATACTGTAGTTACAGGGGTAGACATTAAGGGTAAAAAGCCACTGGCCCTCCGGGCCGGTGGAATTGTATTGTCACTGGCCCCACCATTGTAACCACTGGCCCGGAACATTCGTCCAAAAAAAAAAATATCGACAAATAATGAAGAAAATTAACACATTTGTTGCAATAGTAATTTATACTACTACTTGTTACTACTTGTACTACAACATTTGAACAATCAGTTCTTCCTCATTTGTTCATATTTGGTTTATTAAAATAATGCTATTGTGGTCATTGTTAAAAAATGTCTGCTATTATTATGAAGTATTATTATTTGTATAATGCACTTTCTGCCTTCCTGTCATTAGGAGTTAGACATGTAATGGCTATAGATTAGATTAGATCCTTCATTCCTCCTAAACTGCTGGGACATTTCCCTCTAGCCAATACCTTTATATTTTCTACTCTTCACTTACTTGTCAGCATAGGTCGGCATTGATGTACAGAGCCGACAGAAGACCTTGTTTATATTGGCATCATATTGAGAGGTGCAGCCAGTGACGCGTCCTAAAACCAGGAAGTAAGCTGCTGGTTCCCTCGACAAAAAGCAGTGAGATTTATCCATAGGGTTTTGGAAAATAGCTGGAAATAAGGTCTGTGGAAACTAACCTGTTTGATAAATGCACGTTTTTGTTCAGACCGGATAATCTCCACATGTCTACCCTACTTTTATAATTTTCGAAATCATAAATCTAATCGATAGATTATAAAAGGGGTTTAGGACGCGTCACTGCCCATTAGAATCCAACTCCATCGATCAAGCTGAAACTATCCTCTCCCTTTTCTTCTCATGCTCCCTGTCACTGCTCCTTTAACTCCTCCGGTGACTTTCTTTTTATTTGAAGATTGTTTTTTGCTCGGCGCTTGGCCGTTACGCTGGTGATTAAAAAACATTTTGGCGAATGGTTAGGGTGGCGCTATATCTGTAGTGAAGAGAGCGCGCTCACGGGAGCCTGCTCGCGCTGCGCTCTGCAGCAAACAGCTGTTTGGTTTTCACCCAACACGACAAGCGACTCACGAAACGCTATGTTGTAGCATTAATAAACGAACATTTAACAAAATTGCTTGTCAAAATACCAATGCCACAGGAACGTTTTTTTTAAAACAATTTTTAGTGGCCCCGAGCGGGCAAGTGGAAAGTACTTTATGGCTGGCCCGGGTGTCTAAATAGTGCTTCCGGGCCAGCGGGCCAATTATATGTCGAGCCCTGAGTTATACACTACATTTGAAGAAGCCAATACTGAACTTGTATTCCAATATAATACGTTTTAATGGCAGCTTAAGTTACTTTATAGATTCAGATTATTAGCTAATACAAAATATAAAAATCAAAGAAATACAAAATAAATACAAATTGATATATAATTAAGATATTCAGCAAGCAGTATACAAATAAAAAAAGTTATAACTGTTATTAATTGGTCCCACTTTTACTAGCTTTGTTAGACACATTAATGCATTAAAAAAATAATCTAAAATGGGCTATTACCCATAACAAGTACTGTTGGTAATTGAAGTTAATTTTGATGCCAATACTTATATATTTACGATTGTGAATGCATTGTGAGTTTTTTCTTCTTCAAAAATATGTTTACAATTGGCTATTGCTACCTGATTGCTACTTTACTCACGTAACAAACCAGAGAACTTTCTCACTACTGTGTAAAGCTGATTATTGAATGTGATTTTATGGGAAAAAAAGTTTTTGCTTCCCTTTCATAATTTATTAGGCCGGATTTCAACATAAATGCAGACTAAGACATGATTATATAAGAGCTCAAATGAACAGCAGAGTAAGCCGAAATTGTCCAATTCCCATCTTAGTTCTGTCATTGCTGTGGGAGCATTTGAGCAACTGCAGCTGATAAAAAGATGGGTTCTGAGCTCCTACTGATAACTGGTGCGTGAGATATTTTGTGCCTTGAGTCAGCTGTCTACTCGTTTGATGCTCGTTCGATTTACAAAGAGGAGTTTAATCACATCAGGTTTTCAAGGATTAGAAAAGGAATGCAATACTTTACTTTCCGTAAAACAGCATTTATAGAGAAAATCCCCTTTTCATTGTGACACTGACACCTTTTCTTTATAGGAGATCTATATGCGTGACAATAATCCAGATTATGAACCCAACAATGTTGCAGGTTCCTGTTGGACTCAAAGCATACCTAACGAAAGACGAGCTCTACCTCACATGACTGTCACAGTGGTGCAGCACAGCAGGCTGTCACAGCACCAACATGTTACTGGACTCGTTAGTAAATGGAGCAATGCTGAGTCACTCTACTCCCATTTATCATAAATTAAGTTTTAAAGGTCAACCAAAACAACAGCATTGCATTTAAGGTGTTCACACAATCGTTTGGTGGACCGAACAGCTCAAAGAATTGCAAGAAAACAAAAAGAAACAGAAGACAAGCAAATGGAGAAAACATGATCAATTACCTGGAAACTCCAGCTGAGGGTTGACATGACTCGCAGCTATTTGGTATTTTGTTGTTTTACTACGTTGCTTGCTACTGTGCTGTCAAATTATTGAAGCTGTTTTTTCCATTTCAATATTGAGCTTTCAGGGCCAGGATACATTGCTTTTGTTATATTTTGCGGAAAGATAATTAGAATACATTTTATATTAAAGGGCACGTAAGTATAATGTGAGTTCAATTGATCATTAAATATTGTATTTATTCTTACATATTCCTAGGGTCCCACAATTAGATTATCCTTTTGTCTGGGATCCACGGCGGGCTTTTGTAGGGCGTATGGAAATGTCTACAGTCTGGTTTCACAGAAACGCCAACATCAGCATTATTAGCTGACAGCTAGAGACCCCCCCCCCCCCCCCATAAGCCTCTAAGGAGCCGGCAAGACAAAGACACAGACATGCACATAGGCACACACACAGGTTTACCCATTGTTTATCTCTTTGTTGGACAAGATATCCAAAGTGGCAGTATTAAAGCAGCATCAATGCAGCCATACAGTTTTATCACAGCCACGACCAATGTAAAACCAGGGGCTGCTGCTAGAGCAATGCACCAATATAACACAAATTATACCAATTGGTGGTACAAAAATTAAAAACTATTATTTCCAATGCTTTAACAGTTCGTGCAGAAACAACACAAAGCTTACTAACAGGCTAAGCCTGGACGGAAAAGCACAGTGGCAAATTAATTAACTGACTTGCATAAAACAGAAATATTAGAATTTGGATAATCATTGTATTTCTCACAACATGCCCAAGTACTTGCTGCAAATGGTTGCAGCTTAATTTTTCAAAAGTCCTTTAGTTTTTAAATATAATTACAGTAAGAGCTTCTGGAGAAATGTAATGACCATCCTACATTTCCATTTCCGAACACTCCTCGTTAATTTTCATAATTGCACAGGCTGCAAGTTCTCGCTGTTGAGTTTCATTCAGCAGTGTCGCTCTGAGGATTGGTATGAAGGAGGCAGTCTGCTGAATCTGTAAATGTGCCTTCATTAGTTCAGTCTATGTCCGCTCCCAGTAATAATGGAAGGAGAAATGCCTCCTCCCATGGACCCCACCCTTACACAGACTCCTGACCTGAACACTGTTTTAATTACCAGCGGAGACGAGAGACAGAAAACTGTAACCAGCCTAGACAGGCAATGGCAACCCTTCGACTGAAGTGGATACTAATGGACTTCACAATATCAGTGAAGTGTTACAATTTAGAGCCAAATCAATGACTCTTTATCTCTCTCCTACGGGACAGCACCAGTGGTTTTCCAACGAGTTTTCCTGAATCGCTCGGCTGTGAGGCTAGGACTGGGCGATATTAGGAAAATCCAATTTCTTGATATTGATTTTGTGACGATATTGTAGGGTTTAATATTGACAAAATATATTTACACTAGGACATTTAGATGAAAAGGCATAACAAATGTGGACTTAATGATAAGGCAGGGAAAGGCAAATAATAAAACAGCTAGAAAAGTCTGGTCATTTCATAAAAATGAGCCTCACTTAAAGGTGGGGTAGGTAAGTTTGAGAAACCGGCTCGAGATACACTTGTTGTTATATTCCATGGAATGCTCTTAACATCCAGATAGCAATGAATATCTTAAGTGCTTTGACAAAAAACCCATACTAAAATGTCACCTCTGGAAGCCGTAGTACTGTAAAAAGTAAGACCAATCATTTTACCCGGCCCGGCTAAAGTAACTAGATGGCCTACCTGCCTGTCAGCCTTCCATCTGTGCACAAACTCATCTCGTGCCCTCATTGGTCATGTGCGCGTTCGTGTGTGTTGGAGGAGGGGCTCTGTAAGGAAGTAGCAGATTTCTTCCGGCTGTGTATTTTCAAATTCTAGCGCACTCGAGCTGGTTTTTCCAAAATTACCTACCCCACCTTTAACTGTTGTGCAGTCGTTAAAACAAGAAACAAAAAACAACTACTACGATATTACATTATCTTTAATCTAAGACTTGTCTCATATCACCATATCCATATAATATAGGTACTGTATGTTTGCAGAGTCCAATGTTATTCAGTGTGTTTTCTCCGGTACACTTTGAGTTACAATACAATATGAATTAGTCTTTGTTGTTTTACTTTATTACCATATAAATCTCTTGTAGTTTAGCACGTTCGTGACTTTCTATGCAC
Organism: Harpagifer antarcticus; assembly: GCA_902827135.1. Classification (NCBI taxonomy): domain Eukaryota; kingdom Metazoa; phylum Chordata; class Actinopteri; order Perciformes; family Harpagiferidae; genus Harpagifer; species Harpagifer antarcticus. Next base: position 158,987 of record CADEHL010000091.1, read on the forward strand.
ATACATTTTTCAATGCAAAGAACACTAAGACATGTTTGTCTCTAATCCTCTGGTACTTATTATTACGCTCCACTAAAAGGTTATATTCTTGGTCGGGTTTAATTGCATGTCAGAAGATTCACGGGACAAACTACTGGCCATATTTTGATGGAACTTGGTGAAAGGGGGGGAACATTGGCCAAGAAAGAACACCACATTTTCAGACGAATCCAAATTATACAGGACTGTCTCAGAAAATTAGAATATTGTGATAAAGTTCTTTATTTTCTGTAATGCAATTAAAAAAACAAAAATGTCATACATTCTGGATTCATTACAAATCAACTGAAATATTGCAAGCCTTTTATTATTTTAATATTGCTGATTATGGCATACAGCTTAAGAAAAACTCAAAAATCCTATCTCAAAAAAATTAGAATAGTTCCTCAGACCAAGTAAAAAAAAAAGATTTATAACAGCAAAACACAATCAAACATTTGAAAATGTCCATTAATGCACTCAGTACTTGGTTGGGAATCCTTTTGCAACGGATTACTGCATCAATGCGGCGTGGCATGGAGGCAATCAGCCTGTGGCATTGCTGAGGTGTTATGGATGCCCAGGATGCTTCAATAGCGGCCTTTAGCTCATTAGCATTGTTGGGGTCTGGTGTCTTTCAGCTTCTTCTTCACAATACCCCCACATATTCTCTATGGGGTTCAGGTCAGGGGAATTTGCAGGCCAATCGAGGACAGTAATGCCATGGTCAGTACACCAGTTACTGGTGGTTTTGGCACTGTGGGCAGGTGCCAGATCATGCTGGAAAATGAATTCCTCATCTCCATAGAGCTTTTCAGCTGACGGAAGCATGTAGTGCTCTAAAATCTCTTGGTACACAGCTGCATTTACTCTGGGCTTGATGAAACACAGTGGACCAACACCAGCAGCTGACATGGCTCCCCAAACCATCGCTGACTGTGGGAACTTCACACTGTATTTCAAGCAACTTGGATTTTGCTCCTCTCCAGCCTTTCTCCAGACTCTGGCGCCTTGACTTCCAAATGAAATACAAAACTTGCTTTCGTCTGAAAAGAGGACTTTGGACCACTGTGCAACTATCCAGTGCTTCTTTTCCTTAGCCCAAGTCAGACGCCTCTTCCGTTGTCTTGAGTTCAGAAGTGGCTTGACCATGGGAATACGGCTATTGTAGCCCATTTCCCGGATACGTCTGTGAACAGTGACTTTTGATACCTGGACTCCAGCTTCAGTCCACTGTCTTTGAAGCTCCCCCAAATTCTGGAAGCGACTCTTCTTCACAATGCTGTTAAGGCTGCGGTCATCTCTCTTGGTTGTGCAGCGTTTCCTGCCACATTTTCCCCCTTCCAACAGACTTTTGTGGATGTGCTTTGAAACTGCACTCTGTGAACAGCTTGCTCTTTGAGAAACTTCTTTTTGTGTCTTACCCTCCTGATGGAGGGTGTCAATGACGGTCCTCTGGACAGCAGTCAGATCAGCAGTCTTCCCCATACTTGTGATTTAGTTTACTGAACCAAGCTGAGTGTTTTTCAAGGCTCAGGAAACCCTTGCAGGTGTTTCGAGTTAATTAGACGATTCAAGTGATTCGTTGAACACCCTACTAGTATACTTTTTCATGATATTCTAATATTTAGAGATAGGATATTTGAGTTTTCTTAAGCTGTATGCCATAATCAGCAATATTAAAATAATAAAAGGCTTGCAATATTTCAGTTGATTTGTAATGAATCCAGAATGTATGACATTTTTGTTTTTTTAATTGCATTACAGAAAATAAAGAACTTTATCACAATATTCTAATTTTCTGAGACAGTCCTGTAGGGTGAATAAACAATTGTTTTTGCGAGATAGGGTGTTTGGCGGAAGGTTGACGCTCTCCAAGGGCCCTTCTAGTTTTTATAGGTTTTTCAAAACATGGGTTAGGTTAGGATTAGTAATAGGAGGCTGTGGCTCAGTGAAGAGTGTGCTGGACTTCGAATCAGGGGAAAGCAAATTCAAGTCCCACTGCAGTCAGCATGTCGTTGTGTCCCTGGGCAAGACACTTCACCCCAAATTGCTCCTGTGGGGATTGTCCACAGTACTGAATGTATGTAAGTCGCTTTGGATAAAAGCGTCTAACAAATGACATGTAATGTAATAAGAACAATTTCTTATTACTGTGGTGAAGGAGGCAATATCACCCTTATTAATAGGACACAAAACTAGGCTTAAGTTTATTTGAGATCTGTGGTATTGCAAAACATTCTTATGGTTAGTAAACAGGGAGGGTGCCATCTGCAGTGGTCTCAAACAAAGCAGAGAAATATATCTTCAAATGAAAAGAACCAAAAAGCAGTTTGTGGCCTGAGGTATTGTTATTAACAGCCGCTCTCTCCCTGTACTCATATATAAGTCATGAAGAAGCCCTCTTAAGTGTCCTCTCAAACCCCCTCCTGTATTTATCACAACTAAACCCCCGGGGGTACCTGACGGTGACAGATTATGGAGTCTCTCTTGCTGCGTTAGAGAACAAAGAACCAACACGAGACTCCCCTCTACTCCCCCCAGGCATCCAGCCACCTTCACTGCCCCTCATGATGTCCTCTGGGTGAGGTTGTGCAAAATAAATTGAAATGCAGTGTCTGGAAATGCTTGTTAGTGACTTTTCCCTCCCATACCTGTAGACCATACCAAGTACATACATTTCATAAAATAACCTTTACGTGGCATTCAATTTACATCCAGGAATGGGCTTTCCAAACATGAGATTGATGTCCAAGCTCCCAGGAATGGGCCAGACGTTGAAGGACATTTATGTAGAGAGCAAATGGTGGTACTACAACTTCCATGACATTCGAGTGACGTTATTAGCCCCAGCAAAAAATGTTAATCGACTTACATTTGTAAAGAGACGTCTATAAATCTGAGAAAGTCATTTTATTTATTTCATTAAAAACTAGTAAAAATGCACTAAAAACAAATCTAGAGTGCATGCCCTATGGGCCCAAAACCCCAGAAATGTCTAATTTCTTTACGCGAGAGAGGAAAGTTATTTTGGCCTCATGCACCACTTAGCAGCTTTAATAGAAATGAAAGGGCCCCCTCCTCCAACAACCAGTTCTTTTTTTACTTCCATGCTCATGATGTATTCTCATGTAGCCAATTAATCGTTTGCCAGTATTTCATGCTCAATCCAAGTTAAGAAATCAACATAAAAGGCATGGTAACTATGTTTTCTCATTCACAATACATGCTGTAACATTAATTATGACATCCCGTCCTCCCTCAGATCTCGCCTCCATTACGACTTGGAGCTTCTTCGTCATAAAAGCATTACAAGCCCTACAGACACACTAATTATAATACAAACTAGCATGGCAGCCCCATCATCTCACAGTCTGCAAATAAAAACGTCACAGTCCCCTGAGCATTCGAGGGGCTTAATAAGGTGTCAAACATGCAGAGAACATCTGGTCTTTTTTAAAGTCAAAAGATGAACAGAAGGAGGGGTCGCGAGATTATTCCATTTAGCGCAGTGTCAGCAGAAAATGGATAGAGGGGAGACAGTATGCAGCCGAGATTATTGGTTTCTCCCCCGACCCTCCACAGGTTCAACCCCCTAGAGCACCAACCATTTTTAGGATGAGAGCTACTTTCAAAAATCAATTTAATTATTTTAACCTGCTTTATTTGGTGGTGGACTTCACATCCGGGGGCATGCACCCCCGGGACAATTTTTTTTTAAAAGTTAAGTTAAATGCATTAATTAATCTGGTGCACTTTGAGCACAAAATGAATGTATGGATACAGCTCTCAACACTCATATGAAAGGGAGCTGTATACTTTTCAAATCAAATCAAGTTTTATTTATAGAGCACATTTAAAAGCGATTTTTGGTCGAGCCAAAGTGCTGTACATGTAATAAAAACACATTATTACATGTACAGCACTTTGTACTACAATCACAATAAAAGACAATAATTTACAACAGAAATATAAAAAACACAGGGAATAGTCAGGTGTCATGCTCCGCTCTGACTAGAAGGCCAGGGAGAAGAAGTGTGTTTTTAGTGAGGATTTAAAAACCCCTAGGGTCTGGGCCGACCTCACATGGAGGGGCAGACTATTCCAGAGCCTAGGGCCAGCTGCTGCGAAGGCTCGGTGCCCCCGGGCTTTGAGCCTGGTCTTGGGCACTACCAGCAGCAGCTGGTCAGCCGACCTTAAAGCTCTGGCTGGGGTGTAGCGATGGAGGAGTTTGGATATATAGGCAGGAGCCAGCCCATTTAGGGCTTTGAAAACAAATAAAAGGATTTTAAAATCAATTCTGAACCGAATTGGAAGCCAGTGTAGTGAGGCCAGAATTGGGGTGATGTGGTCACACTTTTTGTGGCCAGTCAGAAGACGTGCAGCTGCGTTTTGGACTAGCTGCAGGCGTTTAATTGAGGCCTGGTCCATACCCACATACAGAGCGTTGCAATAGTCCAGTCTCGAGGTAACAAAGGCATTAATAACCTTTTCTAGGTCTTTAAAAGATAAAAACGATTAACATGTTATTTAAAAAAAAAAGCAGGATTTGACTACGGTGCTGACCTGCTTATCAAATGTAAAAGTGCTAGTGAAGGTCACTCGAAGGTTCATGACAGAGAGGAGGATGTTTTCATTGAGAGAGCCCAGAATATCAACCGGAGAGGCTGGAGGTTGGGGTCCAAAAAAGATGACCTCGGTCTTGCTCTCATTGAGGTTAAGGACGTTTTTGCTCAGCCAGGATTGTATCTCTATCAAGCAGTCCATCAACTGCTGTAGTGAGTGTTTGCCATTTGAATTGAGTGGCAGATAGATCTGTACATCGTCGGCGTAGCAGTAGAAGGGAATATTGTGTTTAGTGAGAATTGAACCTAGGGGCAGTATGTACAGTAAAAAGAGGATGGGGCCCAGGATAGAGCCTTGGGGAACCCCACAGGTAAGAGGGGTTTTAGCAGAGGAGAAGGCACCATCAATAATCCAAACATCTTTAGAATATGATCACAACCAATAACAAATCATTTAAACATGTTTATTCTTATCTTATGTTACCTAATTAGCATTCTTTCTTTATGCATATTTCACTGATCACTCCCCTTTTAAACTGTTTCTTTTTTTTTTTACTGTCCTATAGTACACATTGAAATGATTTCTTACTTTATCTATATTAAATAGATACAGGTGTGCTCTCTCCCTCTGTCTCGCTTGTGCTCCTCTGTGGCGATGACGGATTGCGTTAAAAAAAAACATATTTGGAAAGTGGGGAGACACAAACGGGATTTCGAAAAGTCGGGGGGGACATGTCCCCCCTGTCCCCAGTGGAAATTACGCCATGCGTCAAGTGCAATAAATAAATAGGAAAGTTGCAACACACACAGAGTAAAACTCTGGCCCTTATGTGTTGTATAGGCTGGCACGACTAGGCTGTTCAATGGGGCTGATGTGTTGTGTAGATTCTGTCAGAAGGAAAATCACGGTCACACTCCTTATGAAGCGTTGAGCTGCCGCTCCACAATTGCTTTTCTTCCCGACTGCAACGCTGGTCCCGCAAATCAAGCAAGAACGTGATATTCATTGTGTGGGTGGGGGGAGGAGGGGTGTTAGATAGATCTAGAGTTGTAGTAAGTAGATAGAGTTCGCTATGATGAGGTTTCGTTTATGCATAGGGTAGATTCTTTTAATTACATTTCCTTTTTTGTTTTGTGTATTTTTTACATTTTGTATTTGCTTTGCGAGCTATTTTTAGAACATGCCCCGCGGGCGACTCACGTTGCCCCTGAGGGCGACTAAGTGCCCAGGCACCGTGTTGGCTACCCCTGCCCTAGAGCATCATAAGAAAATAACCCGTAATCTTGTCAAAGATAATTGCATATGCATATAAGCCCGAAACCCCCACTATCTGACTAGCAACAGCTTAAAGGGCACCTATCATGCAAAATGCACCTTTGTACGTCTTGTATACATGATTATGTGTCCCCGGTGTTCCAGGGAACTCGCCAAGTGTCAGAAAACACAACCCTCTCTATTTTCCTCCTTCGCCAAATCTCTAAAAAAGGGGCTGCAACGGATCTGAAAAAAATGGATCCACATTCCGACACTTTTCTACGTCACAAAGACGTACTCCGCTTATTGGTCAACTCTCCACCTATCAGGGGAATGAGCCACGGCCGTGCATTGCCAAACCTCTCATTCGCATATAGGCTATCGGCAGGCTAAATCAACCCCAGTCACATCTGTGTTTCTGCCTGCTCTTGGCAGGATGTCTAAGCCAGTTAAACCACGGACATGTTTATGAACTTCTCTCAAGTCCAACACGGATATGCCTCCAAACTAATGCTACACCCGGGATCAATACCAACCATCCGGGACCAGGCCAGTGAGGACACATCCAATTCTGAAGCTGTAAGTTTTTATTTAGCGGTGTTTTTCCTGATAAAGCTATCTCTAGCTGGTAGCATGTAGCTTAGCCGTATCAATGTCGCCTCAACCCCAACTAGTAATCGGTTAGGTGTTTATATGTTCTTGTAACATTTTATTTTGTACGCTCCGCAGCCTTTGCTTTGTCTTTTATTTTAATTATCAGGCATTTGCGAACATGTTCAGACTGCCGTAATGGTGATCTGTGTGAAGGCTGTAAAGCCACGCCTGGCCTAGCCGATAACACAAGTATTTATTCTCCTATGTATTAGTATTTTGTATCCTCTAAAAAACATATTGAGTAAGTTATAATAACAAACGTAATCTTCTGGAGGTAAGTGCCGTTTTTTCCAGCGTTATGTAAAAGCTTTTGTGATTGTAGTCTGTAAGAACGATCAGATATCATCGACCTGTAAGCTAAGCTAAGCTAAGCTAATGAGACATGCCGTTTTTTGCAGCGTTATATGTAAAAGCTTTTGCATGTTTACTTGTTTGCACACATGAATATAAATGGGGGTGTGTTAGGATACAACACTGTATGTATGTATGCGAGGGGACACACACCACGAGTAAAACGGAGCTAAAGCCCTGGTATGTTGTTGACGACATGCATACACTAATCTCAACCACTTTTTTTGTTGTGCTTGTTTTAACATTGCACAGGCTACGTGGCCAACTTGATGGACCTCATCTTCGAGTCTTTGTGGACCCTGCACCATTATGAGCAACCTGACAGGGAGGAGGTCATCGCCGGGTATGCCACACGGTTCAATTTGGCTGCTGTCTGAACCTAACATAGACATTTCACGGATCAGAGGACAACGCAGGCCGGAATCACCACTCTGATCCTCTCTCCATGGGTTCAAATAACCGTTGATTTTGACAATAAAGTTCCGAGTTGATATCAAATGTGTCGTGATTATTCATGTTTGGATGGGTAAAGAATATTCTGATTTCAAAAGCATAAGGTTGTGTGTGGACTTTTTTTGTCATACACATGGGTGCGTTATGCCATTGCTGTGTAGTATATAATAGTACAATGACAGAATGAAAGATTGCATAAAGCCATATACACCAGTATTTATTTCCATGAACAATATTAGCATTCGTTTTACAATTTCAGTCAAAACAAACCACTCAGTGCTCTATTTGCCTCAACTGTAGTCCAACTGTGTTCAGCTCTGTAAATATTCAATGCATTCTGCAGGGAAAACACATTTAGGCACACAATCCAGGATGATCCACCACACAGGTTAGAGTCCTCAAGTTCCTGCATCCGTCTTTACACCTAGTGTGATAAACATATATTGAATGACATGTGAAAAATGTATTCTCTAAACAGACAACTTAGTGAAGCTAATGTTACGTGTGGTATCTCCATGCAGCACATGCTCCGGTTCAGAAGGCATCGTGGCGCAAGTTGCACATGTACCCCTTTAGAAAGAAGTCAATAACTGAGCTTTTAAAACACATGAAACACACATTGCTGACAACCGAGATGTTTGCACCTCCACCAAAACCTCCGCTGCTTCAGTTTCTGGATCAAATTGATAATATGCTTGAACACATGCATTGCTCTGAGATGACATGTGTATTCCACACTCGTAATCACAGCAAGCATGGTAACGTGACTCTGGCCGGCTCTTCTGCAGGGGGCGTGGTCAGCTGCTGCTCAGAATTTTCATAGGCAGGTTTGGAATAAAGCGAAAATGAGCGAAACGAGGCATGGCTAAAAAATGATCTGTTTGGTATTTTGGAAAATAAAATGTATAAATATACCTTATATAGGTATGGTCATACACTATATCATTTAAATATAGCATGATAGGTCACCTTTAATGTATGGCATGGCACAACAGACACACTTAGAAAGGGTTTTACTGCTTTAATATTTAAAACCACATAGGTCATCATAATTGGGATTTAAGTGTGGAAGATATACTCGAGTGCATGGACAAAGAGCATGCATCCTCGTTTACACAACTCAGCTTTGTTTATGGCCTACAGTATGTAGTCAAATTAAACTAAATATCGACACATGTATTGAATGTTGTATTCTCAAAATATATGTTGGTTCATTTAATCGTTTATTTGGCAGGGACAATGCACAGTAATGAACACTTAAAACATTAAAATGTATCAAGCGTAACAGTGCCAGATTTAGCTTTGAGCTAATTTCCATCCGCAGAGCCACTTTGTCAGCATGACATGAAGGGTAAAGCAATTTTAAAAAAGACATTAAAATTGGCATTGACGTATTTTTGGCAGTATAGGTGGCGTCAAAAGTTATGTGACTGCCTTTGTTAAATGGAGCTTTAACAACAAATAATCAAAGTAAGCAAATGACAAATATAGGCAAACCATTCAGCCAATTTCTTTTACAGATTGGGCTGACCCACTCAGCCAAAAATTGAAGTGCATAAAATGAATTAAAAATAATACATCCAACCAAGTGCTGCATTAACCGTGTCGCCATTTTTGTTGTTGCCAAAAAGCCCTTCCTCCCCCTCTGTCACTGTCATCACTACAGCCTCTTCAGCCAGCATCTATTCACCACCAGCTCACTGATAAAAAGCTGAAGAATTCCCCCGGAAGTTTCCAGAGCAGAGACAAATTCTTAGTGAACACTGGGAATTCCCCTTCCTGTACCCAGCCAACATGTAATTTAAATACTTATTTTATTGTTATGTCACTATAAATGACAGAACAAGATCATATTTGTTCATTTAAGTACTGTATCTGTTATGGCAATGGTACAGTATATTGATTGAACTGTCCTTGACAATGTTAGTGAACACTTTCTTTTACCTTCATTATTCTTCAATACAATAAATGAGGTAGAGATCAAAATCAAGTTAAATCAAATCAAATCAAATCAAGTTTTATTTATAAAGCACATTTAAAAGCGATTTTTGGTCGAGCCAAAGTGCTGTACATGCATTAAAAACACATATAATCACAATAAAAGACAATAATTTACAACAGATATAAAACAAACACAGGGAATAATCAGGAGTCGTGCTCCGCTCTGACTAGAAGGCCTGAGAGAAGAAGTGAGTCTTAAGTGTGGATTTAAAAACCCCTAGGGTCTGGGCCGACCTCACGTGGAGGGGCAGAGTGTTCCAGAGCCTGGGGCCAGCTGCTGCGAAGGCTCGGTGCCCTCGGGTTTTGAGCCTGGTCTTGGGCACTACCAGCAGCAGATGGTCAGCAGACCTTAAAGCTCTGGCTGGGGTGTAGCGCTGGAGGAGTTCAGCTATATAGGCCGGAGCCAGCCCATTTAGTGCTTTAAAAACAAATAAAAGGATTTTAAAATCAATTCTGTACCGAACTGGAAGCCAGTGCAGTGAGGCCAGAATTGGGGTGATGTGGTCACGCTTTTTATGGCCAGTCAGCAAACGTGCAGCTGCGTTCTGGACTAGCTGCAGGCGTTTAATTGATGCCTGGTCCATACCCATGTACAGAGCGTTGCAGTAGTCGAGTCTCGAGGTCACAAAGGCGTTAATAACCCTTTCCAGGTCTTTAAAAGATAAATACGACTTGGTTTTGGCCAAAAGTCTTATTTTAAAAAAGCAGGATTTGACTACGCTGCTGACCTGCTTGTCGAATTTAAAAGTACTGGAGAAGGTCACCCCAAGGTTCGTGACTGAGGGGAGGATGTTTTGTTGGAGGGAGCCTAGAATATCAACCTGGGTTGCTGGAGGTTGGGTTCCAAAAAAGATGACCTCAGTCTTGCTTTCGTTGAGGTTAAGAAAGTTTTTGCTCAGCCAGGATTTTATCTCAGTTAAGCAGTCCATCAACTGTTGTAATGAGTGTGTGACACTTGCTTCGAGAGGGAGATATATCTGTACATCGTCGGCGTAGCAGTGGAAGGGAATATTATGTTTAGTGAGAATTGAGCCTAGGGGCAGTAAGTACAGTAAGAAAAGGATGGGGCCCAGAATCGAGCCTTGGGGAACCCCACAGGTAAGAGGGGCTTTTGCAGAGGAGAAGGCACCTAGCTGCACAGCGAAGCTACGGTCTGTCAGGTAGGACCTGAACCATGCAAGGGCAGAGCCTGTGATGCCAGCGGACTGTTCAAGCCGTGACAGCAGGATGCTATGGTCCACAGTGTCAAAAGCAGCTGTCAGGTCTAACAGCACCAAGACAGCTGGGCTACCTGAGTCGGCGGCTAGGAGCAGATCATTAAAAACTCTTAAAAGGGCTGTTTCAGTGCTGTGCATGGGTTTGAAGCCAGACTGAAACTTTTCGTGGATTCCATGCGTGGTTAAAAAAGACTGCAGCTGGGCGTAGACCACTCTCTCCAGGGCTTTTGATAAAAAAGGTAGCTGGGAAATGGGCCTAAAATTTTCGAGAAAGGAGGGGTCGAGATGTTTCTTTTTAAGTAATGGCTTAACCACGGCATGTTTGAAGGCAGCAGGGACACATCCTGAGCTAAGGGAGGTGTTTACAATTAATAAAATACTTGCTCCAACTGAATCTAAAACGTCTCTGAGAAGGCGAGAGGGAATGCTATCTGAGGTGCAGTTTGTCGGCCGCAGGTGCTTGATCACATCCGAGAGAGAAGAGAAGGATACAGGCTCAAAGTGGTCGAGGACAGCAGGGCACAGAAAGGGAGCAGGATCTGGGGTAGCACTAGTGTGAGCTAGCCTAAGAGCAGATACCTTTTCAATAAAAAATTTAAGAAACTTATCACAGAGAGTAGTCGATGGCACAATAGAAGAAACATCACAGGGATTAATGATCGAGTTGAGGACATTAAAAAGAACCTGAGGTTTGTGGCTGTTTTTGGAGATTAACAGAGAGATGTGCTCTGTTTTGGCTGCTTTGACTGCCGTCTGGTAGTCAGACAGGGAAGCACGAAGGATTTCTAGGGAGACATGGAGTTTATCCTTTTTCCATTTTCTCTCTGCACGCCTGCAAGCGCGTCTGAGAGCACGAGTACAGTCATTGAGCCACGGCTCTGAGAGCACTTTTGTGCGTCTAAGCGTAAAAGGAGCAACAGAATCCAGTGTTAGTGTGCATGTAGAGTCAAACATGGAGATAAGCTCATCAGCATTAAAAGCACAGTTCACATCTAATTTACAGATAGGAGAAGCATTAAAAACAACAGAGAACTGTGAGGCAGTCAAGGGGTTAATCGAACGAAAGTTAATAGGTTGTCCTTAAAAGCACAGCATGTTTCTTTATACAGATCATGTGATATCAGAAGTAGGCTAAGCATGAGGCAAATTCTGTATATTTAGCATATTCAGAACAACATGTGGCCGTTAATGTATTTTTAACGGAGCACATGCAGTTTATCCCCGGGGTCCTGTTGGAATTGGATCAATATTGAGGGAAATCTGTACCGCCAATTTCCCACCACAAGAAGTGTAACATTTCAGAGATGTTTCTAGTCCTGCTGTTTTGTGAATAAAAGCAGTAACATTGCAGGGACAAGCACTCCCATGTCATGCTTTTCCGGTTATTACCCGTCCCCTTGTGTCTTTAAAGGATAATGTCCGTCTGAAGATAGGCACTTTCAAGTGGAGTGAGCGCATCAATCAGAAGACTGAGCTACAGATTAAGGGCTTTTTAAACTTGTCTTGACAACCAGTTGAACACATTACAAACATAATTTAACAGGACAACCACAGCTCTTTACATCGGGCAAATGTACGCATCACCCACCCGGTGCCTTATCTTCTTCTTTTGCTTTATTGTGGTTGCGTTACCACTATTTGCTGGACTGTCCATTGTCCTTATTTTTCTTTACGGTTTCTTTCACAATATAGACAAGCCATATTTATTTATTTTCTCTCTATACATTTTAGCTAAGTATTATGGTGATTTTTCACCAGTAAGTAATTATTGCACAGAGGAGGTAATAACAATATGCTTTGTTTTTAGTGACTTTCTATTTATTAAATTGCCAGAAAACATGCTATATAGTGAGTGTGTCGAAGTTGTTGGCCCTACCCTTGCACCACCTATTTTGGCATTGCCATGGCAGGTGTGATAAGTAGCAAGACTGAGAAGTTCCTTAATGATGAATTATGCGTGTGTGAATATTGAAAATCACTACCTGAAAGCCTGTAATTACCAGGAACTGTGTGAGATAGAGCATTCATTTAGAAAAACATGGGGAACAACAAGCTGGAAATGTTTCCAGCAGACAGAGCTATTAATAAACCAATCACACTGAACAGCAGAGGGCCAAGGTGGTCAATAAACCCCTTACGACAATGTTGCACTATTGAAATATCTAGACATTATTACAGTTTTCCACATTACCCCTTTCCAAGTCACGTTCAATAAATGCACATCTGGCAGAGACACTCCAGTAATGAAAGACCTAAGTGACCTTTGTTGACATTCAGTCGGTCAACAAAATGAGTCTCCATTTCTTCCTCCAGGCAAAAAGCAATTCCCATTGTGAGGGGGAACGCAGGTAATCATGCGATTCATCTCGCCAGCAGTTTGGGAGCTGGCCCAAATGAAGCAGGAATGTCACAGACACCACAGAGACCTTGGAGAAAGCCAAATATGTCGCTGTCTGGATGCAAGCTAATGAGGACAAAGAACCAGACACCCTCTGTGATATTAGGATTAAGGATAAAAGGCAGGTGTAAAAGCTGGTGAAAAATAAAACACCAACCGAGGTTTAACAGAAACTAATTCCTGCCTTGATTGGTAAGTTTGTGTACTATTTATTTATATTTAAACTGATCAGGAAACTGGGTGTGTCATCGGCATCAAGTTGGAGTCCTTTGAAGCTGTGGTGGAGAGGAGGACACTGAACAGGCTGTTGTCCATCATAGATAACCCCACCCATCCTCTCCACCTGCAGCTGGACAGACAGTGGAGCTCCTTCCCCAACAGACTGCTGCAGCTCCGCTGTCACAAGGACCGATACAGGGAAACATTCCTGCCTACTGCAATAACTCTGTTCAATAAATCACCTCTGGCTGGCAGAGAACTCTCTGCTCCATAGCTTCTCTTAATAACTGGACTTAAACTCCCACTGTACATTTATATTCAATTTCATATTGAATAATCTATTTATTTGTAATGCTATTTCATTTCAGAAATATTTTGGACTGTTTATTGCCTTGTTTCTTATGCTGCTGCAACGCAAACATTTCCCAAATTGGGATCAATAAAGTACCTATCTATCTATCTATCTATCTTCACTGTGATTAAGGTATCATAATTAAGATCTGTAGGAGTATGAGAGGGGAGTGACAGGAAAATAGGAAACAATAAATGGTACCTTAAGAGACCTCTGCAGTGTTAAAAAGCATTTCTAATACTGCCAAAACCATGATGTTAAACGTGACTCACATTTAATATTCAACAGTGCTTTATAAAAGCTTCAAAGCCTTTGTCACATTTCTCTTTTTGTGACAGCAAATCTGGACATCAGTAAGCAATAGTGTGACCAAAACTGCTGTAGATCAACAGGATATATTGTGTGCATCAGACATACAGTGCATGTTCTATGGAAGAGATGCCCCACAGTCCTGGCTGCCCAGCTGTGAGTGGATGAGACAGCGGACACAGTGTCAGACTCGTGTTCCGTGGAGAGAGACTCAGCCAGACAGCAGTGTTTGGGCTGCGAGAGTGAGAGACCAAAACTCTAGACACACACACACACACACACACACACACACACACACACACACACACACACACACACACACACACACACACACACACACACACACACACAACACACACACACACACACACCACACACCACACACACACACACACACACACACACACACACACACCACACACACACACACACACACACACACACACACACACACCACACACACACACACACACACACACACACACACACACACACACACACACACACACAACACCACACACACACACACACACACACACACACACACACACACACACACACACACACACACACACACACACACACACACACACACACACACACACACACACACACACACACACACACACACACACGGTCTTGCCTGTTTTATATTATTATTGGTGGGTCACAACAAGAAAGATGAAGATTTCACCTTGAAGTTTAGATGCACATTTTCGCTATCTTCTGATGTATCAAATACTGCCCTTCAACAGTATGAAGAGAGGAAAGGAAAACAATTCAATGGTTTGAGAATATGGTTATTCTGCAAATAAATATGTCGCTCATTATAACTATTATTATAATAAATAGAAGACAAAATGTAACTATCTTGCCAGAGAATTCTCAATGGTTATAACAAATGACAACATTACAGTCAAAAACGCAACTGAGTAAGAACTATAAAGAGTATATTAAATAATACTAACCCCAGATTGGAGATAAATGAAGGAAAAATAAAAGTAATAAAAGGTAAACTAAACTTGTAATATTGTGTAATATTTAAGATTGAATGTTACAAAAAAAGTGCAAATGATATGGATATTTTTTTTCAGAGTATATTTTTGAGCTTTGTTTAAAGTGAAGAGGGGGTATAATAATAATTATAATAATAATATATGCATTTCTAAGGAGTCAATTGTTCAAAGCAACATTATAAAAAGGTCCAGCATAATGGTCATAAGGTTCAACATCAAAGACTTAATCAGAACTTATAATTCAAAGACTAAAGTAAGTAAAACGCTATAATACATCTTCTTTGGGGTCATTTCTCATAGGATAACAGGCAAGGTAATGGTAGAATAAACTCTTCTACACAGTCACACTGTTCCATTTGTAGTCCTCCCACAGGTACAAACTGGGTCGGTGGTGAACACTTAACCCTCTGCATTTAGCAATAGCTCAGCCCCAAAGTGCCTGTTACCCTGACTGCTCTTGTTCTATAGCTGCTTTGAAAACTAGCTCTCAAGCATTTTTGCTGAGCATCAGTTTTGTCATATCCACAGAAGTGTAGGTGACAAGCTGACAAGGTAACAAAGCATATATTAACAGGCTAAACAGCAGCACAGCTGATGCTAGATTGACAACACATATACTCTTACGCTTGGGATATAACTGGATTAGCTAAGGTTAAGGTGAACAGAATGACCCCAAAAAGCAACAAAGAGCAGCTTCAGCACTTTGTCAGAGCTGTAATGCCTGCACATTCTCCAAAGTCAAACGATGTCATCAGGTATTCCTAAAGACTGAGCAATAACTTTAGTCACAGATTGTGCAGCAGCTGGAGACTGTTTGGGCAAAAGTATAAGATTCTTAGACAATAGACACTGCGGATAAAGTATATAAAACAACTGTTATTTTTGTGAAACTACAATTAAAAAGATCACTTTCAAAGAAGCTCAGACTGTGCCTTAAGTTTCACAATCACCTGGAGGGAGCACAGATACATAAAGGGTCAATTAGGGGGGAAATGACTAGCTTTCGGGGAGTTATTAAGGAGCCATAGGGTTTGTTTGTACACCACCTATTCTCTGTGGCTCCATTTGGAACTGAGAGTGTGTAAACCCATCAATCACTGGAGAGGCAGCCATATGTAATGTAGACAGGTGTTTAAGAGTTGGGACCACAGAGGACCACACAGTCAACACGCTCATTAGCCTTCAGAGGATCTTTTTTCCATGGAATAGAAAGACGTACAACCGCTTTGTTTTATTTGTGCTCACAGTAAGCCTAATAGTTTTCCTATAATGTGTATAGAGGACAGATGCAACTGTAACCACTAGAGTAGTCACACCAAGAATAATATAACAATTAAAATGGCTCGCTTGGATATTTCTATCAGACAATTTTGGTGTCATGGGCATAAAAGCATGAAGCAAAAGAATGTTGACTGAATGAATGATAATAAGGACAAAGGCATGCACACATTTAAAGATGATCTAAATGAAGATGAGATACCTGTCAAACACATGCACACAGCGGAAATCATAAAATCAAAACAGTAACATATGAATCCCTACTTCTCCCACAACCAACCTCTTCACAGTTAATTCATTTCTTTTTTAAAGATAGGCCATTTTGCCTTTTTAGAGATGACAGACTGGAATAGGGAGAGAGTGGACAACAGCCAATGGCTGCAGGTGGGATTTGAACCCAAGGCACTAAATTGGCTTCCTGTGCATCTTAAATTATAAACAAACATTTAGTCAATCCATAAAACCAAGATAGTCCTTTAACAGCACTATGTAGAACATGATGTATGGATACGCTTTCTGCTGTGTGGCTTCAGATACACTGGATCATGTATCATCCTTCATATTTCTATATAGACACCACTTATAACCAAGCCAAGGAGGGTTTGCAGGACATGATTTCATTATATCTTGCCCTACACACACATACCAAACTCTGTCATTAATTATTGGTTGGCATAAAAACACAAAAGGACAATCAAGGTACCCCCTGCTGCAAATAATAGTGTAATTATGGACAATAATCTATGAGTGACAGCACCCTCCCAGCCCCCACTGGGCTTAAATAGCCTAATAATTCATTCTAATGCATAATTTGAAGCCCAGCTTCTGTGACCACCGATCTTCTCCTGTGTTGTGTTGACAGTTCATTAAGGGTTTTTACTACGATTGTGGTGCCTTGGTAATGAAATGTCGGGGGGGTGGGGAAAATAGCAGGCAATGTACCAAACACCAAACCATCTTGGAGGATGATGAAAGTCTACCTAAACTGAGGCAACATTCAATCCATCAAACAAAGGAAGAAAGGAGAATTGGTGGTTAAAGTATATATTTTTAGTAGAGCAAGGAAATAAAGATAAAGAAAACATTTTGCCAAATGTTTTCTGGCATGCCTTTTTAAACAAATATGCTTGTAGTAAACTAGTTAGCCAACTGCTGAACATTATCTGACTATACTTTTTCATAAGAAAAGACAAAAACAGATAAAAGCATATGTACGTATAGTGTATGTGGCCGGTTACTGAGTGGCAGCTTACCCAAATAAAGTTGGTTCAGAAGCCTTCATGCGTTGCTCTTTACAGGCTTGGATAGAGACATTGTATGGCCTGTTTTCAATGCACTATCTGCAACCATTATACTGTGTCTACTTATTGTGTTTAGGCCTGCTAGACCACTCTCAATCAATCATCAAGATGTTACGAGTTTTCTGGACATTTTTATGTGTGACCGTCAGATACGCTGTATTCTGATGGGTTTGCTATTGATTTTCAATTGGCTATGATTATTGGATCTTCTCTGCTAACAGGATATGCAGAGGTGTGAAATCAAGGACAAGGTTGCAATAGGTCAGCGTAATACGTGACAATCTGTTTCTACTACAGCGCTGGGATCCAACACCAATAATACTCTTGCTATCTTTTGTCGAATGTATCAGTGTAAAAAACATATTCCTAACAATGCTGTAACTTTAATATCAAGACATTTCAACCACCATTTAGTGTGCAATTTAAACGCCACAACCATAGTTTAGGTATTGGTTTCAAATCTGCCATCAAAATGTTTTTTTTTTTTTTTAAATGACTGGGGATCATAAAATACATGTATGGCTGCTACTTGCTAGTGGGACGACACTTGGATGTTTCCAGGCCACAAAAATGGTTAGGTTAACAATCAAGAGTTATCCTGGAAACTCAACAAATGTTCCACACTCACCTTGCGTGCGCCTTCAACTTCAAAACCATTGAGGTTTGCATAAAGTGAGTGGTGCCTTTTCCCTAACAACGATGTAGTTGTGATATTAGTTGTGGTTGGGACTGCCTTGTCCACAAGCCCATTTTGCTTATCCTGCTCTTCGGGCCCCGTCAACTCCGACTGTTGTTGCCCGAGAGCTTGGTCCACCTCATGGCTCTCCATGTCTGTGTGTGCTGGTGCAGGCTCTGGCTGCTCAGGCCGAGTGCACAGGTCATACATCACTCTGTGTCAAAGTTAAACAGCACAGACGAGATCAATATGACAAAATGAGGTGCCCAGCCAAGACCGGGCCATCTCAGACTTTTCATTTGCTGGTGGAGAATTACATGGATCAGCTGTGACAGACTGGCTTGAAAATGATAAAGATGTCACTGTCTTTCCTTTTTCCAGCAGTTCATAAGCTGTAGTGGTTTGTTTACAGCTAAAGTAAGGTGTCTGAAGCCAGGCAAAAGACTGTTATTGTCATGGTTGTCACTCAACCTCAAGCGCCAAATAAGTAAATCCTTATAAAAAGGGAGAGTTTAACAAAAACAGCACTGGTAAAGTTCCTTGCCTGAACCTTTTTAAAGCAAGAGTCTCTCTGGCATATCCAAGGAAAACGTAGAAAAGATCAATCAGGTCCTCCTTCCTCTCTGCGCTGTGACGTTTTCCAAAATGAGGACAATCAGCTCCAAAGGGACCTTACATATTCTCGGCCTCATGTGTGGTGAAGGCAATTTAGTGAATGTCATCGTCCTGGTAGCATTCTTGAGCTTTCTCTAGTTCATTCAGATCCAGAGTCCTGCTCACTGCGCTGTCAAAGCCAGTTTTTTCATGCCTTTATGGCTCTGCCGCCTGACGGGAGTTCGTCACAACTAGTTCCAGAAAACGGAAAAGACACAGCAGTTCACTTAACGTGCGTAACGCTGAAACAGTGCATGTAGGCCCAAACGAAATAGCAAACAAGAAAAGACGTGCGATGGACGAAAAAACAAACAAAAAAGAGAACGATTCAACTAAGGGGTTTTCAATCCGGTCCCCGTTCTCTCAGTGACGTTGAGATGTGGGTGGCATGTTGCATCTTCAGCTGGGAGTCCGTCCTCATTGATGCTGCTGTGTCAAAAAGCATTTCATCCAGATGCAACAAGACTCGACAGGCTGGTTAATCCCATCTCGGTTACAGCGCAATAAAGGTGAAGAAAGAGGATGCAGGGAGAAATGTGTGTGTGTAAGTCGTCGAGTGTCGCTGTGAGGAGGGGGTAGGGAGAACTGCTTCCACCGTCCTATCACAAAAAGGCAGGCTTTGAGACGGGGCCCAATCATTACCGCGACTAGGGCTCGTTTCCATGGAGATGACGCTGGAATGATGTTGGCTGCCTCTTGAACAATCAATAGGCGGTACACACTGCAACACAGGGAGGCTGCAGGAGGCAGGCGGGGGAACAAGTGTGTCCAGTTCAGACTAATTCGGATGTTTTACTGCAGTTGTGCCCCAGAGAAGAAATACGAGGTCTAACAAGGTACTTAAGGCTACTCATGTGTTCATAATTTAGCCCTGGACAGGGACATTAACAAAACAAATAAAGCAATAAGTGTATAGCCAATCATGTCACAACTCAATGATGGTTTACAAGTAACATGTAAGCCTTGCTGGAAGGTATCATCATTCATCTATCTAGCCATCTATAAAATGTGCAAAGCAGTTTAATAAATCGCCTTAACACAACCAGAACTTGGCATGGGATGGGGAATACTTTAAGTTATTTGGAATAGCTTCTGGTTAAATCATCAGTCAGCCATGATATTGTTAGTGAAGCATGTGTATCTCTCTCCATTTTACTGTGAGTGTCCAATCAGTACTATAAATGAGCAATGCTAAAGATATGTCTGACTCCTAACTGCTTCCATTATCAGCTCCAGACAGATTTATGTGTTTTAATCTTACATTTACGAGCGTAACATGGCATTTAACTTGCCCCAGGAAAGCAGGTAATCCTTCTTAAAGAGCCCTTTGGAACTGATGAAATATAAAATATAAATATGCGAGTGTCAAATTTGTAACACTCATTACATCCAACCTAACTCCTCTACAGCATGTCAAAATGCACTTTCAATCTTTGTCCGTGCTTTGTTGCAGACACAAAGCTTACTAAAGTGGTAGAGGATCATCAATCTACCTACTGAGCCTTCAAAGGTCAATGTTAGAAAACCCATGCCTGGGTGCTGCAAAGTCAAAAATAGACATTTGTTAAAAGAAAATTTCACTCGCATTTTTCTACAATTCCTTCAACGCAGAGATCATTTAAAGTTGCACACTGTGAAAATGAAAGTTCATACCCATTTAAGTGTTCCTATACCCATGTACAGTATGTTTTCTCAGTAACAGGAGAAAAGGTTGTTTTTCATAGACAGTGAGGTTAAAAGAAGAAAGAAGAGTCTTGGCTAGACAAATCACGCCCAAAGAAATTAGCTTTCAGTTCCCCCTAGCCCTGCATTTTACAGCTTCAGGATATTCCCTCATTAATTACAGCGTGCTCACAAGACCGTGACTTTATAGTAGCCTAAAGACTGAAACCAACCCTGACGTGAACTGCACTGAGCATTATTTCTATTCTGCTTCAGCTCCTCTGAGAATATTGTACGCTCTAACAAGGGAATAGAAGTGCTGACAGGGAAAACAACCAATAAAAAACTCAATTGTAAAATTAATTTTGAAGACTGGAACAAGCAAGTGTACTTATCACACGTGTACACAGAAAACATTCAGGATATTTCACTGAGCATAAAACTAAGAACAGCTTCTAGTCAGCATAACCCTATGCACGTCAAACAGCATACTGTATGCTCCGTAAAGATTTGAGCTGCAGACAGGTCCATCATGGCTCAGCGGTATTGACATCCTTTCACACTGACATATTCTGACGAGGTCTCCCTGTCTGCCTGTCATGAGCCTGAAAAGCCAGATGCTGGATGTTCTCCATTAAATTAGAAGAGGAAGGAAAAAGAGAATTCTGTAAGATCGTTTGGAATTTAGCGAAAAGCTAAACAGGAAACTTTAATAGCGATACGATAAAAATCCTGATGCACCAAGGTCACTCTTCCTTTTCCTAATTGCCTGTTGCTGTGTTGTTATACAACACCATTTTAATAAATGATTTTCCTCGATGTAATCTTAAAACAAAAACAAATACAAAAATTATCCAACAGCTTATGAAGATAAAGCAAAAAAAGTGGCATTCTAGAAATGACATTTTTTTCAGGTTTATGTTATATAAAATATATACTATTGTGTATTACAGTAGATGCATTTTCAAACAGTTTAAAAAGACAATTCGAAACTCACATCAATAATGGAGTCCATTCTTGTTAAAAGGGGACTCCCATTTGGATTTAAGAAATTGACTTCGCCCTGATGCAGACTGCGGTGCAAACCAGGGGAAGAAACATGCAAGAAATGTGAGTCTTGGCAAGTGGGCACCGCTGCTTAGACACAGTGGGAGCTTTGATTAATTATTCAATTTCCTCTCTGTCAAAACTTCAATCCAAAATGTAAGAGATGGAAACACGTTGACCCACTTCTGCCACTCCAACCACAGGCATAAACAGATCCACCCACACAGTCCAACTCCTCCTCATGCACAATGTTTCTTTTCTGACAACCATAGCACTGACATCACCATATATTTTGCACCACACCAGTTGTTTTAAATAATTTGTACATCATAATGGCAACCTAAAAAGCGGCAACCTCTTTTTGTTTGTACTAGCTTTAGCCCAATTGCTTATCAATGTAAACAAACTCTTTATAGAAATGTTACCAGTTGTTCAGTTCTCCATGTGATTGCTGCTGGCTATGCACCATTTGCCACAAATAACAGAAAGATGCTATCATAATGGCCTCAGGTGTTTTGTATAGAATGTGGACTGTGATCATAACATCTCCTGGTTCAGGCTATCCCAAGGATCCATTCATAAAAAGTCTTAATTGATTATTGTTTCCTCCGCCAATCATTCAAGTGGCAGTTTTTGTCTCTCCAAAATGTAGTTATTATGTTTCAGATTTGTGTGAAAATGTGCATATGAATTCCTGTGCAAAAAAATCTTTTTTTGTGAGGTCACAGTGAACTTTACCTTTGAAATGTTGCCACTTAATCAAAAGTGTTCATCATTCAGTAGTGGATGTTTGTGGAAAATTGAAAGGAATTCCATTAAAGCAATCCTTAAATATTGTTAAATAGAGAATGGGATGCTCGGACAGACTGACAGAATGAGGAGATATAAATATATTGTTGAAAATAAATGCAATGCCACAAGTCCCTTAGGGATTCAGAGTCATACACTACTACACTTCTATATTCCAACACTGTTACAAACCTAAATGCACACTGATGCAATTGCTGATTGGGTACCAGAGGAAATGCTAGAAATACTTGACTTTCTTGCTGTAAGGGAAACTTCTGCAGCAATGGAGAGTCAGGACTCAGAGAGACACGAGGAGAGTTGGAGCTTTGATGTCAAACACTGATGGTTTATTAGGAGTATCGGCCGGAGAAATTCACATCACAAGTCACAGCAGCCAGAGGTTCTGACTGCACGGGTAGAGTTGCCACATCAATTCTGCAGAGCCTCTCTCTCGATAGCCCTTTTAACTAGTTTACAGAGAGGTAATCAACATATTGGGGGAGATAACGTAAACATCTGGGAACACTGGAGATAGCCCCAACATCTGGAGACACTGAGTCACTTATCTGACCCTTAGGCTCGAAGCCAGCGTTCTCACAATCATAAACCATATGTGACCGAGAGTTGACCGGTCATAAACTGGGAATAGCTGGGGCAGCCCATTCCTTAAGACAGATAACACGTCAGGGTTGGTCATAAACGTCAACAGGCAAAAAGGTTAGATATCTAAAGAGTAAAGGAGAACTATTCTCTAACACTTACTAACTTCATTTTAGAAGAATGTGTAGAATGTGAATATATCAAATAGCTTACCTCCATGTTTCTGTCCATGCATTTGGGGGGCGATGACTCATCTGACCCAGAGGACTCAGCGCAGTAGGGGGGCTGGTGGTCCCAGCCTGCATGGGGAGCGCTGTGAGGGTGACAAATAGTCAGCGAGCCGCTCTGACAGGTGTCCACGACTGCAGTGGAGAGGCAGGGGTCAGCTGCCCAGACGGCCCTCCCTGAAGGCAGCTCCCTCAGATCTTGTTCGGTGTTCTTCTTCGGTGAGTGGGAGGCAGTATGGGGCAAGGCTCTGGAGCAGGTTAGGAGAGGCTTGGTCTGATATGAGTTAGTACCACCTCCCTGAGATCTTGAGAGACTGTTAGAAATGGAGCTGAGCTGTCCTGCTCTTTGACTCCCCTGCAACAGTCTTCCATGGGCATCTAGCAGGTGGCAGAGGAAGACTGCCTTTTCTACCTCAAATTCCTGCCTGTGATGCAACTTATAGACTGCTTGCTCACCATTTATCTTCTCATACAGCGTCAGCAATAACTGCTGTAGCTTTGTGTAGGTTTCTCCACCACACAAACAAAATGCCTCTTTATCTGTGGACTCAACCTCAGTGTGACGTCTACCGTCTTTAATGTTCACCTTGTTGTTAGCGAGACAGTCCTTTTTGCACCCTCGCCTGAGCAACAGTTCCTTCACAGCCCTCTGCTGTTCCCTCTCTGCTCCTTCACGCAGGTGCCTCAGCTCCACAGAGATTTCACCACGGGCCCGCTGCGTGTGCTTCTTCTCTGCTTCCCAAACAGCACGCAGCCTCTGTAGCTCTCGTCCATAGTCTTTCTGGCCCTGGCATGTTTTCTTGGATGACAGTGCCAGAGGGTTATCCCAGTTCTTCCTCATGATGCCACTCTCACAGCACAACATGTGAGGAACGGTGAGACGTACTCGTTACTAATGAGGGGGCCATGCATCAGAACTGGGAGGAAGTGCAGTGAGGTGATGGATGGTTATCAGACATGCAGCATGCAATTATCACACCAAGTCACTGGAAAGATGAGACAGAGGAGGGTGTGAGAGAAATGGAAAAGGATTCTTAGATGAATGTTATAACAAGAAATGCAATGTTTCAGCAAAGTGGAAGGAGGTGAGGATTTCAGTATTTGTCATCTCTTTTAGAAGGAACATTCAGAAAATGATAGGGCATCACTCTGAAGAGCTTCAGATAGCAAGCACAATGAATTAACCAATCAAATATATATATATATATATGTTCATGTTTCTCTCTATGCAGTGAGCAAAGGAATATGTGGCAGCTACCTAGGATATTTTCAGTCAAACCAAAACATAATTTGATAGTTTATGAAGATACACAAAAGTGTCCATGCCTTCGCAGAAAATAAACACTGTAAATATGCACGTAACATTTTGTGTTTATTTCTATCTAAAGCAGGACAAATTAACACATGTTCATGTGATAAAGATGGATGACAGAACTACCTTTAAACAGCTGAGCAAATATAAACAAAACAACACGAGGTGCGATTAACAGAGCTTATGCTTAGGAGCAAATAGAGACCTGGGGATGCAACAAGTGAACCGGTCAATAAATAATAAAAGTGCCACATTACTCACAGGGGCTATCATTACAGTAGACAAGTTTACCCATCACTAACTCAATGTAGTGGCATGCATATGGCACGGTTCATATTACACTGGTGGGGGGCTTCGGTACACAGCTAATTAACTAGCATCATTTAGCAACCTAATATTTGTTCAAGCAGCCGGTTCTAATGTAGCAAACGCTATGTAATAACGTAAACGCAGTATTTAGAGTATGAACAACACTGACAACTAGCTAAACCTGTTAGCCAGTGTTAGCTTACCGTTATAACAACTTATATAAAACTCACCTCCCAGCGGGCTCAACTCTTAAGTTTTCATCAACGGAGTCACTATTTTCCAACCGAGTTATTTTTGTTGACATTAAATGTAGCTTTGTGACAACATTGTGACTGTTTACGTTAGTTGTTAAAGGTCCAAGGAGTCATGCACGAAGGGGTTTGTTTATCTCCGAGTGTCACACACTATGGCCACACACGGTCTGTGCCCAGCGTCATGCTGCTGCCCCGTGCACACCGTGCTGCCTTCATGGACGTCTTCACGTGTCTTGTCGTTTAAAGACCCGCTGCAACACGCATATGTACAACTTATCGCGCATTTGAATCACCTTCGTTATACCAAAAATAACGTTTTAAAAGTCCATTTTGAAATGCAGGCTTGATAGATTTATATATCCTGCAACAACACAAGAAAAATAGTTATGTGCTGTGTATCAACGTTTTCAGATCTCATCTCAAATAAGTTATTTTATCCCCGTCTACCAATTGCCTTTTCCTCTTCTTCCAAAACTAAAAGTTGGAATAGATAGTTCTGCCTTCAGTGTCTGTATTAATAACAAACGTGTAAGGTTGTGATGCGTTTCGACAATACTAGCCCACCTGAAGGCCACATAACCCACCCAATTTGTGTGAGATGGACGACCACTAGTGGCTATTTGCTGCTAGTGCAGAGGTTTGTAACTATCCCTAGATGATGATACCAGTAGAGATCATTGTATTGGATATTATTTTTAATTCATCATAAAAAGGCAATTATTTTTATATTTTATATTGAATGTATTACCACAATGATCCTTAAGTACTAAATAAATAGCTGGTGGTCAAGTTGGCAGACAGAGGGCCATACACCACCCCATTGCTCCCCGGGCGCTCTACAACAGCTGCCCACTGCTCCTAGTACTAGACTCCTGGTACTAGGATGGGTTAAATGCAGAGGCCAAATTTCATTGTGTGTGCTGTGTGCTCTGCATGTGTATTAAAGAGGGTTTCATCCCTCCCAATTCTTCTTCTATTCTACATTATGTTCTTTATTTGTCATAAATGTGTACTACAGTGTAGAAGGGGTTAATAGATTTGTTTTTATGTGCTCTAATTATGTCCTCTGTGGGGATGCATTTGACATCGTTTTCCCAATGCAATGCAAGGTGTCTGCACACTTTTCAATGAAATACTTATGTGTATGTATACTATAAATGTGTGTGTGTGTGTGTGTGTGTGTGTGTGTGTGTGTGTGTGTGCGTGCATGCGTGTGTGTGCGTGCGTGCGTGCGCGTATCATCGCACTGACTGTGTCACCGCTTCGAATAACTGGCAAAGGCCATGGATGAGATCAGCAGACACACAGCATGCTGAACTAAAAATAAGTCTACTAAATCAAAGCATGCAGAACAACTGGCAGGCACAAAGGATATTAAAAGAAAAAGGAAACCAGAAACAGGTGTGCAAATAGCTTATGAGGAAGGAAGGAAGGAAGGGAAGGAAGGAAGGAAGGAAGGAAGGGAAGGAAGGAAGGAATGAAGGAAGGAAGGAAGGCAGGAAGGAAGGAAGGAAAGAGGGAAGGAAGGAAGGAAGAAATCAAGGAAGGAAAGAAGGAAGACTCAATAGTGGTGACTAGTGGACGGATAAGATTCAGCAGCATACATTTAAGGAGTAAATGTCTAGGTAGTAGTAAAGGGAGATATATATCACCATGACACCTTTTGTTTGTCTCCTTACTTTAGGTTACCTGATCAAATGGATGAGGATTAGGTTGCACCCTACCTTCCTTTAATCAGGAATTGGATCCTTTATGCTTGTATGAGTCATTCTGGTCACAGCAATATGTATTACAACAAATCATTAGTCATTTTTGCTCTGCACACAAACAAGACAGCATTAAATGTGTCAGTTTTGGAGAGTAACACATACAGGAGAGTTACATACTTAAATTCAAAAGAACCCTCTAAGTGAACGATTCATAACTTGTAGTTTTCCGTTCTCTATTATTCCACCAAAATATCTAAGGATCATAGGCCATCTTTCCCGTTGTAAAAAGGAAGATGAAAATGATCAACCAGTTCATTTGGAAACCAAATCTGAAGGTGTAGCTAATTCACGATGGCAGAGAAAATAATCAAAAATATATAGAATATCTGGATAATAGTTGTATCATAAAATGAAATATTGTTCAGTGCACTATTGTACAATTATTACTCTTATACCAATCTTATGTCTCACTTTTTTTCTGTATGTTAGGATACAATCAACAGGAATGCACTGTTTAATATGATCCCTTGCTCCATGATAAAAATGCTTCCTGAGATTTCATTATTTGGCATAGCCAGTGAAATTGAAATGTATAAATCCTCAAAGGTATGTACATACCGTTTCAATATCATGTTGCCAAAAGCCATCAAAGAGGCAAAGCATACCATGTCTGACCACTGGGTGGCTTTTGTATAAGAATATAACTGGGTATTTAGTATTTACTGTAGTTTTGTATTATGTTTCATCTGGTCTATAAGTTTGTGGTTTGCTACTGAAATTATTCACTTACACTAGTTGAGTGAATACCTACTGTTTGTGTTCACTGAGAAGGTGAAAGAGACAGAGATAGACAGAAAGAGAGATCTAGCATGCCACTCTGTGTTATCAGGGTGTCCTTGGGCTGCTCCCTCTCTTATTTCCATCTCTGTGCACGTGTGGAAACCCTGTAGGGAATAGGCAGAAACAGAGAAAGGGAGAGCAAATGCACCGCAAAATCACCAATGCCTGCTGATGCATCACCTTAATAAGTTAAACAAAGTTATCAGTGTATTTCACACACATACTCCTAACATCTGCTCTGCAATTCAGTGTACACCTGCTTGATTGTTTTTTGTACATGAAGTACTTACTAATACCTTTGTTCAGCTAACACACATCTCTGTCTATCCGGGGGGGGGGGGGGGGGGGTAATCTCTTTGGTTGTCTGTCTGTCTGTCTGTGTGTGTGTGTGTGTGTGTGTGTGTGTGTGTGTGTGTGTGTGTGTGTGTGTGTGTGTGTGTTTGTGTGTGTGTGTGTGTGTGTGTGTGTGTGTGTGTGTGTGTGTGTGTGTGTGTGTGTGTGTGTGTCAGACTACTGGATAGGCCTAATATTTTGGTGCAAATAGATATTTATTTATTTAACCATTTGAGGTTGATAAATGATTCACAAAAACGTCACTGCTCTGAACTTGCTGGTATAGGTTTGACCTGAATCTGTGCAAAAAATAAAGTGTCTTTTATGGCCTTTATCTTTTTTGACAGTCTAATGTGTGAAAACAGCTTATGAAATGAAACCTCTGCAAATTGGTTTCATTCACAACAGGCCAAATGACCTGAGGCAGTGAAGTGCTATATTACAGCCTTTTATTTCTAAGACATTTGAGTTAACTGTTAAATTGAGGCTTAGTGATGATGATACCCCTGCCGTGCATCGGCACGGCACAGATATTTTCTTACCTTAAACTTCTTAGACCTACCCTTTATGTTAGGCAATAGAGCAGCCACTTTCTGCTCTAGCTGCTGCTCTAAGCAGCTTCCAAGTTCATTGCACTTCTTTAACTCATCACAGCACCAACAGTGAATATATAGCAAAATACTGCCTTGAGCTTATCATTTTTGCTAATTCAATTGGACAACCTTGGTAAATTGGCTAGCGTTTTGATTGCAACATTCAGGGCCGTCCCTGGCCAACATGAGGCCCCACGCAAAGTTATACAGTATGGTGAGGCCCTCTGTTTCGGGGTTCTAGTGGAGCCTCGCAGCGGCGCATAGGTGCACTGCATTTTCGGCTCAGTTGAGGCACCCTCCCGGTCCCTCCGCAAGATGAGGCCCCCTCCGCAAGATGAGGCCCCCTCCGCAAGGTGAGGCCCCACGCTGTCTGCATGATCGGCCTGTAGGAAGGGACGGCCCTGGCAACATTACATCAGCTAATTTTACAAAGCAACCAATGGCAGATCAATGCAGCATAGCTAAACTTGAGCTAGCTGGCTTGCGCTAGCTTGTTTGAATGCTAACATTATTGCTATCAAAATACTATCCGAGTGGATAAACTAGTTAGCTAGCTTGTCAAATTAGCCTACTACCAGCTAATGTTATCCATGATACTTACTTAAAACAATTAGTTTAGCCAACAATACACTCAATGCAGGGGTGTAAAACTGCAATGAAAAGTAGCTGTCAACTTGCTTACTTGCCAGGTGGCTGTCTCTAAACTACAAGGCATGGATTTGGCACTGCCACTGGTTGTTCAGGATTCATTAACCTTTATTAATCCCCACAGGAAAATTCGAGAGAAAAGTAGCCTATCAAAGTAAATTGCAAACTGCAAGCATGGACCCAATGTTCCTAAAAACATAGGAGTTTAAAGTTATTTAAGAGGATGTATGATTGTAATCTAACTTCAGGTCACTGTTTTGGCCCATGTTTAGGGAGCTTGTTTGAGCCTAGAAGTCCTATTGCAAGCATTAGCTTGAGCAATAGGGTATTAATGGCAAGGATGTTATGTTCCACATAGTACATTCAGTGTCAAGCACCTGGCTGCGGTACAGAATACTGCAGTCTTCTTGACCTCCTTAAAGTGATTGCCCAAGACAAAGGTAACATGATGTCAGGCTGCACTAATTCTGTCAAGTTCAAATTCAAGACTCTCATGTTAACAAGAGAACAAAAGTGTTCTTGTCAGCACCGTTGGAGTCATATAAAAAAAAGACCTCAAAAACACCCACAATAGCTTACCTCTCCAAACCATCAACACACTAACACATCTAATTAGCTAATCACTGCTGAATATCCCCAGTAAGATGTGCACCCTCCAACAAATGCTTAGAACACATTCGTGGGTTTTTTGTATAGAAGACAACTACAAATAATTAAATGGAAATTGTATCAAAGAATAATAAAACACAATCATGAATAATTATATATAATTGTATATCTTTTTTTATTTGAGTTGTGTATACTGTAAATTGACCTTGCTTGTTATTATATGTACACACAATCCGTCAATCGAATTGATGTGGTGACTTCTATGCGGTAGAGATCATTTGTAGTCACAAACTAGCATAGAAACTAACCAGTTCCCGACAAGTTGCAAAGCATTTCAGCGTTTTATTGCTTTGTTAGATTCCCACCATAAAACTAAGCTTGTTTGTTGGTGACTAGCTTCACTAGCTGTTTAGTTAAGAGAAAGGCGCAATGACAACATTTCAGGGCAAGACAGGACTAGGGTATTAGTAATTGCTAACTTGGCTGTTTGGTGTTATGTTTTCACAATCCTATGAAGGATGTTTCGAAAGCTAGCATAGTTAAACGGATTCCAGTATTTTGGCTGAACCAATGATTCGGGTGACACCCTATGGTGACACCCCAGGAAGTAGCCATGAATTGGTCCTTGAAAAGCCTTTAAATGGCCATGGACAGCCTGCACGTTTCTCCACGGCTCAGGAAGGATCAGTGCTAAGAAGCAATTGTCTGCAGCACAATCCAGAGAGGCTACATTGAAAGGACTACAGAGTATAATGTATGTGTGAAATATACATTTAAACACATTAAGCCTCTCAAAGGAAATACTTTTATAACACAAACAAGGTTGCAGGAATTCACTGAATGTTTGTGGGGTAACATTTCCTTCAGGGCTATACTGTATTATCTATCTAAGGCAAGACACTTAGGAAAAAACATAGTTTGAGTTTTTGCTTCAATTTCTTTCAGACTATTGGAAAGAAAACATCCAAAAAACACATTTTGGTGTTTATTGTACTACACTTGGACAGTTTGTGCCTGTATATTTCTCCTAAATTCTCTAAAACTTTGCATTAGATAATGTATTATTTGCAAACTCAGCCATTGCATTTCAAAAGGTGCTGGGGTGCTAGTGGAGTACTTCAAGAAAGTCGACGGGGGGCGCTAGTGGAATACTTCGTGACCACAGAGCGTGAAGGTTGTGATCAGCTGTTTTAGCGCAGTTCTCCAGTGAAGCGGGGGAGTCTCCCTCCGCAGCCGGTTGGCGTAGTTTTGGCACAATTCCGTTGTACAGAACGACGTTAACAGCAGTCCTGTCTGTGCACACGGAAACCGACTCTGTCGTCCGGTGATCTAACCGCCTTCTGGAAAAGCTTCACAACTACGTCGGTACACAAATGGGCTTTGTGACACAAGTGACGGTACGCATTTCAGATTGTTGCCGCGTTTGCGTACCTGCGTACCAGTTATGTGCACCCCTGCATACATACTATATACAGATACACATCATCATAACATACACATGCAACTTGATTTTGACAGGATAACAACTGGTGACTTCTAGAATTGTGTGAGTATAAAATTCTGTTTTTAGACTTCTCTGTTTCAGTGTGTGTACTCTGTATAAATGCTCTGTAGTTGATCTGACTGAAATTGTGATTTTAAAATCTCAAAACCCCTACAGTATCTGTCAGGCAGAAACTTGGGACAAGTAATTTGACTGAAACCTTAACACTGAACTAACTGACTGCTAGGGTTAACTTTGATTTAAACATTTGTAGAATACTAAGAGCTTTATTGAGTAGGTGTAACTGTATTAAGGGTTAACACATAACTTTATAACTTAGGGTTTAATGTAATTGTAAAACCATTGGGCCACTGAAAAGACAATAACAACTCAGGAGGGAGCCAGTCTCGATTTCCTTTTGAGGGCCACCAGCTGCAGAGAGTTAACTAATTAAAGGGACGTGGCCCCACAGCTGTGAGAACTCAGCAATCAGGTGTCCATTTTAGGTAGCACGTTCCTGGAGCGTCAGACAAACGAAGACTGACAAAGACATTAGAGTCCTGCGGGAGGCAAAGAGGAGGCAAATCCTACTTTGATTGCGCTAAGTATCGCTAGTGTTTTATTTTCTTTAGTTTTTTAGCCCCTCGTGCTATAATCATGTGTATTTTCTCCATTCCTGTTCATGTGTCTTCTCGCAATTATCACTGGCCCCGTGTATCTCCTAATCGATATAACCGGCCTGCTCTCGTCTATCCCACATGCTCCACTGAGATCCAACATCTAGTTTCAGGGGGCCTGTGGAACTGCCAGTCAGCTGTTCCTAAGGCTGACTTCATCTCTGGCTACGCCTCCCTGCAGTCCCTGGATTTCCTTGCTCTCACTGAGACCTGGATTACTCCATCCAACACATCCACCCCAGCAGCTCTCTCCACAGCATATTCCTTCTCCCATACACCCAGACCCACTGGCAGAGGAGGTGGCACTGGTCTCCTGCTCTCTCCCAAATGGAACTTTTCCCTCTTCAAGTTACCTAACTTCACTCCTTCCACCTTTGAATTCCATGCCATCACAGTAACCCATCCTATACAATTAACCATTGTTGTTCTCTACCGTCCACCAGGCGCCTTGGGGGACTTCTTGGAGGAATTAGATCATCTCCTCTCACACATCCCTGAAACTGGCCCTCCCGCTGTACTTCTCGGAGACTTCAACCTCCAGACAGGGAAGATAGCTGAACTAACATCTCTTTTAACCGCCTTTGCTTTCTCACTGTCTCCATCCCCACCAACTCATAAAGCTGGCAATGTCCTTGATCTCATATTCTCAAGGAACTGCACTACTTCTAACCTCTCTGTCAACCCGCTCCACACATCCGATCACTTCTTCATTTCATTCTCTCTACCCCTTTCCAAACATTACGAACTAATCTCTTCTCATCCTGCACCTGTCCGCTGTAACCTTCGTTCTCTCTCCCCCTCTACCCTTGCCTCATCGGTTCTCTCAACCCTCCCTTCCTCTGACTCGTTCCAACTCCTGCCTCAAAACTCTGCTGCAGAAACTCTCCTCTCTACTCTCTTATCCTCTCTGGACTCTCTCTGTCCTCTCACATCTCAGCAGGCTCGTCAGTCCCCTCCGGGCTCTGTTCTTGGTCCCCTCCTCTTCTCCTTGTACACAAACTCGCTCGGATCAGTCATTAGCCCGCATGGTTTTTCATACCACTGCTACGCTGACGACACCCAATTAATTCTGTCCTTTCCCCGCTCAGAGACCCAGGTCGTCGCACGCATCTCTGCTTGTCTATCTGACATCTCTCAGTGGATGTCTGCTCACCACCTCAAGCTCAACCTTGACAAGACTGAACTGCTTTTCCTTCCGGGAAAAGATTGTCCCACTCTTGACCTAACAATCAACATCGGCACCTCTGTTGTTTCCCCGACTCAGACTGCAAGGAATCTGGGTGTGACCTAGGGGTGCAACAACTAATCGACTTAATCGATTAAAATTGATTACCAAATTAGTTGCCAACTAATTCAGTCGTCGATTCGTTGGTGACGTCATCACATGTGTTTTACGCGCCGTTAAGCTCCAACGTTATCGGTCTTTTTATCGGTACTGGAGACATTTAAAAAATATGTCATGTATTATTGCTACAAAAACATTATATCGCAGTCTTAGTGTCGCCAACTCGTTTCTAATATGCAAAAAGACAAACAAATGCGTCTATGATGTATTTTCGGTCAGAAGAGATCTCTCTCCCCCGTCTGTGTGCGAGGGGGCAGGGCAGTTTACACACACGCAGCTGCTACATGCAGCAACACACGGAGATGGCGGAGGGAAGAACTCCAAGGTGTGGTTAAACTTTACCCGTCTCGATGTGGAGAATGCTCGTTGCCTAAAGTGCAATAAGAGTTTAGCATGTAAGGGCGGTAACACGAGCAATTTGTCTAAACATTTAGCAAAAGTGCTCCACATTCAGACGGAGGAATGCACCGGGTTCGACTGTCTTTCTAGTAGCTCTGTAGCCCCATCCACGAGTAACGTTTCCACGTCAGGTATTATGTATGCTAGCAGCAACACACGGAGTTAATTACATTATACAAACATGGGTTAATGATTAGAGGTAACTGAGTTATTTAGTTTGTTAAAGTTTCAGCTATTCTGTTTACAGTTCTGTCATCAGATTATTTAATACGATTTGTTAAAACATTGTTGTTTCATTTGATGTGAAATATTATTTATTTAATTTAAATGAAAAGCTATGTTAATTTTGTTCAAAATGTGTTTAGTTAATTTAATAATATATGTATTTTTGAATCAAGTATTCATCTTTATTGTCTTCATTGTTAGTTTCCACATGCCTAAAACAACCTCAAGCTAAATCTAAAAGTTGATGGCTAAACAAGAGCGTTTGAGAAATTGTGCAAGGCATACAGTAATAGTCCGAATAGTCGATTAATCGTTTCATTCATCGATAGATTAATCAATTATCAAATTAGTCGTTTGTTGCAGCCCTAGTCCTTCACTGCAAACATAGCTGCTACAACCCGCTGCTGCAGATACACGCTTTACAACATCAGGAGGATACGTCCCCAGCTGACCCAGAAAGCGACGCAGGTTCTGGTCCAGGCTCTCGTCACCTCACACCTAGACTACTGCAACTCCCTCCTGGCTGGTCTATCTGCATGTGCCATCCGACCTCTGCAGCTCATCCAGAATGCAGCTGCTCGTCTGGTCTTCAACCTTACTAAATTCTCCCACACCACACTGCTCCTCCGCTCCCTTCACTGGCTTCCGGTAACTGGTAGAATCCACTTCAAGACAATGGTACTTGCGTACCATGCTGCGAATGGATCTGGCCCTTCCTACATCCAGGACATGGTTAAACCGTACACCCCAGCACGTGCCCTCCGCTCTGCATCAGCCAAACAGCTCGCTGCATGCTCACTGCGAGGGGGACCCAAGTTCCCATCAGCAAAAACATGTGGGTTTGCTATCCAGGCTCCAAAATGGTGGAATGAGCTCCCCATTGACATCAGGGACCTCATTTATAAAGGGATATACGCAAAAAAAAATGGCGTACGCCAGTTTTACGCAATATTTGCGATTTATAAAATACTAACTTGACGGGAAAACGTGCGGTCCTCCACGCAAACTCTAACCCATGCGTACGCACTAAGCACAAAAACGGGAGAGACGAGAAACTGCGACACCGTTGGCAGAAGGAAGAATGGAGAGAAATATGTGGAAATAATACCATAAACAAAATGTTACCTCTCATTTATCATATGAAGAATTCATTTTCAAACATTGATTAAAGCTGATCTTAAAATGATTAAACAAACGCCTGTTTGAGACTCCTCAGTGCACACAAAAACATAACTTGGAGAAATAAATAAATACGGATATGTTATTTAAAACCACCTTGAATATGTTGTGTTAATGTTATGAAATGTTTTCTCATAAATGATGCGGTTTTGCATTTCTAGGTTGTACGAGCATGGTTTTATATACTACTGTAGTGATCACTTATTAATACACTGGGTTACATAATTCAATCATGGAACTACAGGTTGGGGGTATTATTCCGCACGGACATTATTGCTTATTGTACCTCCGGTGTATATACTGTGTCCTCCTCCTTTTCTCTCTCTCTTGGCTACTCGGACCGCAAGCCAGCAACATGTCTCTTTCTGCTCCGCAATAAAGCTTCCATTTGCACTTCCATTGCACCGCCTCCGACTCCCTATCTCTCGGCACTACACTGGTGACCCTGATACGTCTTGAGAAGTTTCCGGGACGGAGCCGAACACGGCAAAAGGAACTCGAGTTCCTTTCTCGAAATGCCGGGGTTTGATTGGAGACGTCCGTGGCTGCCACCGGCACGCGGACTGAGGCTCAGTGCGCGCTCCGCAGAAGGCTGGAGACGTTGCTCGCCGTTCCCGCATCGGCTTTCTATCCAACGGGGGACGATGCACGACCTGCTGGGTCGACCAGCAACCCCATTGCTACCTCATGGGGCTGTTTCTTCGGGGCGTGCGGCTGCACGTCCCGGCTGCGCTACCTGACGGCGACTAACGGCTAACCACGAGGGGCTAACGATGGCTAGCAGCTACCCATGGCTGCCAGCTAACGGCTAGCTGCTAACGGCTATCGACCCTTTTGAGCTTTTTCTGGTGCCTGAGAGGAGGTTCGACCATGTCTGGTTGGCCTCGTGTGGATCCTCTCACGATTTCGCCCACCTGTTTTTGACCGTGGACAGTACGACCCTTTTTGAGTTTTTTCTGGTGCCGGAGAGGAGCTTCGACCGGCCGGTTGACCTCATGTGGACACTCTCACCTTTTTCACCACCTCGACGGCGGTTCCAGACGCCACTCACGTTTTCATCAACGCCTGGGTGGTGCACTCCTGGACCCCGTCTCGCCTCAACGGTTTTGGACGTCGCCCATGCTGCCATCGGCCCGTGGGTGGCGCGCTCCGGAGCCTGTCTGGCCTCTTCCTTCGCCTCGGCGGTTTCGGACGTCGCCCATGCCTTCATCGGCCCGTGGGTGGCGCGCTCCGGGACTCTGTCTGGCCTCTCCTGCCTTCCGGGGATATCCAGACGCCACTCACGTTCATCGGCGCCTGGGTGGCGCACTCCTGGACCCCGTCTCGCCTCGACAGTTTCGGACGTCGCCCATGCCTTCGTCGGCCCGTGGGTGGCGCGCTTCGGGACCCTGTCTGGCCTCTTTCTTTGCCTCGGCGGTTTCGGACGTCGCCCATGCTTTCATCGGCCCGTGGGTGGCGCGCTCCGGGACCCTACCTGGCCTCTCCTCTTACCGCGGCTCACGGTTCGCCTCGACGGCAGCTTCGGACTGCCCCCCCGTCTGGCCTCTTCCCTGTCCACGGCTCTTAACTCCCAGGGGTGCTGCTCCTGCCCCCCGGGGACCCAGCTCTTTCCTCCCGAGGACTTTGTGCCCGCCGCCGTTGTGCCCTCGCCTGCGGCCGGGCAGCGCTCCTTCCTGCTGGGGACCAACGGGTTTTTCACGCCCGTTGCGGGTCAGCGACCCGGGTTTCACCGACTGGCGTGTGAAGACTTAATTCGCCACGACGCCTGCTGTGGCCCGTTCCGGCCCGCCACCGGTGGGGATGTCCTCGCCTTCGTTGGGGCCCCTACCCTCTCCTGCGGCCCCCTTCCGACGGCCCGTTCCATGGCCCGGCCCTCACCTGCAACCCCGCCCTCCTCGGCCCCTGTAGTGCTTCCTCCCGGACGCGAGGATTGTGCCCATGGTTGAATTCTGGGGGGGCTTGTGTAGTGATCACTTATTAATACACTGGGTTACATAATTCAATCATGGAACTACAGGTTGGGGGTATTGTTCCGCACGGACATTATTGCTTATTGTACCTCCGGTGTATATACTGTGTCCTCCTCCTTTTCTCTCTCTCTTGGCTACTCGGACCGCAAGCCAGCAACATGTC
Source organism: Harpagifer antarcticus (assembly GCA_902827135.1). NCBI lineage: Eukaryota > Metazoa > Chordata > Actinopteri > Perciformes > Harpagiferidae > Harpagifer > Harpagifer antarcticus. Next base: position 196,077 of record CADEHL010000091.1, read on the forward strand.
TCTTTCTGCTCCGCAATAAAGCTTCCATTTGCACTTCCATTGCACCGCCTCCGACTCCCTATCTCTCGGCACTACACTACCATGTTTAAACATGTTTTATGCCGTTTGCTAAGACTTGATAAGTCGCTCGTAAAACACAGGAGGTATGGAAACTAAGAACACCATATGTGGTAAATTGTACAGCTAATATAACACAACACATTAGTTGTATTTCCTTTAACTGGTGGATATAGAGTTGCTGCGGGGGGGGGGGGTGCACAGGCGCACAGGCTGCAGTGGAGACGCTGCGCACAGCTGATCGACAACTGGGACACAAATCACCAAATACGAAAACATATAATTCAGATCCAGTCGTCATGACTCAGTTACAGTTTCTCATCAAGGGGGTCTCCTGTCCCCGGTACAGACACACTGCCTGAGGAAGGCTATGTGTATTTTTTTTGTCATTAACCTTTTTCGGACCACTTATTTATTTATTTTGGTGACGATCCGACCTCCATGCTGTTACTCTGGTTCAAACTGCATCCACCAAACAATATGATTTATCTCGACCTCCCCAAAATAACCTCAATCTGACAATCTGACACGGTGTGAGATTTTAGCTGTTCTGTCGTCATTTCCTGCGATCTTCTTCATAAAGTCAGTCAAAATGAATGAATGAATGGGCGTTTCTTTGACTATTTATAGGCAAATATGGGCGTTACGTGAAGCCCGCAAAAGCTGCACCGCATTTCGAGTCGGTTGTCATTTATAAAGGGAAACCGGCGTAGGAAGTGCTGTACGCACTTTCCTCGCCGGTACGCAATGTTTGGTGAATCGGAAAATGTCGGAACATTTCTGTACCTATTTTTTGGATTTCTAATACGTAAGCAACCTTCCCACGTGAATCCTACGCACGGCGTTATAAATTAGGCCCCAGGACAGCAGAAAGCTTACACACCTTCCGGCGCAGACTGAAAACTCATCTCTTTCGACTCCACTTTGAGCGATAGAACTATTAACAAAGCACTTATATACTAATAAAGGACTGGCTTATCTAAAGCCAGTTGAGTAGTAGGGCTGCACGATTTTGTGAAAAAATCTAATTGCGATTTTTCTGAAAAAAATTGCGATTGCGATTCGAATTGCGATATTTGTTTTTAAGCTACCCAACGGAGGTTTATTGTAAAATGCGGCCATATCTCCGGCTAGGAAGGTCGTATCAACGTGCTCCCGTCTCTAGCACCCCGAGCTATGAGTGAAATAACTAAACTTACATGAAACTTCCGTTGCTTTAAAGTCAAGCTTCAGTTTAAGATTCACCCTGTAATAGAAACATGTGATGGAGCATTAAAAAATACTTGGCAGGTGATTGGATCAATCCGTCTATCATGGGCTATTTCAGAGAGCATTATCACATGATACAATCAAACTATTATCAGCTCTAATTCTAATGAAAGGATGTGAACTTAAAAGATATGGAATAACAAATGTATTTGGAACAACATATTTATTTATGTTTTTTTTTCAACAGCTGCCATTTTGTTTCTCTCAACAAGTCTTAGATACAAATTTAAATTCACACAAATTGAACAATTTCAGTAGGAAAATAAAATAGGACCTTTCTGCAAACAAAGTTATTCAAGTATGGCTCAGGAGCAGCATCTAAATATTGCACATACTGCAATGAATGTAAGTAAAGTGATTATACAAATGTGGCCACTTGACTAAAGTACGTGCGGGAGGGAATAGTATATCTTTTATCCAGCGTTCGGATGAGTTTTTTAAACCCTTCGTTGTTCACAGTGTTAATTGAAACCATGTCTTTAGCGAGGTAGTGCGTTATCGAATTAGTTATCTCACGGTGCCTTCGTGAGCCCTTTTCATACGGCGTAACGGCCGCAAATGACTCTGAAACAGTAGCTTGCTTAGCGCTTGTCACGATCTGTCCGTGTTGTGTTTTGTCTGTCTGTTTCTGTCTTTAGTTTCCTGTTTTATTTTGTAAAGTGTTCACCCCCCGTTTCCTGCCTGTTGTAATCTGTCTGTGATTCCCTGTCAGTTTCTCTGGTGTGTCTAATTTACCCGATTGTGTTCACCTGGTGTCCCTGTGTTTTCTCCTCCCTCCTCACCTGTGTCTTGTTTGTGTGATTAGTCTTGTGTCATGACCTGGTCTGCGGTGAGTGTTCTGTTCTGTCTTTGTGATTATGTAGCCTTGAAATAAAGGAGTCATTTTGTCACTATAATCTGCATTTGGGTCCTACTTCCCACACACACCGTAACATTACGAACCGACCAACAATGGACCCAGCAGACAGCTTGTACGAGGTCACGTACAATTTAACATGCTTGAAGAATGACTTTCGATATGCCTCCAGTAGTAAAGAGAGGCAGTCAATTATTTCTACGGCACGCCAAGAAGTAACCTCAAGGCCCTGGTTAAGAGAATTACTACCCGAGTCCGTGGAGGACTTTTTTGGTAGCGTTGAGGTCAAACCTGTTTCCCGGCCTGTTAGCCCCTGGCATGCTAGCTCCCTACCTCCCGATTCCCAACCTGGCACCATACGCCTTGGTGGGTTCCGTCTGGAGTCAGCCCCGGCTTCTTCCCCATTTCCTGCTCCTGTCCAGGATCCGTTCTCGGGTACTCGTCTGGCTTATGGAGGTCCACGGAGTATTCAGGCGGCTGCTAAAAGGAGTCGTCGCAAGGCCAGGTTAGCCCGAGCCCTAGCAGCCATGGTTCCGGTTACAGTTCCGGCCCCAGCAGCCATGATTCTGGCTCCAGTACCGGCTCCAGTACCCCTGGTCGCGACTCCAGTTTCGGCTCCAGGACTGGCTTACCGGCCAACGCCAGCTCCCCGAGTCCTGTCGGCATACCGGCCGACTCCAGCACCTCGTCTCTTGTTGGCTCCCCAGCCAACACCAGCTCCCCGTGTCCTGTCGGCGTACCGGCCGACTCCAGCACCTCGTCTCTTGTTGGCTCCCCAGCCAACACCAGCTCCTCGTGTCCTGTTGGCTCCCCAGCCAACTCCAGCTCCCCGTGTCCTGTCGGCGTACCGGCCGACTCCAGCATCTCGTCTCTTGTTGGCTCCCCAGCCAACGCCAGCTCCTCGTGTCCTGTCGGCGTACCGGCCGACTCCAGCACCCCGTGTTCTGTTGGCGAACCAACTCTCTCAAGTTTCCCCTCCAGACACTTCTCAAGTCCCCTCTCAGGTCCCCTCTCGAGTTACCTCTCAAGTCAACTCTCCAGTGTCCTCTCGAGTCACCTCTCAAGTTTCCCCTCAGGTCTCCTCTCGAGTTCCCTCTCAAGTCCCCTCTCAGGTCCCCTCTCGAGTTACCTCTCGAGTCACCTCTCGAGTTCCTTCTCGAGTCACCTCTCGAGTTCCTTCTCGAGTCCCCTCTCCAGTCCCTTCTCAAGTCCCCTCTCAAGTCAACTCTCCAGTGTCCTCTCGAGTCACCTCTCAAGTCAACTCTCCAGTGTCCTCTCGAGTCACCTCTCAAGTTTCCCCTCAGGTCTCTTCTCGAGTCCCCTCTCAAGTCACCTCTCAAGTTCCTACCCGAGTCCCCTCTCAAGTTTCCCCTCAGGTCTCCTCTCGAGTTCCCTCTCAGGTCCCCTCTCAGGTCCCCTCTCAGGTCCCCTCTCGAGTTACCTCTCGAGTCACCTCTCGAGTTCCTTCTCGAGTCACCTCTCAAGTCAACTCTCCAGTGTCCTCTCGAGTCACCTCCCAAGTCAACTCTCCAGTGTCCTCTCGAGTCACCTCTCTAGTTTCCCCTCAGGTCTCCTCTCGAGTTCCCTCTCAAGTCCCCTCTCAGGTCCCCTCTCGAGTCTTTTCTCGTGTCCCCTCTCAAGTCAACTCTCCAGTGTCCTCTCGAGTCACCTCTCAAGGTTCCCCTCAGGTCTCCTCTCGAGTTCCCTCTCAAGTCCCCTCTCAGGTCCCCTCTCGAGTTACCTCTCGAGTCACCTCTCGAGTTCCTTCTCAAGTCAACTCTCCAGTGTTCTCTCGAGTCACCTCCCAAGTCAACTCTCCAGTGTCCTCTCGAGTCACCTCTCAAGTTTCCCCTCAGGTCTCCTCTCGAGTTCCCTCTCAAGTCCCCTCTCAGGTCCCCTCTCGAGTTACCTCTCGAGTCAACTCTCGAGTTCCTTCTCGAGTCCACTCTCCAGTTTCCTCTCAAGTTCCCTCTCAAGCCCTCTCTCGAGTCCCCACTCAACCCCCTACTCATGTCCAGTTGGAGGTCCCGCAGACTAGTCTTCTGCCGGGGGTCCTGCCAACCCCATGTCCTGTGCCGTTGGAGGTTCCGCTGGGGGTCCTGCCAACCCCATGTCCTGTCCAGTTGGAGGTCCCGCAGACTAGCCCTCTGCCGGGGGTCCTGCCAACCCCATGTCTTGTCCAGTTGGAGGTCCCGCAGACTAGCCCTCTGCCGGGGGTCCTGCCAACCCCATGTCTTGTCCAGTTGGAGGTCCCGCAGACTAGTCTCCTGCCGGGGGTCCTGCCAACCCCATGTCCTGTCCAGTTGGAGGTCCCGCAGACTAGCCCTCTGCCGGGGGTCCTGCCAACCCCATGTCTTGTCCAGTTGGAGGTCCCGCAGACTAGCCCTCTGCCGGGGGTCCTGCCAACCCCATGTCCTGTCCAGTTGGAGGTCCCGCAGACTAGCCCTCTGCCGGGGGTCCTGCCAACCCCATGTCTTGTCCAGTTGGAGGTCCCGCAGACTAGCCCTCTGCCGGGGGTCCTGCCAACCCCATGTCTTGTCCAGTTGGAGGTCCCGCAGACTAGTCTCCTGCCGGGGGTCCTGCCAACCCCATGTCCTGTCCAGTTGGAGGTCCCGCAGACTAGCCCTCTGCCGGGGGTCCTGCCAACCCCATGTCTTGTCCAGTTGGAGGTCCCGCAGACTAGTCTCCTGCCGGGGGTCCTGCCAACCCTTTGTCCTGTCCCGTTGGAGGCCCCGCCGACTGCTCTCCTGCCGGGGGTCCTGCCAACCCCATGTCCTGTCCCGTTGGAGGTCCCGCCGACTACGCTCCTGCCGGGGGTCCTGCCAACCCTATGTCCTGTGCCGTTGGAGGTCCCGCCGTCTACTCTCCTGCCGGGGGTCCTGCCAATCCTATGTCCTGTGCTGTTGGAGGCCCCGCCGACTACTCTCCTGCCGGGGGTCCTGCCAACCCTGTGTCCTGTCCCGTTGGAGGCCCCGCCGACTACTCTCCTGCCGGGGGTCCTGCCAACCCTTTGTCCTGTCTCGTTGGAGGTCCCGTCGTCTACTCCCCTGCCGGGGGTCCTGCCAACCCTTTGTCCTGTCTCGTTGGAGGTCCCGTCGTCCACTCTCCTGCTGGGGGTCCTGCCAACTCCTGGTCCTCTTCCGTGGGGGATCCTGCCGAAGCCTGTCCCGCCGGCTCCGGTTCCTGTCCGGCCGACACCGGGTCCTGCCCGGCCTCCGGAGTTGTCTGGTCTTCGCCCTCATGCTCGGCCCCCTGAGTTCGCCCGCTGTGGCCTTCGCCCCACTATGGACTCTGCCTTGCCCCCGGGCCGTCCGCCCGAGACCCCCACCTTGGACTCTGCCTTGCCCCCGGGTCGTCCGCCCGAGTTCCCCACCATGGACTCTGCCTTGCCCCCGGGTCGTCCGCCCGAGTTCCCCACCATGGACTCTGCCTTGCCCCCGGGTCGTCCGCCCGAGTTCCCCACCATGGACTCTGCCTTGCCCCCGGGCCGTCCGCCCGAGACCCCCACCTTGGACTCTGCCTTGCCCCCGGGTCGTCCGCCCGAGTTCCCCACCATGGACTCTGCCTTGCCCCCGGGCCGTCCGCCCGAGACCCCCACCCTGGACTCTGCCTTGCCCCCGGGTCGTCCGCCCGAGTTCCTCACCTTGGACTCTGCCTTGCCCCCGGGCCGTCCGCCCGAGTTCCCCACTTTAGACTCTGCCTTGCCCCCGGGCCGTCCGCCCGAGACCCCCACCTTGGACTCTGCCTTGCCCCCGGGCCGTCCGCCCGAGTTCCCCACTTTAGACTCTGCCTTGCCCCCGGGCCGTCCGCCCGAGATCCCTTCCTGGTCCCCTACTGGGCTCCTGGGTGGTCAGCTTAGTCCCGTCCTCCGGACCCCCTCCACCCACCCTGGTGGCCTAGGGATACGTCCCTCCTCCGGACCCCCTCCACCCACCCTGCTGGACTGTGTGGGATTTTTGTTTTTGGGGTTTAGGGACGTCTGGGATCCGTCCCTTGAGGGGGGGGTTCTGTCACGATCTGTCCGTGTTGTGTTTTGTCTGTCTGTTTCTGTCTTTAGTTTCCTGTTTTATTTTGTAAAGTGTTCACCCCCCGTTTCCTGCCTGTTGTAATCTGTCTGTGATTCCCTGTCAGTTTCCCTGGTGTGTCTAATTTACCCGATTGTGTTCACCTGGTGTCCCTGTGTTTTCTCCTCCCTCCTCACCTGTGTCTTGTTTGTGTGATTAGTCTTGTGTCATGACCTGGTCTGCGGTGAGTGTTCTGTTCTGTCTTTGTGATTATGTAGCCTTGAAATAAAGGAGTCATTTTGTCACTATAATCTGCATTTGGGTCCTACTTCCCACACACACCGTAACAGCGCTAGACTGGGCTACGGGACTAAACACTGCATTTCTGGCTGTGCACTCGTCATATACCTGCCTGTGGTGCCTTTTCAAGTGCTGATAAAGGTTTGTTGTGTTGCCTCGGGATGTAGCGACTTTTCCCTGACATGTGGAGCAAAAAACCTGCTTTTGTCCCACATCTGTGGTCCTAAACCCGAAATATGTCCAGACCACTGAAGTGCTGCTTTTTTTCGGGACTAAATTATCCAACGTTTCTTCTGGCGCGGCTGCAGACATTTTAGGGTGTTAGAAATGTCTTCACACGTGGGCGTTTCACGTGAAGTGTTGCTGTTGGGCCTATACTTAGTTACCTTGGGCCACTTCTGATTGGTTAACAATGGTTGGTACATGTGGAGCACAGCACTTCTGATTGGTGTGGATGACTGACACACAACTTTTTTTAAAAAGTAAAAAAAAAAAAAAAAAAAATCGCAGGCTTTGCGATTCGAAAATCGCATCATCTCGAATCGCGATTTCGATTTAAAATCGATTAATCGTTCAGCCCTATTGAGTAGCACTTGAAATGTTTTTGCTCTATGAAACCTGATGTACTTATATGATTCTGTTTTCTTCAAGTTTGTATTTTGTTGGTCGAACACACTTATTGTAAGTCGCTTTGGATAAAAGCGTCAGCTAAATGCAATGTAATGTAAAAGTCTCACAAGAAAAAAATGCTAACGCACTCTAGGTATAAATCACTCGATATGCTTTTCGGATATGCACAAACAAGTTTAGCTAACAAGCTGAGATTCCACAGATTCTAGAAATATTAGTATCATCACTGAACGATTAGAACTCGCGACAGGGGAAGCAAATACAGACATCACACGACGTAGCTTTAGGTAGCAAAACACGGAGATATGCTCACCTTTTGCTATTATTCTGAGAAAAACGAGAAAAACGCGGCTGAAGGTTAATCCATAGGTTAATCCAATGTGTCTGTCACTTTGAAAAAATTATTGATAATCCATAATTCCATTTTTTGTCAAAAACGGAGTTCTCATATTAGCTGCTAATGATAGCTTCCAGAGTGTATGACAGCTTCCTGTTTTGTCTCCTTGGATACAGTTCCAAACAACTCACAGACTGCACCGGGCGCTGACCTAGGTGCCCTGTGACCATCAGATTTCACGACACTGATTGGCTGAAATTATGTTTCGGCGGCATAGTTTAAAGATAGCAACAGTTGGCTTCTGCTGCACTTGCTGCACTCTCTTCTGGGCGCTTTTTATTTTTGATGTGGGAAGAGGGGGGGCAGCGCCCCTAAAGGCCGGCCGCCACTGGTAAGACTAGTGAACAGTAGAGAATATGAAGTGATTTCTGTTCTAGGACTTGTTTTACTTTGTTTAGTATGGAAATGCTTTTTGACAGCTTTGATTGTAGATGTTTTATGTATAATTTCCAATTTATTGTGTCATCTATTATTACCCCAATAAATGTAATTTCTTGGAGTCTTTGAATTTCAAACCCATCTATTTTTATTTGCGTATTTTTGTTCTGTGTTTACCGAACAGCATTAAGTTTGTTTTACTCAAGTTTAATGATAGTGTATTTTTGTCAAACCATGTTTTTAATTTGTGCATTTCATTTTCTATGTTCTCCACTAGCTGTTCTAAATTCTCCCCAGAACAGAATATATTTGTATCGTCAGCAAATAAAACTAGCCTCAGTATATTGGATATTTTACAGATGTCATAGATGTACAGTATAAACAGTTTAGGACGCAACACTGACCCCTGGGGGACACCACAAGCAATGTCCAAACATGAAGAACAGTAATTTCCCAACTTCACATACTGATGCCTATTGCTTAAATAGCTTTTAATCCAGTCTAAAACTATACCCCTGATACCATACCTTTCTAATTTATGTAGTAGGATGTCATGGTTGATTGTGTCAAAAGCTTTTTTTTATATCTATACAGATCCCTACTGCATATTTGTTGTGTTCAAGGGCATCTGTGATATCCTCAATTGATTCCATAATTGCCAGTGATGTTGATCTGAATCCGTATTGACTGTCCGTGATTAATTTGTGCTTTTCTATGAATGTGTCCAGTCTGTTGTTGAATACTTTTTCTAGTATTTTTGAAAATGTAATAGAAAATAGTCGCAATGTGTAATCAACTGGGAAAGTGTCATTGTGATATGTTAAAATTGTTACCCTGTTGACCTGTAAGTGCAGTCGGAACTTTTAACAGTTCTAATGTAATCCGAGCATGATGTTATGTAACAAGGGTTGTTAGAACTCAGCCAAGATGTCTTTTCATTCCACTGTGGTTCATCCAACATTATTTGTCTTTTGTCATCACTTTTCTGTGGGACTACAAGAAGACCTTCAAACCTTCAAAACCCTCTCTTGCTTTAGAATACTTCTGGGTGGGAGAGTCCTATGCACACACATGCTGAGCCACATGCTGCTCTCCCTCTGTGAGTGTACAGAGATGAGCAGGACCGCACCTTCGGTGAGCGCTACCTGAAACTGGAGATGCAGGGGTACCAGTGAAGGGTTAGCTTTCATTGTCTTTGTACTTTTTTTTAGCCACTCCTGTTTCTTTTAAACATAGACAGGTACAGGGCGTTAAAAATATCAACATACAATGCTCTGGTATTTTTTAGCTTTTTAAATAATCTCTGTCAGTCACACGGCCAGGTACTTATAGTCATGCATGGTTAAGGAGATGAAAGACCTTAAAAAAGTAGCGCTGGATATTCTGAGTTTCCTGTCTGCATTTCCAAACAAATTTTCTGTGTTTTTTGTGTGACTTGTGGAATGAAACTGCTTGCTATCTGAGCCCTGAGGACACATTTTTTAACCTTTTTTTGGGAAGGAAATAATTGCTTTAAATATTTGTATTCCATTGTCGGTGAGAAGAATACTTTCACAACAGGTATGTATTTATTTTAAATGAAATACTAAGTTCTCTTTGCTTGAGATGATTATGATGATTATTTGAACATGGCTCTGTGACATATCGCATGTAATTAAATCTAGCTTTTCTATAACATTTACACTGTTTTTGCAATATTTGCACATTTATTATAATGTGAAAACATAGAGATAATTAAAATGTTCATACTGTACAGTTTTATTGAAGGCAGATATTTGAATTTAAATCCTATAAAGTTGTACTTGTTCAGATTTGATAAGTTATTACCCTTTAATCTATTTTTCATAAGGACATTGGTAATTTCAAAATGAGGTATTTCTTTTGTCATATATACTCAAGTTCTACCAAATAAAAATTATTAGATTAAAATATATTGCTCATTAAAGGCAATGGTAGCCATGCACATGGTTCTCTGTTAATCGGTCATATAATTATCTCAGTTAGAGACTGACAGTATTATTCTGTGGTTTATCTAAGCCATTATGGGGTATTTTTGTGGGGCCTGGATCTTTCAGCTGTTTCTCAGCACAGGGAAGTGAGAAGGGAGGGGAAGCAGAGCAGACACAAAAGGCAACATTATTCCCCAGCGGATCTGTGCTACATCCTACTATGAATGGAGTATTGAAAAACATAACATTGGGGACTAGATACATTTTCATCCCTCATAACTGAGCTATTTGTCCCAGAGTTTCGAAGGGTTTGTTTGTACAGTCTGCAAATGAGACAGTTGTGGTTCTTGAGTGCTGTGCTGGTGTTAAAATCCCCACCTCCCAATTGGACGCACAATGATCTCTCTGTGGGCCTCTGGCCTTCTGTGCTGCACCTCTTCAGACAATACTACAGTGCAAATAAAATGGACTGGACCTGGATTGAGACGGCAGAGTCTGGAGATTCTGTGGCTGCCGTCAAGTGTTTTTTGGTCACTAATGATCATACAAAGGTTGTGAGTTAAATGTAGGTTCACAAGCTTCTACCCCCCACCCCACTACTACCCCTGCCTCCAGCTCTCCAAGGAGACGAGAGGCGCCCCTGCAGTGTCATCAGGTGCCTAAGCGTTTTGGAGGGTTCTAGTGACAGATTGCAGGAAGCAGCGTTTATGTCTGACGATGGGGACCACAGAAAGCAGAAATGTCTTTTTGTGCCCCCTGGGCTCGGAATGTCCACTATCTCGAGGGGCCAATATCAAATTCTCCCCTCATCATCCCCTAATACACATTCCTGTGTAAGGTCAGGGGAAATTCTGCATCAGCGAAGAGACAAACAACCCAAGGTGGACTCACACACTGCAGTCTTCTAATGACAGCATGCTTCTAATCACACTACTCCATTAATTTCTGGGAAATGTGCTCTAAAATAATATGTTCAAATTGAAATTCAATCATTCCAATGTCCGCATTTCATAATATAGAAGTATTTGAATGTTATGGGAGTATTATCATATCTGTTCAGTGTCTTTCCACAGCACTATCTAGCTTGATTCTCATCAGTGAATCCCAATGTTCTGTCTGAGGGAAAGTCCCTTGATTATCGCAAACCTCGAGCCAGGTGTCTACATCTGTCAAGCATTCCCCAGCTGTTGATGATGCTTGGAAGTTTTGAAATGAAGCCCTCACCGTTCTAACCATCAGTGTAAAAAACGTTACCTCGATTCTCTTGTTGCGGCCTGTTACCTGCTGCCAGGTCGAAGCACGGCGGCCATTTTGTGCTTACAAAACAGCAAAGTAACTCTACTCCCTGTTCCTGGTGTGTTATTGGCAACAGCATAACTTTTCGATGGCATATGTCCATGTCTGGGAGACTGGGGTTTCTGTTTGCTCTGATAAGTGTTTGTGCCAAAATAACTTTCTTAACAGCGCTCTCATGTGATATGTGCATCACATATTCTCTAAAAACAATTTATTTTTGAGCTACAGGCTTTCCAAGCCTGACCTCCAACTACCATCAATACCTACTACAACACGATAATAACAGCTGCGGGCTACACCAGAGAAAACAATCCAATACTATAATTAGGCTACTTTGAACCAGTACAAAATGTAGTGATTGTTTTGTAGTAGTACAAATCTGTCTACCAAACTTCAGTCAACCATAATTATGAAGTGTTTTTACTCACAGAGCAGGACTTTGGGAAGCTTGATGAGACTGTGTACATGTGTGTGTTGCAGGCGGCTGGTCAGTGAGGCAGCCATGCGAGGCCAGCGTGTGATGGAGAACGAGTGTAGGTGCTGGAACCCGGCCGTCTGGCTCCTGGTGTCCCTGCTGGGATCCCTCGTCTTGGTGGCCGTCAGTGTTCTGCGACACGGTGAGTGTGTGAGTTGGGTTGGGGGTCAGGTCAAGGCCACTTGTTCCAAGCTGCCTGACCGTAGGATTCTACCGGTCATCTCATGTTGTGTGATCAGAGAACACACAGCATTGGATGATTAAATTGCCAGTCATTGTCAGTATTCTAAAGTAGATGGTTAGAAGCAATGTGCTACACCTACAGATAGGTTCTAAATAACGTTATAATCCATTTACATGATAATTCTCCAATTAAAGGTGGGTTAGGTAATTTCGGAGAAACCAGCTCGAGTGCGCTAGAATTTGAAAATACACAACCGGAGAAAATCTGCCACTTCCTTACAGAGCCCCTAAAATACAGTTTTAACTTGAAAGGCCCAAGGGCCAAATGCTCTATCTCTCAATGTTAACAAAAGTGAAGAAAAGAATGTGTGTAGTTGCTCCAAAATGTAAATGGGTGGTCCTTGGTTCATGCCACAGTCTTCCACCAAACGTTATGGAAATTGGGTCATTTAAAAAAAGAATCATAATGACAAAAAAACTAAAACAAAACAAAAGCATTACCTCATGATGGAGGTAACTCAAGGCTGTGCATTTTCATGAACAATATTATTTAAAGGATGGATGGTTCTTCAACAATATTGTAGTGCACCATTGTTAAATGTAACAATGTGAAATGTATATGGAAAAATAATAGGCCTTGAAAGTTTGTTTGAAGTAAAAAAAAAAACGATTTATGAAGTATATCCTTTCCTACAGGGGTACATTTTCATTCACTGGCACAGGACCAGAGGTTGGTTGTGTGAAGATTGAAACTGATTCCCAAGCATTATCTAAAGTCATTGTCTTTTAGTGTAACATTAAACAAATACCTATGTCCTTAATATTTCAACTTTTGATATGATGGCCTTTTCAATCTAAAGTTTTAAATTAGGCCCATCAATATTTTGCTGCTCACTTTCTTTGAAATGCTACATAATATAAGTTGTTACGAGGGTAAAGTTTTATAAATGCCATAAACTGAAACAAAATATGACACATGAGTTGGTTTCTAGTGTGTCAGTGCTGAAACGCATGTTTTAGGCGTGATTAATGCTCCAGAATCGAGTATTCCCGCAATTTAACTTCCTGTAGTTGAGTTACTAAAAGTCTGCCTCCCCTTTGTTAACAAGTGATAGCTGGCTAAAAGCCCTGAAGTTGTTTGAAGTGAGCCACGATCAATTCCACTCACTGGATCAACAAATGGGAGGGAACAGGAGAGAGATATTTACTCAAATGTGTTGTTACCAACTTACTGCTTTGTGTCCAAGCCAATGATATCCAAATGCACCATACTAACAGTTTTTTGTATTCAAATTTCAGGAGACTTGAAAATAAACAGACGAGCTGTAAACAGTAAGTAATATTTAAGTTAATTACATTATCATGATGATCTTAAGAACAATAACTGTTCCCTGGAATATAAACCACATAACCTGCAATTGAAGCCATTCTTGAAGCCGTAAACAGATTTGTTACAAGCCCTTGAAGCTAAAATAGGTAGTTTTACTACATTCATATATATGTGTTTAATGCCACAAACTAACGGGAGAAGCCTGTGAATCGACCTACATTGGGTGTGAAGGGTAGAAAAATCCCTCTTGTCTCATTGTCAGTTATTGAAATCGGAGATATTTGTCTTCAGGCGTAAGGATGTTCTTAATAAAAGGTCCAGAAACATCTTCCAGTGGGACTCTTGAGTAAATCTGTGTTATTTGTTGGGTAAATCAACATCCCTCCGTGATACGCAAAAAAAATATCTACATCCTGTTTTAATTGTTGTAAAAGCATTACATTAATGTGCTTTTAGGTAGAGGGAGTAATGTGATTAGACGTTGTACTTCCCCAATCACAGACAAGAGTAGTTTAATATATTTATCTTACTTTATAGTTGTTGACGGCCTTTATAGCAGCCAACTGAGTGCAGAACTCCACCTGGCGTGTCTCCTTCTCCCCTTCCAAAGAGCTGCATCTTACTTAAATGTCCCTCCTGAGGTAGGAGAGTTATTAAAAACAATAACTTATTCCTCTTGTATCACGCCTAGTGATGGAAATAATTTGCAGATGCTTAAAAATAAACCAAACTTTTTCTACGTATCAGTTTTTGTGCCACAACAAAGACCAAAAAGTGACCTGCAACAGCCGAGGTGAAGCTTGTCATTCGCCTCGCCAATTGCCAGAAATGTATTTTGCTACTGAAGCAGTTCTTGTTCACTTGCGCCCCCTAACAACGAATTAAGAGGAGTGAGGGGTTGGCAGTGAATGACGGTTTAAAACACTCAATGAAAGTGTTTTTATAGAAATCACCCCATTTGTATGGAAGGCCAAAAGCCTTCTTTCAACAAATAATTTGACTGTATTCTCTCTCTGTTTCCCCTCATGTCCTCTCCTCCCTCCTGTTTCAGCCGATGTGTCGATGCATTACCAAGGTAAGAATGAGCAAGACATCCGATTTCACACCTTTCCTGACACTAATCTTCAGTAAGACATGTCCGCATTCGGGACCTCTGTATGAAAACCAGTGACTGGCTTTGTGTCGGTGACAGAGTACAGAAGCTAGATCAGTGCCTGGGGATTTTCAAACAAGGTCACTTTCACAGCTCTCCATTGACCCTAATCCCCTCTTATCTTATCTAATGTCCCACCCTTCTGCATCCACGTCTTTCTTATTCAAGTTGACTCATGTTCCTTATTACGTGCCTTAATTTGTTAGGATTATACTTTTTGCTATTAACTGTCATTACATTAAAGCTATGGAAGACTGGCTTCTCATACCTTTTTTTCCAAACACATATTTCAAATGTCCTTCAGACTAAATAATAGGCCTCAGATTTCTCAGTGAAATGGCACAATAACAATATTTATGTACAGATATGTGCATATTAAAACAGAATCGGTATGTTTTGTTGCAATAAGCTACCTTTGAATAGATAACGCTTCTTTGAACCAACTTGTAAGGCAAGGCAAGTTTATTTATATAGCACTTTTCAACACAAGGCAAGTGCTTTACAAAAATGAAAGACATTAAGAGCATAAAACACATTAGAAACATTAAAAAGCAAAGATAATAAAACATGAATAACACAGGTACATGGATAAAAGTTACAGTGCCGTGTAAGATTTGAATAGTTCAATTAAAAGTAGCAGCAAAACAAGTTTTAAAGATTTAAAAGTAGTAAGAGTTGCAGCAGACCTGCAGGTTTCTGGTAGTTTGTTCCAGATATTTGACAATTTCCCTAACCAAATTCTCACATTCCTCTACCCCTAGTCTTCCCGTGAAATTATAGTTCCTTTGACAGTTTTCTAACCTTTTGATATTCCTTGTTGGAGTATCAGGCCCCTTTTAACCCATTTGTAGGGATGCTGACTTTTTTTTTATGATGATATTTTGTGTTACAGAAGACAAACGACTACAGCCATTCTAGTATTTGGTATCGGCAGCGTTCTGGTTTTGATATGTACTCCGTTTGTTGTCCAAGTAGTATTGACCAATCAAATCTGAGTGGCCTTTGGTTGTATAAAGCTGAACAAAGTTGGAACGCATTGGCTTGAATCCAGACAACTATTGGTTATTGTCTAACAGACAATAGGGAAAGAGAAGGCCTGGATATCTGTTAGCTACACCAGAAACCAAGAAATATTGACCGCTGTCCCCAGGGACATGACGTCATCGTTCTGACCAAACCAACCTCAACATCCTCATCTGGCTCTAAGACAGTGGGAGAAGTTGTTTTTAAACACTGATGGTGAATGGTCAATTGATAGACATTGTGTCCTTATATTTCCTTATCAGTACAACTGGTGAACGGACTGAACAGGTGTGAGGGTAGAGTGGAGGTATTCTACAACAACTCATGGGGCACAGTGTGTGACGATGAATGGGACATGGTGGATGCCAACGTGGTGTGTCGGCAGCTAAACTGTGGAGTGGCTGTGGCGGTGGGCAGCAGCTCTAAGTTTGGACAAGGCACAGGGCCCATCCTGCTCGATAATGTAGATTGCAGAGGAAATGAAAGAAGCCTCAGCGAGTGCCCCGCTCCGGCCTGGGGCGTCCACAACTGTTACCACTATGAAGACGTGGGTGTTACCTGCAGAGGTAAAGCTTTTTTGGGAATCATCTCTATATGCATAACCCTGATAAGAATAGAGGATAAACTGATTAATATTCCTTCTTCCTTTTAATTTTGCTACTAGAACCGTCAGTGGTGGCGGGAAAGGGTTTTCGCACAACACCGCCCCGGGAGAACCACGGTTTACGTAAGTACCCCCTGCTTTTATCTTAATGAGACTGTTCTTCTGCCAACTTTTCTATTTTAAAGACATCAAGACAAACGGCTAAAACCCAGACACAAATATGATGAATCTAAGATATTTGACAAAGGCCTATTTGAGAAATGAATACTTGTAACAACAAGATGTGTAAAAGGACAACCCTAGGCAATGAAACAACAGCAAAACTAGCAAATTACTAAAAACAGAAGTCATAGTGGACTTTGAATGCTGATATCCTATCCCTTTAACAATTTAAACCCGCAATATAATGTTGTTGTTTTTTACATAGATTGTATCATATAACTACCTGTATGTATGTTGCTGCTTTGGTTTTACTGCCTGCAACTTAACTGTTTTCGATCACTCTGATATCGTAATTTTTTTGGATGCAGCAGGCAACAATTTTCAGTGAAAAAGCTCAAATGAAAAAAAGGTAGCACTCAGTGGGAAACCAGTTTAGAGGAAACATTGGACTTAATTCTTTAGGTTGCCAGTAATAAACTTCCAAATTAATGTTAATGTTTCTCCATATCTGCTGGTGTACAAAAAATTAGTTCATGGAAGATCAAAGCATTTGACTGAATTACACAAACCACACCTGCATTTGGCATATTCATCTTCAGTAGCCACACATGTTTGAAATGAGTTGCCCCCCTCCTCCAAATATGGACAGTGGCCATGCCATCTGGAGCAACTCAGGGTTAAGTATCTTGCCCAAAGATACATCCACATGTTGACTGCAGGGCCTGGGATCGAAACCCACAACCATAGAAGACTTTGTTTTCCCGTCTATGTTCAAAATCAGAAACACTACCGCTCAAAGACCTCTTAAATCCCATGCCGTCCTTTTTGTTTGCTGGGTTTGTCTTTGTTGTGCTTGTTTTTAACTTTAATTCCCAAGAGGATATTGAGAGGCTTGAACCAAATTGTGTTAACATGTGACGTATCTGAAACCCACAGGGAGTGAAGTGAGGCCATCCCAACTCATAGCTTTCTTTCAGGGAAGCACATTTTGAAAATGATAGACACACGAGAATGTCTATTGTCTCTGCTTAGGTGCGTTTTTGTCTGGGCTGAGGCATTAAATGACAACATCTGTGTGCTGTAGTCCCGTTCACCTTAACTCTCCTACTTCACAAGCCACAATATGTTTTGTATAGGCCAGTGTTTCTTTTTCATACCAAGGACCACTTAACCAATAAAAAAAACACTCGCGGACCACCTAACTCCACAAATATCAAAAGAAAAAACACATCATTTTTCTAGAACAGATTACAAATCGCCTGAAAATGGTACAAACAAGTGGCAACATGTGTGATGAAGGTGTTGCGCTGGGCGAGATATTCCCGCGAGAGTGCGGAAAACTTAAATGAATTAACTTATTTCAAATGTGAAATTTTACCAATATACTCACGGACCACTAGGGGGCGCTCACACTTTGAGAAGCACTGGTCTATACCAGTGAACACCCTTATCCTTTCCCTTATCCTTTCCCTGTATCAATGTCTGTTGGTCGTTCCCTCTGTCCTCTACACAACATGCTCAAATCCCTGCATCTATTTTATTTGACAATAATATAAATTCTAATAAAATACAACAGAGACTAAAAATCTGTATAGAGAAGATGTATCCAGTCCCTATCAATCCCCCCCTCTCCATCTTGGTTTAGGTGATGGCACCATCCGTCTGTTGGATGGATCCAACTCCTGCCAGGGCCGGGTGGAGGTCTTCTACCAGGGAGACTGGGGGACAGTGTGTGATGACGAATGGAGCTTAGAGAATGCCGTGGTGGTTTGTCACCAGTTAGGCTGTGGCAATGCCGTCCACACACACACTAACTCTTACTTTGGCTACGGAACGGGTCGGATTCTCCTGGACAACGTCAACTGCTACGGCTCTGAACCGGACCTGACTAGATGCAAAAGCCTGCCCTGGGGCAAACACAACTGCGGTCATCATGAGGACGCTGGAGTCACCTGCACTGGTACACTTCTCTCTATCATGGAACATGCATTTAAAGGAACATGTTACCAACAAAATGACCATTGGTATCAATAACTCACTCTGTGTTACCTTGTATTCTTGAAGAAAACTTTAAAAATATTTTTTTTATAAATGATTAATGAATTTTTAAACATTTACAGTACAATGCAAGTCTCATTTATCCAGTCATCCATCACTCAGTTTTTTTATTCTGAAGAAATCAGGTTATGATATACACATTCTCATTTTATGGGACAAATATTCCTTTAACACAAGTTGGACAGATGCAAATTATTTTAAAAACATATCCAAACAATGTTCATGTTACATAAGAATGCAGGACTTTATGCTCTTGTACAAATCACATCAAATCTGATTTAAAGCATTTGTATTAGCAGAATTAGTAGTAATAAATAGTAGTATTTAATATGGAAGTTGTACAATAATATTTCATTTTACTTTTCTATTAACTCCAGGTACCAGCACAGTACCTCCTTTGGTAACAGAAAACCAGAGAGGGCTCTGGGTAACATACACCAGTGAAGGTAAACACACTTAGTACACAGTACTGTTTATATGTACGCAAACAAGCACACACTGCTTTTGTGGAAATAGAGAAATAAATACAATTATTTATTTATTTATGTCTATATGTATTTATAATATAAATGAACAATTTTTCTCCTCCACACAGTAAAAATGAAATATGCTCTTCTGACAAATGACCAACAGGGGGAGTCATTCCACCTCATTACCAAACATCAGGGTGGTGGACTAACATTACCATGATCGCAACAAACTTAACATGTATTTCATTTTTCCTCCAGCAACAGAAAGCATTCCAGTCACCAACGCTCCAACTACAAAAACTGTCACCACAACTGCCCTGACAAAAGGTAACAATATTAAACTTTAAACACAAATACAGTGTGTTTTAACATTGGACTGAGCAGATGATATTATACCTTGTTTTGCAATTATCAGAAAATAAACTGCAAGGATGTACCTGTCTATTTATCACTATGCAGGCAAACCAACCATTCGTCTGGTGAATGGTAACCATAGCTGTGAGGGTCGTGTAGAGGTCCAATACAAAAATATTTGGGGGACGGTGTGTGATGATGACTGGGACATGTTCAACGCTAACGTGGCATGCAGGCAGGTAGGCTGTGGCACAGCTATGGGGGCCATGACACAGTCTCACTTTGGCTTCGGTTCTGGTCTCATCCTGCTGGACAATGTGGAATGTAGTGGCTCGGAACGGGAGCTGTCCCAGTGCTTCCACCTGGGCTGGGGTCAGCATAACTGTCGCCATCATGAGGATGCTGGAGTTATCTGTGCACGTAAGAACCTGACATGACCTCTCTTACACCATATAGGGCTAAAGCAGGCTCAATTTAGGCACACTGAACTACCCCTTTAAGTCATCAACTCCGCTTAAAAGCTCATACTTCCTTTGTATCGGGTAATCTGTGCTCGCCCTGCTGAGCTGTCCTATTGCAATTCATGACTGTAGTACTCTGAGGAGGAGACAGCCCAGAGAGCATAAAAAATACAGAGGATGAGTCAAGGCACATCAACGTCACCGCCTGCATTCAGGCCAAATTGTACTCCTTTCTAAGCTGAATGAAAGCACAGAAAGAGGCACTTTTACTTAGAGAGCACATACCTGGTTTTCGGTTGTTTAGAACATTTGATTATATATGTTTAAAGCGAGCAGTTTTTACTCTGCCTCAAAGTTGCTGCAAAGTGCATGTCTGTTGCCTTAAAGGAACATTTGTATTACATTTGTGACCTGATATTTCCCAGAGTATGCCTAAGCCAACACCTAGTGTCCTCACTCTGCTTTCCTCTGCCTCCATTAGCTTCTGATTTTTACTTTGGAAATGGACGTGAGTTTAGAGCAACAGAGAAGATACCTGCCACCACATCAGAACCATCTGAAGGTAGATTAAATATATCTTCTGCCACCACAAATTCAGCCCATTTCTCTATCCTGGGTTTATAATACAGATAATAATGAATTATTGTAAATCTAATTTTGTTTTTGCAGGAATGCTGAGACTGGTGGGAGGCCAGCACCGGTGTGAGGGTCGCATAGAGATGTACTCAAATTCTGAATGGGGCACAGTGTGCGATGATGCTTGGGACATCCCTGACGCTCAGGTTGTATGTCGCCATGTGGGCTGTGGGGAGGCCACAGCTGCTCGGGGAGAAGCTTTTTTCGGGCCCGGCACAGGAAAGATTCTGCTGGACAATCTCAAGTGCAGCGGTGAGGAGGAAACCCTGCAGGAGTGCTCCCATATATCCTGGAACGTGCACAACTGTGACCACTCCGAAGATGCTGGCGTCACCTGCTCACTGTCGTGATTTGAGCAGAACCACACTTCCATCTGGTAGGAAGTGGGCGTACTGAACCTGGGACTTGTATACATTATGTAAATAACAGCTTTCACAATGCTGAAGGAGTACTCCACCACCAACCACATACAAAAAAACTAATATGACAATATATGATGACATACTATAAACTATATATGCCTATTAAGCACTTTATAAATAAATATATGATATAAAAAACAATGTACACAGTTTTTTTTTTGAGAAACCCAAAATGTAATGTACATGTGATTATTTGTTAAGTTAGGTAAGGAATACTGGAGGAAGTGCAGTTTGGATGATGAGACACATGGGCTTCAGCTCCAATCTTTTTGCAAATATGTATGATATACCAAACAGAAACCTAAATGGAACAAATGATATTTGACATACCACAACATTGCAAGATAACAGACACTTACATAAATAAAGGTGTTGTATCTTGTGAAATGCATCACATTTCTCTATCAAATAAACAATGTGAAACTTGTGTTATGTTAACCCAAATATGAATAAATGTTACTACATGTGGTAAAATACATGTTGGTATTTAATATATTTTTGAACTAAAAACAGAGGTCTTTGAACCGTTATCTGCATTTGTCATTGCCTCAACATTTACTTCCATTGTGTATTTTTCTTTAACTGCGCACACAAATATGACAATACCACCATTTAAATGTTTTCAAGGGAAAGGATTTTTGGGGATGCTAAATGCAATGCAATGAGCTCAAACGAAATAAGAAATGTTTTATATAAATAACTAAAGCTAGTTGAATCACCCAATTTGGACGAAAGAATACTAACAGTGCGTAGCTAACCTAGCTAACTCTGTGGCCACATGTAATAATAACAGTGCGTAGCTAACCCATCTAACTCTGTGGCCACATGTAATAATAACAGTGTGTAGCTAACCCATCTAACTCTGTGGCCACATGTAATAATAACAGTGTGTAGCTAACCCATCTAACTCTGTGGCCACATGTAATAATAACAGTGTAATAGTGCAACCCAGTCTCATGGCATTTCGTGTTCACCAACACGATTTTTAATCTATTGATTTGTGTTCACCAACACGATTTCCCCCTTTTTTTCGTGTTGCACAGCACGATTTTAAAAGCAATGTATTTCTACTGGTTATGACGCTCATGGAAGCACGGCATTCGTTTGTGTCGGCTGCCCTTAAAGGCAATGTGAGCGTCCATTCTCATTGGATAACGGAGAATTGTACACCCGGAAGTAAGTATTCCCCTTACTGTCGATTGATTTTACAGTGATATCTGCACTACTCATCGACTAAAAAACACCAGATTATCCTTGTTGATTACACAACATTGATTGGTTTAAATTGTGTGCAATGCTTTTGTATTTTTCCCCTTCGATTCGGAGAAACAAATATTTTTTCGGAGTAAAGGATAGCAGAAGACACTACACTACCCAGAATCCCCAGCTATCGTTTGGACTACACCATGTGCTCTGTTTGACAAACCCCGTGATAGTCCTCAAACTCTGTGATTGGAGAGTGTGCTCCGAGGGTTACGCTGAGCCTCGAACAGCACTTGAAATGGGATGGAACCACGGCAGACTGTCCAAAACTGGATTTGAACGGGTCCACCGCGTCCTCCCCTCCACATCCCCAGAACTACACATGCTGGCTATTCTGTTTCGCAACATGTTCTCTATCTATGGCACGTCTCTACTGGGAGTTGTAGTTTTAAAAGACGTTTTCGTATTTCCCATAATAAGAAGTTGCCAGTATTAAACTGTGTACATCTCTGGAGGTTTAGGGGATAGGAAACACTCAAATTTAAAACATATAATTAATAAATAGGTGAAAATTGCTTGTGCCCATAATGGGCAGCATTAATATATATACACACATGCCAGCTAAGGTCAGAAGAGCTTTATTTAACAGCTGGTCTTATGTTTGTGACCCCTGTTGTTAATTGATAACATTACATTACATTAATTGATAAGCCTGAAACATGCACTTGTCAAGGTTCAGAGGCACATTTTTCAAATATGGCAGTAGCCATCGATCAGCTTAAGATAAGATATACTTTATTGATCCCAAGTTGGAACATTTGCGTTACATCAGCATGTGTAACAGTTGTACTGTAAATATGCAGTGGTGTTTATTTGTAAATCATTTAGTATAATCACACAAATTCTGTGTTTTATATTTATTGATTGTTCAATACCTGACAAGGCCGGAGATGAAATATCTACATACATCTTATAAGAGTATAATACATTATGTATAATATCAGTTAAAATAAGTGCTTCAACATAGTTAACATTGCTGGAGGTATGCACACATATTGATAGATGTCTTGTAATGCACTATTGAGGAACCTGCGACCCAAGTTTTTCATTCAATGCATAACTACACCATAGTTAGTAGGCCTATATGATATGTCAATAAACCTTAGAAAATCTTGAAATCTTGAAAGGGATGTGCAAAATAGTCATTATATACAGTCTTTAATAACGAGTAATGAATATACTTTATAGGGATCCTATTAATATCTAATAATAAAAATAATGAAATTCAATAACATGCTTTAACCACTAGGTGTCCCTTTATATCAGCTGTGCACCTTTATGGTGTAAATACAGCCTATCTACCAATCGGATCAAATATAAAAGTCAGCCGAATTAGTGTTGATACTGCAAGGAGACGTATTGGTGAAAAGAATGTAAGATGTTGTTTAATGGCTGATATATTTATGATCCACGTCACGTTTTCAGTTCCTCATGTTTGTCTAGAAGTCTTCTCATCAGGGCTCTTTAAATACAGAACTACGGCAGATATGTAATATTTAATGCAGCCGAACCGTGTATTACAATGCCGTTATGTGATGACTTTCAAAGAGAAAAGCAAGCACACTCGGAATAAAGTATTATTATTTTTTTTTAAAATGTTTTCGGTATTTGTTAATGACGATGTGCTGTGAGATGTGAGACTGGAATTGCAGAGGGGAAAATAACGTAGGCTATCTTTAGATGCGGATTTTGTTAAACTAATATGTTTGCGCCGTGGACCAACACTATACATTGACGGGGAAGGGGGTAGCAATAAAGATAACACCATTAAACAGTTACACAACATAACAGAAATAATATTGATAGCAGCGTCCCTAGCAAACACCTTGGTAACAATGAAAACTTCCTGAAGTAATCTTCGTAATAACTAGCAAACTAAAGATCATGTACATCCACTGCACACATAATCTGAAATAACAACTCATATTTCTCGCATCAAATGACATCAAAACGCATTTTAATGGCCAAACTAACTTTAAAATAGGCATTTTTTACCGAGAATAAAACGAAGTTCGACCATGTTTTTTTTTTCTGCAGGGAGAAATTTGAAGATTACGTGACATAGACGCCAGCCATTGGAATGAATGGTGAAAAAAAACGGGGTTTGTCAAACAGAGCACATGGTGTAGTCCAAACGATAGCTGGGGATTCTGGGTAGTGTAGTGTCTTCTGCCATCCTTTACTCCGAAAAAATATTTGTTTCTCCGAATCGAAGGGGAAAAATACAAAAGCATTGCACACAATTTACATTGCCTTTAAGGGCAGCCGTCACAAACGAATGCTGTGTTTCCATGAGCGTCATTACCAGTAGAAATACATTGCTTTTAAAATCGTGCTGTGCAACACGAAAAAAAGGGGGAAATCGTGTTGGTGAACACGAATCAATAGATTAAAAATCCTGTTGGTGAACACGAAATGCCATGAGACTGGGTTGAATAGTGACAACAGTACAGAATGAAGTCAGCAAATTGACTCCGAAGTGCGACAACGGTATTGCTGAAAAGTTAGCTTACACTGGCCACAGAGAACTAATAGACTGACCAGGTATGCTAAAGTTAATTAAATAAACATTTTATTAATAATAATTCCTAAGGGGAAAGCTGTAATTTCTCACTTTAATCTTTAAATGCTCTCTATAATAAAACAAATCTAACAGTAAAATGTATGAATACCTCCCTTTAATGCCATAACATTGTTAAAAATGTGGCTATATAATTCTTCTAATTTTTTATTTCTGAGTAATCACAGTCAGAATGATCTGAGAGCATAATACATTTACAATTCCTTTTTAATATAGATTCAGTTTATCTACATAGATTCAGTTTATCTCTATGGTTTATCTACATACTGTAGGAATTGAACAACTCTAAAATGTTACCAAATTTTTGTTTTGACTATCATAGCTTCAGTTCGAGACATTCATAAGAATATACAAATATATATATAAATTACCTGTAGTTAGACATTTTTATACACTTTGATTACAAAAGTAACTTTGGTCTTATTAGTGAATTGAAGAAAAGTTCAATTAATTCTTAATCAAAATATCGCTATACAATATTTTAAGATGCCATTTTGCCTCAGCAATAAATATATATATGTGTACACCTAAAAGGAATTGGGTAAACAGAGAAGGAGCTAAAAGGATTTTTCATCGACAGTTTGTTCTGATAACTAAAGAGAAAATGACTCTTTTGATGACATTTTATGAGCCTGCGTCATAACTATAATCACTACACTCACCCAAAATGGCATATTCATGGTTACAAGGTGGTTTTACAAATAATTTAAACTGCATGAGAAAAAACGAAATACTATTTTAATATTCTTAAAGTAAAAGTTAAATTGATCTGTGAAATAAAAAACGAATAATCAATCGTTGTAGAAGTTCTTCTTTAATTGATCATTTGCCTGCCCCTTTGTTTTTCCTCTGCCAAGCAACAACGTTGCAGTGATGTCAAACACGCGTTTACAAAAGTAACGGAGTTACAGTAATTTGCCCTGATAGTAGTCAAGTCACTGCAGGCCTACTTGGAAAGTTTGATAACGCCATGCACTACAGTACAAGTCAACCCTCTATCAAACCTCCTTTTACTTGCATATGTGTGCAGTGTAAACCCTACATTGCCTGGCTTTAGGGCAATAGGCTGTGCTATCATTTCCCCTGGACTGCCAGGCTCGTTACATCACTCCGTTAAGACACGCCTTTTTGGGTGGTGACAAAACCGAGGGAAAGTACTCGGAGGGGAGGGGTGTCCCGTCGGCAGGCACACAGACAGCAGGCAGCAGCTGCAGCGAGAAGGACCCGGTACCCGTTTCTCTGCATTCAAACATTCATATTAACGATCTTTACTTCCGAAACACATAGGACAGCTAACACACACCATATCTAAAATGGTAGACCGCGAGCAACTGGTGCAGAAAGCCAGGCTGGCCGAGCAGGCGGAGAGGTATGATGATATGGCAGCTGCCATGAAATCGGTAAGTGGGCTTCCTATGTAATGACATTTTCTCTTAAAAAACATGTTTATTATTAGCTTCATCAATATGTGTTTGCATTTGTGAGAGGTGTGTAAAAGCTTGCTAACCTAGCCTTAGGGCAGCAGACAAGGGGCCATGCCTCTGTGTTCGAGCACATTTGAACCCTAAAGCGAATAAGACACGCAATATGGTGTATGAAAGTTATGATTAAAGATTACGTTTATGGCTTGGACATAATTGTGGGCAGGAAAAAGTAGTGCCAAAATACGATTTGGGCAACATATATTTAAACAGGGCTGTAAGGCCCGTAAAGCCTGTGCTCATATTATCAGCCTTCTCCGCACATTTCTGGTATTAGAGAGACCATGTCGATATGATAAGGTGAAATTGGATTAACTAATATGCTGTAAATCAAAGGCTTTTATTGGCGGTGTAATGCGGTGGATTGTGGATGAAGTGCGGTCTGTTTGATCTTGGGGCGGTGCCTTTGACCAGGCTCCTTTAAAAAACGGCCAGACAGCTCGGTTGTAAAAGAACCGGGGGGGAAATATCACACACATATCGATAATACGTGATTTGATCGTATTTTGGGGCCAAACGTGGGCTTTTACGATAAATAATATCAAAATTAGTCCGTCGGAAGGTGCGCATAGTGGCGGAACAGAGGACGAGCTAGGTGGTACCATGAGAATGACATCGTAGGCTGATGGTCGCGTTCCGGTTTGCACGAGGAATAACGGGCCATTGGTTTAATATGAAAAACCACTTTTACTTAGCTTGATATGGACTACTATCAGACAGTGTCCTTCTTTTGACACTCATTTGGTGCACTGAAAGCAATGTTGGCTGAAGGTTGATGGCAATCGATTTGCGCAGAAGCAGCGCACAAAATACGAAGCGTCCACCTTCCAGACGTGGGTGTTGGTGGACGGACATAATTCCAGAAAGCTATCTAGGTGTCATATTGCAGCAAATGGTCGTTTTTTCTGTGAGCACACTTTAGCATGATGGGTTGCTTGGCATTAATCAATGCTGTGTAGCAACCCGCATCCCTGCGTCCTCAACCTCTTGCAGCAGGTTCCCACACAGAGGCGTGCCGCAGCATCTGCCAAGATGCAGCACAGGCCCGTCCGTAGTGCACCATTTCACAGGCAGCGTTTATCACAAAGGCTGCATCTCTCTATATCAGTGTGTGTGTGTGTGTGTGTGTGTGTGTGTGTGTGTGTGTGTGTGTGTGTGTGTGTGTGTGTGTGTGTGTGTGTGGACAATACGATCATAGAGGAAGGGACACATTTGCCGAAATTCGGGTAGAGTAATGTTATTACATTATGTGACCAGCCCTACTCTTCTTTATTAAAAAGAATGACCATTATAACTTCGTAAACTTAATTGTGTTTGAACTTAGTAACAGTGATATTACAAGACTTGTATGCCTTTATATTCAATAGTGTTGGTCAATATATCTCTGATTCCCAAATATTAAGACAGTAGAAGTTTACTTTCAAGTTCTATGGAGCATTATCCTCAGCATGAAAGTCCAAGCTGTACAGGGCAGTGGTTGCGTTTAATAAAAGAGAAAGCAAGATTAGTGGAACTTTCTTCGACATCAGCTTCAACTCCCAGGAGTCAACAAGTAAGCTGTCACCACGTTTAAAGTAAAGGCCACGCTCTGCTCTCTAGGACCAGGCAGTAGTGGGTATTAATGCCGAAGGGGTTGGGGGGGGGGGGGGCTGGGCTCCACCCCTTCAGATTTATGCCGAGTCAGAGAGAGAGCTGCCCCTCACCCAGCCAGTGTCTCTGCAGCACTGGGCACGGGGTGTGTCTGCCTGCCTCGCCCATCATTTGAGGGGAATCCCTTGCCACTGCAGACATGGTAACTGCCCCGCCCCGGTGGCAACGGAACCAAATAATCAGGATTACAGAACACAGCACTGCACCCATCCAATTGAGAATCAGGAACCAGACCCAGACAAAAAATAACTGTAATGTTCATGCACCACATCCTTTATAAGACTATAGTAATGTAGATATCATGTCTCACAATCAGAATGAGTTAAATCCACGGTTATTCTCATTGTGTGAGGCATTCATTAATTATTTGGGAGCCGGAGAAAAAGCAAGGATTTAGTCTCTGTTTCAACTGTAATTTAGTTTTAAGTTTTATTTAATTATCTGTCCTCCAATGTCTTTCCAAATAACATTTTGTAGGGGATTTTTGAGAGTAGCCTTTGTTTCTGCATGTCCTCTTTCTGTCTGTCTTGTGCGGTATGAGCGATCAGTAACCGATAAGTGATGCAGACCCAGTTGCCTTTGCTTGCGCAAGATTTGGAGCACAGAAACATACAGCCAAGTCATCTCTATAAGTGAATATATTCTACTGATGTGCTCTAAGAAATGTGTGTTGAACCCGGTTCTGACCATTTGAGACCTCTTTTACAAATGAATTCCTCAGAGTCAATGTTCACAGAGACTTCAGTCTGTATATGTAGCTCAATACAAATAACTGCTAAAACACTGTTACAAATGTGCACAGAATTAGGTTACGCAAAGTAACTACGGGTTGGATTTCAGTTGGAGTTCATATCCTCTGTCTCTCTTTAGCTTTATTAAACTAGACAGGGCATAACTGTTGAATGTAACATTAGCACAAGTCACATTATGTACATGGAGAGATTGGCTGTCATTTGATCCTGGTTAAGTTAAGGTTCAGGAAACCATTTTTGATGATGCATGCTTCTCCATTCAGATCAAGACACACAGATAGATTTGACCTATTTCACTCCTTTCGCTTCAAAGCGGTGTTAAAGATCATAGCATTTAGCATCCAAGATCCCTGAGTAACGGAATGGAATATAAATGTATTTGCTAATTTGTGAATCAGGGTCTTTTCATTTGTTGCAGCTCATTTTGATGACATGCTAAAAGGCTAACTAGCACTAATTTAACCCAGTGACCAGAGCCAGTATAATGTGCTGATTTGACACAATTGTTGTAAATGAGCTGTGATACACACAGACATACGCTACCACACACACAAACACACACCCTATTGTAGAGCGTCTAAGGAAGTGCATGGCACAGAGCGTCAGGGCTTCCATCACACTTAATGAACTGAATGCATTATTCTGTCATGGAAGTACGTTCAATGTGTTTACAGATGCATTTTGTTGCAGCTGCTCCATACATTGGATGTGTGTCCAATATGAATTGACAATACTATATATAGTATTTGTTGTGTTTGATTAAAAGAAGAACAATTTGATGACACAAATGTCTGTTTAGCTGTACATTTCAGTGTAAAACAGAATAGCTGATAATCAAACTGCCTTCCTTGGAATCATTTTAAGATTAAAAAAACAAAAACATTTATTTGCTAATGTGCTACACTTGTAATGCAGCCTTTAAAACCAGAAAAAGACAAATATATATGGGACGATATCATGTCTCATATGACAATATTGATATATTGCCCACCCATAGCCAGTCCATCCTTTTTGGACTTTACTACCCATGATATACTGTATGCCACAATATACTTAAATAAACCAAACAATATGTTTCTTAGAAGTTACACTTTAGGTAACACCACCACTGATACGCTGAGGTCTGACACTGCAGCATTTGATTTGTCTGTTGCTATGGGAAACAACATAAGTTGGAGGAAAAACAGGAACTTGATCCACAATATTCTTCATCCAATGTTATTCTCACTGATTAAATTAAACTCCTTGGGCTACTTGTGTATTATTTTTGCTAGCGGACACATTTTAAATGGAACATAATGCTGCATGTAGGAGTGATTTCTATAGGAGTGGGTGTGAGCAGGATGGTGAAGATGGGAGAGATATCTTCAACATCAGATAAGATTTATTGTTTGAAATGTAACCGTAATGCAAGTTGTAGAATAAGGTTTTTGAATTGGACACTATGATGAGCCTCATTTTAGATAATGATTGATCAGGAAATTAGGTTCTAGTCACCATTTCCTGTTTTCTGATTAATCTGCTTCCCCGATTAGGAATTTTCTCCAGGGGGCACTGAAAGCTGCAAAGTTTACCTCATTTATGAAGTATGAACATAATTCAAAACCGTATTCCAATTTGAATGAGTTCAGCAAATGTCATCCCAGGACATTTCAGGATGTCCTGAAATGAATGTTGACTCAGTGGTGAGTCATAAGGCACTACGAGAAACGCCCACCTTTCCCACCACACAACAGACACTGTAATCACTTTACTTTTACAATGCCTTTCTTACATTTGCATCAAGATATACAAAATTGAACCGAGTTATATTCCCTACAGCAGTAAGTTATAAGCTTTTAGCATCACTGTGTTAGGATGATGTCTATTTTCTTTTGCTTAGTCACTGTCAACAAGTGCAGGGACATAAATGCTAGCAGCTTCCTGAATAACATTGACACATCTATCCTGACTTGAAGTTGTAATATAGTACAGAAGAAAGGAGGCAGCTAAAAAAGGAATACATAGAGAGTATTTGTCTGTTCCAGGCACTTAAAACATCTCATCAGTGAGCAGTGTGAAAACAGTGATGATTGGTTTTAGGATATTTACATTACTTTCATTTGTTGTCTCCAAAAAAAGCCATATTAATTTTTGAAAATTACTCAAAACAATATTTCTCAAACCAAAAAAAAGAGAATGACAATGCTTTTTTAGGTAAAACTGGGTTAGTGTGGAGCAAATAAGAGCTTTGTTTGATCATCTTAAGCAGTTTTAAGGACAAAGGGCTTTAGAGACTTGAAAACATTTTTAGCTTGCCAAAAAACATGTACTTTATTTTCTTATAATTTTGGCTAGATTGTTGTGTTTGTTGAAGAATGGTTGAAGTTGTTGCTTTATTACTTTGGCACAATGACGAGGTTAATTTGTATGGGATGTCATGCCCCTGAATGAGTTTACAGAATGGATTACAGACCTGGAAAGTATGATGCGAGTGATTCCAACAGGGTAGGGATAGCTGGGAGATTACCAACCCTACAAAACGCAAGTGTGAAACATCCGCATGAGTCCCTAAGACCGACTATGACCAAGTATTACTAATGCAATTGCACAATTATCTCAGCACTGTCATCATTCATTTGTATTCGCTTAATGTGACTTATGACTCCTACAGTAGTAACTGTATTGCAGGTAACAATTACTAATGCTGTCGTACAATTCAATGGTATACAAATAACAGTGATACCTCCTTTCAGAAAAAGGAAGGACAGATTTTACTGTCACTTTTTTGGTCACAACGGTTTCCTGTTTATAATGACAGCAGAGAGCTATAGTAACAGAGATGCTTTACAGGGTTCATTAAAAACCTGGAAAAGTCATGGAAATTCAAAATGCTAATTCCAGGCCCTGAAAAAGTTATGGAAAACAATATCTTTCCCAAAGTTTTGGAAAAGTCATGGAAATGTAACTAAAGTTGCATCAAATATAATTTATATTTTATCTAATCGCCAAAATAGTAATACTATAATGATAATAAATACTGTATTGTATAGTAATGAAACGTAAAATGGCATTTAACTGTGGAGGTATTTTGCTGGTGAGAGATTTGAGTTGCTTTAGCGTGTAGAAGCTAGTAAGCCTATTTGACTTGTTTTAGAGGCACAACATGTTTCAGACCTTATTTTCCTGTTCCATGTTCAAATAAACCATTTTCAGTGGTACCGCTGAGAGAGTCATTGTTTTGGTCATTGAAAATCATTGGTGAAAAAGTGTATGAACCCTGCATTTATCATTACTGCAAACACACATCAGAAGAAATCACAGAAACAACTAATGTCATATGCATAGCAACAAAGAGCTACTCAAAGCTCCCTCTCCACCACAATTACTACACTCATACACCACCTTGCATCCCCCTTTCTTAGCACCCAGGCTCTATCCCTATTCACACCACTCGTGGTGTCAGGTAGTCCACAGTGCAATTATGCTCTGCTGCCTATAAAGAGGCTTGGCGGGGGTGGGGGGGGGGTTGTCACATCAGGTTAGGGGAGCCCGGGGAGTGAAAAATGAGCAATGTATAGACAGAAGCAAAGCCCGGAACTGGAAGAAAAATGGGGAACTGTGGGACTTTGGCAAGCCTGCATTATGTGAATTGTAATCTATTAAATGGAAATGTAGGGCTGCACACATTGAGGTCTAACCCAAAGTAATATTTGTCAAGCCTTCAGCCCTTTCAGGGTCTCTCCTGAGGTTACTAATGGTCATGCAGAGAGCTGTCAAAAAGGAAGTTATTGATTGTCATGTCTGGCCTTTGTTTGCCTTAACACTAAGTTGTTTGGAAGTTTGACTGCCTTGTGCAAGGATGAGTCACGAGAGCAGGCGCGATTGATGAGCTGTATGGGTAGACAGAGCTCTATTGTCATTGCCTGCACCACAGCTTCCGTCAGGGCTTTCTGCTCACCCTGCAGCCTTCTGAAACAAAGGCATCCATGTTTTTACAGGCATGTTGTTTAGGCCTTGTTTTTCTGACCTTTCTGTTGCTCCAGCACTGACCTCCTCTGCTTGCTGCTTTGCTGTAGGTCAGATACTTGTTTACTCTAATGTAATGTAATGGGCGAAGGCAGAGAGCGGCTTGGAGCTGAGGCTAATGGGGTGCATGGGGCCTTTTCTGTGCTTGTAAGTGGGATCATTACGCAACAGATGTCATTTTGTTGTTTGCCTGTCTTCAAACTTCTACAGTACAAAGGTTCTTTTTCATATCAGTTGTATATTTTTACAATGTCTCTTGTAGAAACACTCCTTTGTGAACAAGCACACACACAAGAGGATGCATTGTTCATTACACTGCAATAAAGTAAGGAGCGGGAAGGATGATGTTTGGTTGTTGTGGTAATGCTACATAACAAGACAAAGCCATTTTCAAAAGGGGTGTATCCTGTAGGAGGCATACAACTCCACCTTTTGGACCAAATAGATTATTTATTTATTTTTAGATCCTGGTTTAGCGTGCATCACTTCAGCTATTTAGCACCTAACAGAAAGAAAGCAGGCAAAGCTGAAGCAATGTAGTGTCACAAGCAACCAAAGAATTAGTTACCGAATGATGGCGCTACAGAAAGGTCAAGGGATCTCTAAAGCCTGTAGACCTCTTGGTACTTCATATACTTATAGTTCAGTTCACAGCCATCCATTCAATAGTTGTCAAGATATGTCATTCAAATCTGAACGGCAAAAGTTAGGAGATCACCAAAGACATTAGTTGGATTACCAACATTTACAAATGTACCAAACAGTTAAGATATTTCACTCTTGTATGGCTCTCATAAAACAAAGCAGATGTTGCCATTGCCATGGAAACAGGAGATTGCATCACTGGTTGCTCTTTGCCTTCACCTCCCTCTCATTAAAGAGGGTGATAACGTATGTTGATGTGGATGTTTATAAGGACTTGTGTGCTGAGAATGAGTTAATCAGATGAACACATGATTAGTCATAGGTTTGTATCAATAGAGACTGTAGTAAAGACAGGAACAGGGATTAGCAGCTACTGTGTGTCATTAGAGTCGAACCAGAGAAGAATGATTCAGCTGTTAGCTCATCATGACTGTGATGCACCTCAGAAGGTCAAAGGTTTAAGCTTTCTTTGATCAAGGAAGCTGTGTACACATGCCGCATTACCTCCATAGAAAACTAGCTCCACCAGCAGGTCATACTTTTCACTTATTAAGTATTTCAAAATCTACTGAACTGATATGATTTAAATTGTATACAGACATTGATGGTTCCCAGACAACGAAGCACTTTTTAACTTTACATGAGGATGAGATTTGTAGTTATTAACAAAACATTTCTAAAACAAATGGATTGATTGCCATGACATTTGCTTTAGACTTTTGTAACCCCAAAAGAAGAATTGTGAGAAGTTTAGTGAAATCCTAACTTTATAATGTAGTACCATCATTTGTTCAGAATTTCAGTTTGGAAATTTGGCAATTTGGCAATGACCAAATATGTTACTTTTCATTCCCATCAGTTCAGTCTTTGTTTTCACTGCTAATTAGCTAATGTTAGCATGCTAACACACTAAAATGGCCAACATGGTAAACATTGTTTGCTAAACATGTTAACATTGTCATTTTTACCACTAATATCAAATCAAATGTGTCTGCGTTTATAATTGTCGAGTTAATATTCTCGTAATACCAACACCAAGTCACACTTGTATTTTAGATTTTCTAAAGGGAACTGTCTTTATTATTGTACTTCCTTTTGGGAGCTTCATAGCTAAAGCAAAGCAGCTTTAAAAAGCTAGCTTCATTTCCTATTTAAATACAAAGGAAATATCAGTTCAATCCCCTCAGTTTATACCCAGGATGTAGTTTTATGTTGATAAATATATTGTTCAGTAAGGGCATTGTGAAGAGCCTTTCCGCGTGATAGGCCGGGGCCCCACGCTTTGCTACGCTTATGGAACTGAATTCTGTACTAAAAAGAAAGTAACAACAGGCTTTATACTCAGAAAAGGTCTGTAAAGATGCCTCTGCTGCACAGTCCCAGTGGGGTATAAAGGATTAAATCCTCCAGCCAGACACAGGCCTGTCAAAACAAAACACAACAAAACCAGCTTTCAGAGCTCTGGACATCCAATCAGCAATCCCCTCAGAGGAGGGTGTCGGAGAGCTGGAGGTGGGGTTTGCTCTGCAATGACTGCTGCCTTGGGTGTTGTACAGTTTGCCTGGAGGCAATGCTTTGCTATGCTATGTTGTCCAACAAATTGTGATGGCTGCACAGAGGATTAAATAGTTGTTATCCATACTTTATATAATGTTACAGCTTTTAACTGTCCAATTGTCAGGCTGTTCCAATGACGATTTGTTCCAAGACACAAATCGCCACATGTTTGACGAAAAGACAATTGACATAATACATATGCTAACGCCTGCTTTTATTATTTCTTCAGGTCACAGAACTGAACGAAGCGCTATCCAATGAGGAGAGGAACCTGCTCTCTGTGGCCTATAAGAACGTGGTGGGGGCAAGGCGTTCATCCTGGCGCGTCATCTCCAGCATTGAGCAGAAAACATCGGCCGACGGCAATGAGAAGAAAATCGAGATGGTGCGGGCCTACCGGGAAAAGATCGAGAAGGAGCTGGAGGCCGTCTGCCAGGACGTGCTCAACCTCCTCGACAACTTCCTGATCAAGAACTGCAACGAGACACAGCATGAGAGCAAAGTGTTCTACCTGAAGATGAAGGGCGACTACTACCGCTACCTGGCCGAGGTGGCCACGGGGGAGAAGAGGGCCGCGGTGGTGGAGTCCTCCGAGAAGTCCTACAGCGAGGCCCACGAGATCAGCAAGGAGCACATGCAGCCCACCCACCCCATCCGCCTGGGCCTGGCTCTCAACTACTCCGTCTTCTACTACGAGATCCAGAACGCCCCGGAGCAGGCGTGCCACCTGGCCAAGACCGCCTTCGATGACGCCATCGCCGAACTGGACACCCTGAACGAGGACTCCTACAAAGACTCCACTCTCATCATGCAGCTGCTACGAGACAACTTGACGCTCTGGACGAGCGACCAGCAGGACGACGAGGGAGGAGAGGGCAACAATTAAAGGGTCCGAAACCTCATTCTGCCAAAACAACACAACACGCGCGCTCACAAATGATGACAAAATAATAATACTAGTTAAAAAATTCTTAGAAATTAAAAAAGAAACGGAAGTGGGGGGAGGGGGTGTTGGAACATTGGAGGCCAATTTAGCAGATGGTAGTAACGTGGCTGCTGTTCTTTATTTTTCAACAAATTAAAAAAAGTTGGAGGGAAGACAATTTTGGTTTGAGTAATTACTTAGGATTAGATACAAAGAATACATAAAAGAAGGAAACCCCCTCCTTGGTAGCCTCTGCAGCATTTGCCAAAATACCACTATAGAAGCAGGAGATGTGTCATTCATCACAGTGTGACTATTGGGTAACGATACCTTCACACTGGCAGAGACTGGTCTTATCGCGCAGATGAAGCTGAGCTGTCTTATTGTATTTGGTGAGCGGAGGAGCATTCAGAAATTCGGTTTCGATGCTTGAGCAACCAGAAAATTAGAGTCACCTCGAATGTAATGGCCTTGCTTAGTGAGAGAGAAAGACAAGGGAGGAAGCAGGTGAGAGAGCAGAAGGGTTGCAGAGATGAAGACTGAGCTTTTTTAGGGGGTGTCCAACTTCATTGTGTAACTTCAAATACGCACCGACATCTTTAGTTGCACCACACTATGATCGTTGAGTGAAAAGCAGGTTGTCTCTATTGATGAAGATGACATTAAAAAATGTTTTTGTTTTGCTTTGTGTCAGGTATGTGTCCAGCGCAGTCATACTGTAACTAAAAATACAAATTCATGAAGTAGTGCAGCGTGTCCCTCTCATGTGCTGATGTGCTTTATTAAAGAAATTAACTGTTTATCGACACCTAATTCTTCTCGTCAGTATTTTCATTACTATACCAACTTCTATCGGCTCCTTGTAGGAAACAGTTCCAGATAGCAAAGTCAGATGAATGGACATTGAACATTATCATGATTCCACCCTTATTCAAAACACTCAGTAGGATCTCTGAAACGGCACCTGAAACTTTTTGTCCACAAAGTATTATTTGTGGACAGAGCACATGCAATGTTAAGTGGAAGCTCTAAAAGCAGATTTGAGGTTTGTGGATTTACTTTGTCTCCGGTTTCTTCTTGGTCAAGAAATGCACTTGCCTATGATACTGTTTCTTCAGTGTAAGATGATAACTGCTCCAATATTCTCCATAATACAATATTTTGCATGCTGGTGATGTATTTATACAGTAGCTTCAATTTATTAACTTATACTGTAGATGTTATGTATTCATATGAACATGGAATTACTAGACCTTAATCAGATTATTTTCTATTTATTTATTTTTATTGCAATTGTTAGCTAGACCTTATTTTAATCTTTGTTTTCTTTACTCCATTTGCTGAAGTACGCTATACCAAAACAGTGATTGTTAACAATAAATTGATCTGTTAAGGACATGGCTATGGTTACATGCAATTTTTGGTAACGGTGACACAAAATGAAGTAAACATTGACTTGTGAAAGAGGCAGTATGTGTGTTAACTGTGGACACTGGGAGTAAAGCAGCTTCATATAGCGTTACAGTCTCAGGTGGTCTGTCAGTGGTTACACGTCCAGGGCAGTACCAGAATCTAACTACTATAATTAAAATGCAATTCGACAGTAAAACAATACAAACCACACAATTATCTTATATATATATATATACATATATTTCTTTTACAACAGACACAACTTAAGTGCAATGTAAGTATGTTATGACTCAACTCAATTCAACTAAAACTGAAAAAATATAACCAATAGTAAATACTTTCCTTTAGAAATGCACTCTATAACACAAAGTACAAATGCCATGCATTCTATTTAAGTAGAAGTACAGAAGTGTTATTGGCAAAATGCATTTAAGTATCGGTGGTACTTTACATTACAGCTTGGTGGTTATAGATTAAACTAATAATATCGGCGTGTAATAACAAAGAAATGGCTTGCTATTAATAATAGGTATTGGATGGTAATCAATCTAATAGGGTATTGTTGAGTAAAACTTGGGAAACAAATTCAAAGATGGCAATTAGGCAAACATATTTACCAGTTTACAACACAATTGTTATATCAGGCCAATATTTTGATTAGGAATATGGGGAAATTAATCATTATTATAATACCCTCCCAAAAACCATACAAATTTGAAATTGATTATAACAATATCATAATGCTAAAATCAACCCTCTATTAGTTTCCAAACGTTACTTTTTGTTTCAAGGTAATAATGGTCAAATGTGTGCACTAGTCACCGGCTTTGTCTTCAATATCAGGATACATGTATTATCCTTACAAGAATTGAAGTAGTCATCACATACAGGTCTGCGTGGGACAAATAGTTCCCAGAGTAGAGTCCTTGATATGCTTATACAAGAGAGGGTGTTACAGTCAACAAGATTGAAGAATACTGGTTCAAAGCAGTATTCTGACATTAGTTAAGATTAGCTAAGGCCTTCGTAAGCAATACACATGACAATCATATGTCTATCTCTCTAGGGGCTGTGTCATCATGCCAATCTTAGGAACATAGCTATCATAACTTCAACACGGTGTCTCATGAGTGTAATCCATGTAGTCATCCGGCTACGTACACAGCTAGGGCCTCTGTTATCATGTGCTACTCTGATATTAGAAGAGTACATTCAGTATGTTCCCAACAAAATGCTATGTTAAATACTGTGTGACATGTTTATACAGTACTACCGGGTTCCAAAGGAAACATTTATCGATTGCTGTCATCGAAGTAACAGCTTAGAAATGTAGGACTATCCTTTTACATTGTGTAAAAAGCAGTTGAGTAACTCAGACAAATTACTTTAAAAACAGGAGAAAACAACTTTCAAGGAGTTCAAGAGCTGCTTAAAAACATTACATAACATGGAGCAGGGGTGCCCAACCAGTCGATCGCGAGATGTGTCTAAAAATAGAACAACAATATTCAGTTTTATTGTTAATGTCCTATAACATAATCTTCCTGTGCCAGAATAATGCACTTGAACGCATCAAAGCTTTGTGATTGGCCGGCATGACCCCATGTGTCGGGGCTGGTGGACAGTGGGCACTGCGCGAGTGAGAGCGCACCGGTACCGGAGATCGTTGTTGTTAGCTTCTGGTGCTAGCGAGCTACGCTAACGGATATAAGAGAGGTTTCTCAATACTCAAATTTCCCCTCCTCGACTCCTATCCTCGAGACTTGGTCCCGCCCACAGGAGATGCGAGCGGAGGACTGAGGAGGGGAACCGAGGAGAGAGGAGGGGAAGCAGCAGGCGGTTAGAGAAATGAGAACTCCTCTCCTCTGAGCGGTCATTTTAAAGAGATGTCCATTAAAGGTGGGGTAGGTAAGTTTCAGAAACCGGCTCGAGATACACTTTTTGTTATATTCCATGGAATGCTCTTAACATCCCGATAGCAATGAATATAAGTGCTTTGACAAAAAATCCATAAAAAAATGTCATCTGTTGAATCCGTAATACTGTAAAAAGTACAACCAATCCATCTTGTGCACGCACAAATGTATCTCGTGCCCTCATTGGGCGTGCCGTCATTGGGTGTGCATTGCGCGTTCATGTGTGTTGGAGGCAGTACTCGAGTTGAGGGGGGATGGCATCCCCCCTGAAATAAAAACGGTCAAAATCATCCCCCTTCTAAAACTGCCATTCCCCCTTTCCATCCCTTATGTCATTTTATCAATGAACGTGGCACTGGTATTAGTATTACTGCTATTTCAACATTCATTTTGCGCATTTTGAGTAAAATACTGTGGGCGAGGGAGCACGCACACACGCAATGACATTTTTACCAAGTCACTGACGCTATACTATGCGAGTGTTTTAGAGGGTGCCAAAGCGCCGTGATGCGCCTATTTGATCGATGCCAGAAGCGCAGGTAACGGCCATTGTGATAATGGCCAAGCAACCAGGAGGACAACGCGATCTGAGGGACTTCATATGTAAAAATACTAAAAATGACATTTCAGGGTTAGGGTTAAGTCAAGAGTCAGTAATCTTAGTCATTACTCATTACTTTACTCACCAAAGGTGGAATCTATGGACAAAAGCAGCAATAACAACTTAGTTTCGAGTTTAACTACGTTTTTCTCTCATGTTAGCTAGCTAGTAAGACTCAAAACTGTTGATGAAATGATACCACCAGCACCAGAAGAGCTGAAACCCCTCCTTCAAGCAGTGAACACTCTGGTCATCTCCACAGCTGAGTGTGAACGTGGGTTTAGTCAGATGAACATTTTAACCACAACTAGAAGATCCCTAGAGGTAAAAAGCATGTCAGCCTTGCTTTTCATCAAGTGTGTTGGCCCTCCACTGAACAAGTTCAGACCAGAGGTATATGTCAAGACTTGGCTTCAAAGCCATTGCTTAGCTAACAATCCGAAAGCAAGAGCCAGAAAAATTGAGACCAAAAAACATGATTATGAAAATCTTTGGAAACTTCTATGAGATGGGGGAGAGTGGAGTAGGCAGCCATTGACAACATTGGTCCTATTTAGTATTATCTGTATAATCTTTTAATATATTTTCATATTTTGTAAACAATTTCAATTTGCACTTAATGCCCTGTTAAAAAAAGTAACATTGGGAATGTTAATATAACATATTTGTATTTGAACTGCAATAAAATGATGACGGATCAATATTTTTCATATTTTTTTCCTCAATTTTTTCATGAAGTGTTTAATTTACATAATGATTTAATGAATTACGATACAAATGTAACCCTTTAGATACCAGTTTTGATCGTATACCAGTAACTGCTTTTTTGAAAAAATACACTATAATTTAATATTCTAAAAACTATGTTGACTTTATTATTAGTATAATCAGCTGATCCATCTGAATAATAAATGAGGGACTGTTAACCTACAAGATTTGTACCATAGACTTCCATTATAACCACATTTTTGTATCCCCTCCCCCCCTTTAAATTAAAGTGAAAAAAAGATTTTTGCACTAATTGTCCTCTGCATTTGACCCTAAATGTTAGTGTATGGCAGCCCGGGGGCCGACTCTAATTCTGAGGTGCCTTGGTCAAGAGCAATGAAAGGAGTATCTGAACATCATAACATGCATGTTGTTTTAGGAGTATAATAATTATCTTTATGCTGGTTGGTCTCCCACCCTCTGCGGGTTATCAGCACAAATGATGTCCCCATATGATTTTTTTTTTACAACTTGAGTACTGGTTGGAGGAGGTGCTCTGTAAGGAAGTCTGAAGGAAGGGGCGGATTCTTTTCGGCTGTGTACTTTCAAATTTTAGTGCACTCGAGCCGGTTTCTGAAACTTACCTACCCCACCTTTAATTACATTACATTACATTACATTGCATTTAGCTGACGCTTTTATCCAAAGCGACTTACAATAAGTACATTCGACCAGGAAGACACGACCTTGAAGAAAACAGAATCATATAAGTACATCAGGTATCATAGAGCCAAACATTTCAAGTGCTACTCAACTGGCTATAGATAAGCCAGTCCTTTATTAGTATATAAGTGCTTTGTTAGTAATTCTATCGCTCAAAGTGAAGTCGAAAGAGATGAGTTTTCAGTCTGCGCCGGAAGATGAGCAGGCTTTCTGCTGTCCTGATGTCAAT
This sequence comes from Harpagifer antarcticus, assembly GCA_902827135.1. NCBI lineage: Eukaryota > Metazoa > Chordata > Actinopteri > Perciformes > Harpagiferidae > Harpagifer > Harpagifer antarcticus. Next base: position 236,996 of record CADEHL010000091.1, read on the forward strand.
GGGGAGCTCATTCCACCATCTTGGAGCCAGGATAGCAAACCCACGTGTTTTTGCTGATGGGAACTTGGGTCCCCTTCGCAGCGAGGGTGCAGCGAGTCGTTTGGCTGATGCAGAGCGTAGTGCACGCACTGGGGTGTACAGTTTAACCATGTCCTGGATGTAGGAAGGGCCAGATCCATTCGCAGCATGGTACGCAAGAACCATTGTCTTGAAGTGGATTCTAGCAGTTACCGGGAGCCAGTGAAGGGAGCGGAGGAGCGGAGTGGTGTGGGAACATTTTGGAAGGTTGAAGACCAGATGAGCCGCTGCATTCTGGATGAGCTGCAGAGGTCGGATGGCACATGCAGGTAGACCAGCCAGGAGGGAGTTGCAGTAGTCTAGGCGTGACAGGAATGAATGATGACAGGAGGCACAGCAGCCCTCTGATGGACAGATGTGTTCAGGATGACTTATATATTTACTTTGATTCATTGCCAGTGCGGTATAATGAGACAATAACAGGCTACAGATGCGGACACACACACACACACACACACACACACACACACACACACACACACACACACACACACACACACACACACACACACACACACACACACACACACACACACACATATTTATATAAATATATACAATTTCAGAATCAAACAAGTATGCGAGCACTCTCATAAAACGTAACACAATCAGAGACTTGGATATATCCCCCCCCCCCTCACTGGTCGCTGAAATGAAGAATTGAAATTACAATAGTTGTATTTACAAGTATTAAAAGTAAGCAGAGGACACCAAACCAACTGAGACCCGTCTGTCCGCCGCATCTACGCACTGTAGGCTACAACACACACACCTACACACTGTACAACACGCACACACCTACACACTGTACCACACGCACCTACAGCTCGTAAAGCATAATCAGGCTACAGCCGTTGTGTATTTTATAATGTGAAGCACTAAATGGTCTTAGAAAAATATCGACTCTTTGTTTAGATATCTACTAAACTAAAGCAAATAAAGAGAGTAGGCCTGTTATACTGAGTGATATATATTATACACACTGCTCTGCTTTCTGCACGGACCTCACAGCTGTTCTCTCTGGAAACATCGCGAAGCGATGAAAGCAGTTTCTAAAATAATATCCAGGGGATGCATGCAGAGCTGTCATTGGCTGAGATAAGTCCGGCTGTGCGTCACGCCTCCATCATTCCCAGAAATGCATCCGCGGAGGAGCCGTGGAGGAACCATCAGTGTATCCTCGGTTATAGCTCCTCCCTCCTCGACGCTCGATCCTTGGTCCTCGATGTACATTTAGAGAAATTAGATGTCCTTCAAAATGGCACGCTCAAATTCATTTCCGGGTCACTACCGGAGGACCGAGGAGTCGAGGAGTCGAGGAGGGGAAATTTGAGTATTGAGAAACCTCTAAGGAGTTTTTTCAACAACAAAGTGGAGGAGAGTCCTTCTTACAGATATGGGCATCTGTTAATGCCTGTTATATAGTGACGCCTGTTGGCGCTTTAGTAAACTGCATGCATACAGGCTTACACTGTGATGTACTATATCCGCAAGCGCGGGAATATACATGTGATGGAGTTGTGAGTTACGGAATAAAGCTGTAGACAGAAACATGGTGTCAGAAGAGGTCTTCTTGGACTAAAAGCTCAAGAAAACTCACGTCATGACGACAAACAGTATTCCGGCACCCGAGGGCATGCATATGTCTGGTGATATAGCAAAAAACTGGGAGGTTTTTAGAGCAGAATTTGAGGACTTTTTGCTCGCTACAGGTCTGACCGAAAAGACGAATGCGGTGCAGGCAGCCACGCTGAGACGGCTTATGGGGAACGAGTGCCGGCATATATATATGCACAATGTCACGCTGACCGAGGAACAAAAGAATGACCCCAAAACAATTTTGGATGCGTTGGGGGATTATTTCAAGCCGGCAAAAAAATGTGATTTATGAGAGATACACGTTAGGATGCTGCAAACAAGGACCGGACGAGCCGATCGATAGCTTTATAACAAAGCTGAGGGAAAAAGCATCATCATGTGAGTACTGTGACCTAAAAGAAGAATTGACGGAGTCACGCATGAGGCTTATTGAGAGCCCGCAGGCACAGGCGGACAGTATTAATGCTATGGTGGACAGGCAAGGCGGAAGACGCAAAATACAGTGGAAAACAGCGGAAAGAAACACGGCGGCTGAGAGAGAGCAGCATTGGACCTGCAAATACTGTGGAAATGGACACAGACGGGGCAGAGAGCAGTGCCCAGCCTATGGTAAGACCTGCCGAGCATGTGGCGTTTCAAATCACTTTGCAAAAGTATGTCAGGCCAGCAGCAGAGCAGAGAAAACAAGAAAAGTTAATGTTGTTGACGATGTCCAGCAAACTGAAGGGGACTCAGATACAAATGAAAACCTATACAATATCACTGAATATGTGGGGAATGTGAAAGCACATGGACGCAAATGGTTTGTGCACCTACACCTGAATAAGAAAAGACAGCTATGCCAGCTAGATACAGGGGCCACTTGCAATGTTATGGGCGGCCAGTTTAAAGAGAAACTGTCACCATAGACAGCCTTACAGCCGACCAGAACAAGGCTAAAGCTGTACTCTGACACATACATGCCATCACTGGGGAAATTTCACACTGACTGTGTGGTCAGGGGGAAAATACACAGACTTGTGTTTGAGATAGTGAACACCAAACAAAAGCCCCTGCTAGGTGGTGCTGCATGCACTGATCTGGGCCTTGTGAAATTCACTATTCCAAGAGAACTACTGCCAGCGGAGGTGAACACTATTGATGCAAGCCAGTCTATGCCACTCACAAAAGAAATGCTACTGAAAGACTTTCATGATGTTTACGCCAGTGACAGAGCCAACAGCGTGGATAAGCAACATGGTGACAGTAGCTAAACCGGACAAGATAAGAATCTGCATTGACCCAAAGCCTCTCAATCAGGCACTTCTCAGGTCCCATTACCACATGCCAACGCTAGAAGACGTCTTGTACAAACTGCCCAAGGCTCGTGTCTTCACACTGGTCGAAGCTTGTGACGCCTTTCTCCAGTGCAAGCTTGATGAGGAAAGCAGCCGCTTGACGACATTCTGGACCCCATGGGGTCGGATGAGATGGCTCAAACTCCCGTTTGGAGTCTCAGTGGCGCCAGAGATCTATCAGCGCAAGCAACATGAGCTGCTATCAGGCCTGGCTGGCATCGAGCCTATTGCGGATGACATCCTGGTGGTCGGGTGTGGCGATACGGACGCAGAGGCTGAAGAGGACCACAACACCAACTTAAGAGCTCTCATGCAAAGGTGCAGGGCTGTGAAGCTCAGATTGAGTGAACGCAAGCTGCAGTTCAAGCTCAAAGCTGTACATTTCCACGGCCATGTACTGTCTACAGAAGGACTGAAAATCGACCCAGAGAAAACTCAAACAGTGTTGGACATGCTGACGCCCACGGATGCTAACGCAGTGCAACGCATGATCGGGTTTGTGACATATCTGGCTAAGTTCCTGCCAAGGCTATCGGAGACCTGTGAGCCTCTTCGCAGACTCCTGGATAAGGACACGGCATGGCACTGGCTGCCAAACCACGATGATGCAATACGCAAGATAAAGCGGATGGTCACCAACACGCCGGTTCTCAAATATTATGACGTCACAAAGCCTGTAACGATCCAGAGTGATGCCAGCATGAATGGACTGGGGTGCTGCTTGCTGCAAAAGGGGCAGCCCGTAGCCTTTGCCTCACGCGCACTGACACAGACTGAGCAAAACTACGCTCAAATAGAGAAAGAGTGCTTAAGCATAGTTTTTGCATGCCAGAGATTTCACCAGTACCTATACGACAGGGACACAATCACTGCAGAAACAGACCACAAACCACTGATCCCCATCTTTAAGAAGCCCCTCATGAGTGCGCCTAAACGCCTTCAGGGCATGTTACTGCAGCTCCAGGGATACAATCTGGATGTTGTTTACAAACCAGGCACGGAGATGTATGTCAGTGACACTCTAAGCAGGGCCACTCCACCGTGTCGTGGTTCCGACACCCCCTATGTACGACAGGCGGTGTGTTCCATGGACAGCTTTCAGGCGGAGGACTTAGAGCTGGATCAGGCACAGCATCTGGATGTTACTGACTTCAGGTTTCGCCAAATTGCCCAGCACACAGAGATGGACGATGTATTACAGGCTTTGACATCAGTAATCCTCAGGGGGTGGCCTGATTTCAAAGAGGACATCCCCCTCTTGGTGCGAGAATACTGGCCCTTCAGGGATGAGCTCAACGTGCAAAACAGTGTGCTATACAGAGGGCAGTGCGTTGTTATCCCTAAGGCCTTGAGGGCAGAGTTGTTAAGACGCATTCACACCAGCCACATCGGGGGGAGGCATGTTACAGGCGCGCCAGGGATACGCTGTTCTGGCCAAACATGAGAGCAGAGATAAAAGACTATGTGTCGAACTGCTCTGCATGCAATGAATATGCACGAGCCCAGCAGAAGGAATCATTGATGTCGCATGATATCCCAACACGTCCATGGCAAACAGTGAGTATGGATATCTTCTCTTACGCTGGCCAAGATTTCATCGTCTTAGTGGACCACTATTCAGACTTCTGGGAGATTGATCTTCTGCCAGATCTATCAGCTGACACTCTCATCACACGCTGTAAATCTCAATTTGCACGCTACGGACAGCCAGACAAAGTGCTCACAGATAATGGCCCACAGTTTGCCTGTGAACAGTTCAGGAAGTTTGCTGCAAAGTTGGGATTTAACCATGTCACATCCTCACCCAGATATCCAAAATCAAACGGCAAAGCTGAGTCAGCTGTCAAGATAGTGAAATCACTCTGCAAGCGGGCAAAGTTGGATGGCACGGATAAATGGCAGGCCATTTTCCATTGGCGCAACACACCCACAGAAGGGTTGGACAGCAGTCCAGCCCAACGCTTAATGTCACGAAGGCTGAAGACTTCGCTGCCGGTTGCGGACATCTTGCTGCAACCGTGGTTAGTGACTGGAGTGACGGAGAAGCTGGGGTTGAAACGGCGGCTTGCAAAATCCGCCTACGACATATCGGCAAGGGACTTACCAGAACTGAATGTTGGGGAACACATAAGGATGAGGCCTCTTCCAGGAGATCGCACAGGCCGTTGGCAACTGGGTCAATGCCTCCAGAAAGTCGCTCCTCGCTCATTCGTAGTGGAGGTGGACGGCACGCTCTACAGGAGAAACCGGGTGGATCTGCGGGTTGCGGAGCGCTCCGCCCGGATGCGACAGCTGGTAGGGCCTGAGCAGAGCAGCCACAGGGACCGGGGCCATGTCAACGCAGAGAGGGCTGCAGGTGGAGCCAGAGCCGACCCGGTCCAGGATGACACAGGTTTGGGGGAGCCTCCTCACTCTCCAGGGGTCCCGGCGCAAGGGCGGGGTTTGACACCAGGGAAGCCAGTGAGTACAGAGAGCCAAGCTGTATACTCGCGGTGTGGTCGCCTGTTACGGCCGCCGCAGAGACTGAACCTGTGATACAACTGGGAACATTGTCACTAAGTCTGTTGGACTGTTAAGAAAAAAGAAAAAAGAAGAATTGTTGGATATTATTATAGTTTTGTATCGGTACTTGCATGGTTAAACAGTATTGTAATTGTTTTCATGTCTTGGAGGTTGACAATATTAAAGTGTTAGCTTTACATAATGTAGCTCTTACCTGCACTTTAAAGTGACATGCTGATGTTGTTTACAGCTAAAGGAAAGGAGATGTTACAGATATGGGCATCTGTTAATGCCTGTTATATAGTGACGCCTGTTGGCGCTTTAGTAAACTGCATGCTGACACAGGCTTACACTGTGATGTACTATATCCGCAAGCGCGGGAATATACATGTGATGGAGTTGTGAGTTACGGAATAAAGCTGCAGACAGAAACAGTCCTCTCCTGTCAGACTGAGAGACTCAGTGAACTAAAGAACTCTCTCAGTGTGATCTCAGTGGGTCTCAAACGTTTTGGTCACCATTAATGTAAACAATTATTTCCGAGGCACACGTTTATATGGTCATTATAGTTATACAAAAATAAGAGAATAAATGAAAAACAGGTATGGTATGGTAGCCTACTATATGACAGTAAAAAAAGTATAAAGTTTAAAAGGGTGATTTGTAAAATATCCATAAAGAAAAAGTAAATCTGTTTACAGTTCTGTTTCATATGGGTGTTGAGAGAGGTATCCATAGATCTCTTCATGTTGCTCTCAAAGTGCACCAGATTGATGCTTTCAACTTCAATATTTAAAAATAAATCTTCCCGGGGGAGCTTGCCCCCGGACCCCCCTATATGAGGTCCACACACCACCTATAAAAATAGCACTTTACCCCTGCTTACACCTATGCCGTGAGCTGATTATCGAGCCTTCATTGTAACTGTCTCCCTGTGTATATGCGTGGGGATTGTTGCAGTAGAAAATTCCACTGTAGCGCCCGGTACATTAATGGGAAACCCTAAATCAGTGACCACCAACTGGCGGCCCGCGGGCCACATCCGGCCCGCCAGACATTCTCATCCGGCCCGCAGACGGGAGTGACTGTGGTGTTGGCGGAGTGGTTACTGCGTTCGCCCCCACCCATTTTTTTTTTTACAACGTCTCGTGAGTAAGGTGCAGTACCGGAGTCCAACAGAGAGGCAGCAGCTGCGGGACAGTAGACTGCGTACTGCGAAACCTTCCCTTCCTTGAAGAAGAAGAAGAAGAAGAAGAAGAAGAAGAAGAAGAAGAAGAAGAAGAAGAAGAAGAAGAAGAAGAAGAAGAAGAAGAAGAAGAAGTGATCCTTCGTTGTGAAGAGTCTGCTTTGTGCGCTCCGCACCACAGCAGCAGCCCCGCTGCGACAGAGTCCAACAGAGAGGCAGGAGCTGCGGGACAGTAGCCTAGAAGCAGGGTTGGGTTGTAACGGAATATATGTAACGGCGTTACGTAATCAGAATACAAAAATCAAGTAGGCTAACTGTATTCAGCTGGCGTTACATTTGAAAAACGAGTAATCTGATTACAGTTACTTTCGTAAACCTGAAGTGAATACATTTTGGAATATTATTGGAATTATTGGTAGAAAAGTTTCCTCACAAAATGTAATATTCATTACCGGCAGAACTGTGTGCACACTGCACAGCGGTGCAGCATGTCTGTGAGTGAGAGAGAGATGCAGCGTGTCTGTGAGGCCCCGCCCCCCGCACGCAGATGAGAGAGAGAGATCTCTTTTAAAATATATTGAAAGTTAGAAACGGAGATGGTTAGATAAAATGTGCAAGATAACGTTGATATAGCATTTCTTTATTGTCGAAGTGATGACATTTATAACGGGATAAAATCAAAGTGAATGGCCTGCTGCTGCTGAATGCATGGGGCAAGTGACTGGAAAATGTTTTAAAAGTTATTACATAGTTTCAGATAATAATAATAACAATAATAAATAATAATGATAATTCATTCTATTTAGGGGCGCCTTTCAAAGCACCCAAGGACACCTTACAATTCATAACATATTCTAAGGAAAGGTTTACAGTAGGAGAATGCAGTCCGGGTGATGTTATGTGGGGTGCAGATGAGAGGGAGCTGTCCAGAATGACACCAAGATGTTGTGTTTGAGTTCTTGATAAGCCATTAAAACAGTAAAACAAGTGTCTCCTGTTTACCAAAAAATACCCATCTGTTATGGAAAAATAAAGTATTTCAAAAGTATTCTAAAAGTAACCTGAACACGTTACTTTTTTAAGACACGTAACTGTAACTGTATTCTGATTACTTTCAGAGCATGTATTCATGCCCCCCCCGCTGGCCCGCGATAGTGTCTATTGGATACATTTTGGCCCTTGGACAAATGTAGTTGGTGATCCCTGCCCTAAATGTTTGAGCACCCTCTATGAAACGTCAAGCTACCCCACAGAACCCTCAAAATAAATCTCTGGCAACGCCACTGAGCCTGACTTGTGTTGGGGGGGCCCGAATTTTTCTTTTCTCCAAAGGGGGGGCCTGACAGAAAAAGTTTGAGAACCACTGGGTTAATCCAATGTGTCTGTGTCACTTTGAAATTATTTCTGATAATCCATCCATCCGAAGAAGGTTTCGCTTTGGGCAAACTGTGTGCGCATTGCTCTCATTTCTTAATGGTAACGTGTGCGTGTGTGTGTATGTGGAGATTACCCTTCGATTCTATTGGCTCTAACGGTTCAAAAGAGGTGTCAATCATCAAAATCGAGCAATGGGTTCCAGAGAAACGGGAAATACGCCCATTTACACCCAAATGACCCCAGAGCAGAGTTCCCATTAGCTGTTAAAATATGCTGAAGACCGGCAAATCTAAATCTCTCCGGTCAAAGTGTCCGGTCAAAATAATTGCGATCAGTTGCGCAATTTGCGCCACTTATGTGACAGACAAAAGAGTATGTGACAGACAAGAATAGTCAATTCTAATGTCTAACACTTAGGCCCATTCCCAAATCGCCCCCTACACCCTACCCCTACACCCTACCCCTCCGTTTGCGCGTTCACGCGGAGGGTCCGCCATATTGAGGGCTGTTCCAAAGCAACGAGTGTGGAGGGGGAGTGGGCTATCAAGCCCTCAAACAGCGAGTCTGCAGCGGTGCTGACTTGAGACCGGTCTCTACCTGACCGGAGTCACGCTGTGTGTGTCCGTCAGGAAACACGCTGTTCACAAGTAGTTCCAGCAAACATCCGCTGATAAACTGCGATGTTAACAACCTCATGATAACCTCATATGTTTTAACTTAGCATCATACCTGTGTTTAGTCTAGAAAAAGGTAAATGTGTGCATTTTATTATAAAGTTGTGTATATTTACAGATTGTTGCAAAAACTAAGAAGCTTATAAACATCAGGTTTAAAACTAAAAGAGCTTTGAAACACAATGAAAGATGTTTGGAGTTTTATGTGAGTTATTCATTTAAACTTTTTGTCTAAGAGATGCTGATTTGAAACCGTTGTTACATACAGTTACGGCATTTCCTGTTTCTACCGGAGAGAGGGGAAGCCGTCCCAAAGCTTGCTGCTGTATTTACTCCCTCCATCTGACAGGAGGGAGCCTCGTTGAGCTGCGAGTGTGGCTACAGACGGAGTTTACTCCATCACGGAGGGGTAGGGTCGAGGGAGTGTTTTGGGATTGGGCCTTAATGTGGAGAAAGAGATGTCCTGTATGGGTTGATTGTGCGTTGATCTGTTGGTAATGCCTCGGGGTTCCGGTGGACATGTAAACACATGCACAGGGCCGTTTCCTGCTTTTTGGGGGCCTTATGCAAGATACTGTTTGGGGGCCCTAGTTTTTACAGTTTTTTAACTAAAATGGGGGGGATTCCGAAGCCTTTAAGATGATCAGTGGAGACGCATCAATCTTTAATAGGAAAACAGGCTAATTTCACAAAAACCAAGCAATTGAAAAAATTATATTAAAAAGGTAAACAATAAGGCTCCTTTTTGTCAATAAATGCAAGAGATGCAGCATTTTCTCAACAATGTTTAATTTACATTTTTCATCTTCCTCAGGCGTCACTCATTGGCTGTCAGCCCAACGATGATTTGGACTTTATTACCCCAAAAACACAAGCCACAGCTTTGCTATCATTGCAGTTTAGTCGTGTTTATATCCTACATTGGATTTGTAAGCATATAATGCTTCACCGAACACAGGAGGGGGCTTGGCTGTCTACAAATAAAGACGGCTCATTTGAATTCTCCCCAAATATATTGAGGATGAACCTGGACTTTGAATTCTCTGCTCCCTTCATAAACTTGGCGATCTTGTTAAAATTGTGAATGCAGAATTAAAAATACTATGTAACTGGTTTGCAGTTAATAAATTATCCCTTAATGTGGCCAAAACAAATTACATGTTATTCAATACAAAGTCTGAGAGTAGAAATGACTGCATTATACGGATTTGCAATACCGAGATAGAAAAAGTTGGTGCATGTACATTTTTAGGACTGCTTGTTGACTAAAAACTCAATTAGAAGCACCATATAAATTATATACAGACTAAACTGTCAAAAACAATAGGTATTTTGTATCATACTAAGAACATTCTTGAAGAAAAAATAATCTTTATAACAATCTATTTCTCCCTTACCTTTAATACTGCTCCGAAATATGGGAAAACACGTACTCAACAAATCTACAAAAAATAATAACATCCCAAAAGAAAGTATTACGAATAGTCTGTGGTGTTGGTAAATATGAACACACAATTCCCATATTTAAAAAAACTCAATCTATTAAAATGTGTTGAGATAGTACAGCTTAAAACAGTACTGATTATGCACAATATTTTCCATAAGAAAATGCCTAATAACATTCAAAAGCAGTTCCAAACCACAGCGTGAACATATGAATGTAAAAAAGGTCACTTGAAAATAATTGTTCACAATGTTTATATGCAATTATGCATATATTATTATATGCATATATTATTATTATTCATTTGCCAAGTACATGTGTACATATGTATATATTTATATATTGTATTTTCATTTCCAAAAAAAGATAGTTGAAACTGCTATTGATATGTGCAGAAAATGACCCTATATCTAGTTCATATATATATGCATTTATTGTTTTCCTGCCCTAACTTTTATTTAATTTTTTCTCCTGTTTCTTTATTTCTTTGTACTCCTTCATTTCTATACGTTTTTGACGCAATAATGCAGATGTTGTATTAGGATGATGCACGGGAGGGCTACTTTCCATAAGCTATGCTTCAGCCCTCCCGCCTCTACTCATTTTGTTCATCTTTGTTCAACAACCACTGAGAATCAGGATATGTCAGCAGCCATTGATACACATTCACCAGTTCTTTATCATTAAATGTGGGGTTTTGAACCATCGATGGAGATGGCCGTCGGACTTTGAGACCCTCATTTGTGGAAATGAGGTTTAAGCCGAACCGGAGAATCAGATCTCTGCCCAGTAAATTTATTGGGCTTATTGTTTAGGTGTCTGTTAATAAGCAGGTAGTCATATCATTAGCTAGAACTAGCTGGATCTGATCGATATAGGGCTGTACCCGAATATTCGACTATTCGAATATTCGTTCGTTGGCCAACTATTCGGGTTTCAATTTCATTATTCGGATATTCGTTTTTTTATTTTTTTTCCCAAAAAATTTTTTTTCCCCTAAATGTATGCTATCAATAAAGGCGAATTTCCATATTCTTATACTATATTTATACTTTTGAATTGCACTGTTAAAATACGGAAATATATACAATCTCAGCCTGTGCTCCTGACATCGCGTTCACTCACAGTCACGAACGCAAACGGCACGCTTCTCCTTGCTTCACCTCGCTTCACACACCTGAACACAAAATGCCGAAGACTCCAGCTGTGTGGGACCATTTTAAATTGGACGACGGTAAGAAGAAGGCAGTGTGCCAAATATGCGACAAGAAACTGGCCGGTGGCACAACAACTCTGAAAAGTCACCGGATGCTGTAAGTAGTAGCCTAGCTTAGCTTAGCTGTTGTCAAGTTGCCATGATGAAGCTGCGTTATCCGCCGTTTAAACAGTAACGTTACACATGATAAAATCGTGCTCTTACTATCCTTGGAAAATAGTTGCAAGCAAGCAACCGAATTGTTTTTTTATATTAGTTTTTCAATTTTATCCGAATAGTGAAAATAATAGGAGCGATGTGGGAACATCTGGGGCTAAGGCAATTATTGGCATACAGTTCGTTCATTTATTTTTCGTTCTTCATTTATTTAAATACCGTTTACTGTTTACGCCTATATCCCCGGCGCTGCACTGCGGCTGGGTTAAATGCAGAGGACACATTTAGTTTTAATGTATGCGAGTACTGAGACAATAAATAAATATAAATCGTAATAGTATGCTCTTTCTGCGCTTCTGCTTAACAGTGTGTTGTCAGGTGTCTCGGAGCGTGTTATGAAAAAAAATCTCCGCACCGAATATTCGAATATTCGCTGCTGATTACTACCGAATATCCGGAGCCCGAGAAATGGTATTCGGGACAGCCCTAGATCGATATGGACATAAATGTGAGTGAAGTCTAATCTGACGGGAGAGAGAGATCAGCTGCTGCTGACGAGTCGACACGCAGCTCTGCATAATCACATGCAGCAGTGAGCGGAACAAAACACACTTCAGGTCAGAATATCACACGTAGCTATTTTAATTACCTCTCAAACTACCTAAACCAGTTATAGATATGTTTAGTTTTACTGTCGGGTCACTCATTACTGATCCGCGAGCTGCATGATACTGACGGGCTGTCAGGAGAGGGAGAGAGCGCTACGTTTATTATTCCCGTGTTATTGTAAATTATTGTTCACTTTTGAATAGTTAATCTACTATAATTAGTTTGTTAAATATCAAATCATATCAATTTGTTTTAAAGCTCAATAAATAACTAAGAAGTCCTTTGACCGGCACTTTTAAAATGTTGTCCGGAAGATTTAAACTTTAACGGACACGTTGACCGGCGAACAAATATTGTAACGGGAACTCTGCCCCAGAGGTGGGTTTCTTTTTGCTAAACCTCTCTAAAAAGGTAAAATGTAACATGTTTTGCATCAATCCTGATAATACATGTTGTACTTTGGATTCTTAAAGCTTTTAGTCTACTATCCCACCAATCAAGGGTGATTTTCACTATAAGTAATGGTTTGTTTTTGGACGGACACTATAATTTACATTTTTTTACTATGTTCAATCTGAATTTGCTTTAAAATAAAAAAAAATCTATATTGATTCTGACTCTTCTACATCCAACTCACAGGTTTATCATTGCTTTGAGAAAAAAGATTATTAATTTACCCCTTTTAGAAGGGAAGTTCATTTGTTCTGGGAATGTCATTTTCGAATCTGAGACCTGAAAAACAGGCTTGGGGCTTAACAGGTTCATCAATCCGTTTGCAGTCAAGACATGCCTGTGTTGATCTTGACAGTTGGCAGTGTGAGTGGACCATTGATTTTTCATGTTTATAAAAATAGGGGTAACACACATTTCATGAGGTTTAACCACTAAGTGTCGTCCGCATACACTTAATGAGAAAAAGCCTTCACAGACCACAAAACACTGCCCTTCAAGTGGAAAATGGTCTGCTGGCATTCCAAAACCTTTTCTACCCTGTCACCTGGTTTCTGTGGCCAAACAGGAAGGAGCTCTGGAATTAGTGCCACTTTAACACATTACACATTAGGAATGGGGAAAATGGGCTCCATGGCATGGGCCTGTGACACGGAGCTTGGACCCTCCTGTGGCCCCCATCCAAAAGAATAAATCTATGATAATGCAATCAATGTGAAATACTAAGTTACTGTGCTGTAACCTGAGCCAAAGATAACATGGATTTGTTTTCAGTAATGTATTTATTAAGTAAGTTAGTGAAACAAATGCTGTGAATAAAACAACTCCCAACAATTCTTTGGCTGCATAAATAATGTATTGATTACCCCAAACTTCTTTTTATGTTATATATCTTGTGCCAAAGTAACTAAGAAAATAAATACAATTGTCAAAGTAAATTACACTAAATCTGTTAAATCAAACACCAGTAAAAAGAACAAAACACAAATGGTAAACTCAATTTGACACCACATGAAAATCCAGGATATGTATAGGTACCAGAAACATGTTCACCTTATTGAATGCAAATCCATCAAAAAGGTATTTCATAATATTAATATTTGAATATTTCAGTCTGTACCAGGGTTTACAGTGCCGTGAGCCATCTTTCTGAATGGCTCATAAATACTTGAGCTCAGTTACTTGTGTCACTATTAAGTTATATTCCACACGGACAGTTTTATACTCAATGTAAATCATCTCTGAGAATGAATAGCATAGTGTCCTCATTATCCTTTTGAGTTGTTAATGTCAAGCTGAAAGACATGGCTATTATCTGAGAAACGTAAATTCATGACTCACTCCATCAGACTTTTGCATTAATCATAAAAAACAGACGGGACAAGTACAGCCTTCCTAACACAAAAACTGAAAAACATTTATACATTTCAATGCAGGTACGTCAAGTGAATTAACAAAGCTAACTCTCTTTCATCATAATTACATTTAATCAAACCAGGAATGAAAATGTATGTCAATCAAGAGCTACAGTTATACTAATGAACATCTTCATCACCAAGGGAGAACTAATTGCTGAACAGCTGGTGAGTGCCTATTGGCTGAACACACTCACATACAATTGGATGACCCCCCTGCCTAAGGTGTTGTTACCAGCCAATACTGAGCTGTTGCTAGGGAGAAAAAAGCACCTGCTCTGTTCAGAGGCTTTTGTCATGTAGTTCATATGTTCTTCCCAAAAAATATTTGTTACTGTGTTTAATGTATCTTTTTAGAGTTTTTTTTATAAGATGGTCATTAGATTTGGAAAATGAAATGTAATTAAAGGGATAGTTAGCATTTAAAATTAATGTTCACTTCCTTTATTGCAATTTTTTTTAAATATTGAATACAATTTACACAGCTATTACGCATTAAGTTTGATATACAATCATTTTTGTTGGTAAAAATCCTTGCTAACATACATCCATCATTTATTTGGGCTGATTTAAAGGTGGGGTAGGTCATTTTGGAGAAACCAGCTCGAGTGCGCTAGAATTTGAAAATACACAGCCGGAACAAATCTGCCACTTCCTTACAGAGCCCCTCCTCCAACACACACGAACGCGCACATGACCAATGAGGGCACGAGATGAGTTTGTGCACAGATGGAAGGCTGACAGGCAGGTAGGCCATCCAGTTACTTTAGCCGGGCCGGCTAAAATGATTGGTCGTGCTTTTTACAGTACTACGGCTTCCACAGATGACATTCTTTTATGGATTTTTTGTCAAAGCACTTCAGATATTCATTGCTATCGGGATGTTAAGAGCATTCCATGGAATATAACACAAAGTGTATCTCGAGCCGGTTTCTCAAACTTACCTACCCCACCTTTAAATTGTACTTTTAGCAGTATAATTAATCTTGGTGAGGAGGATTTATTGCTGCCACACCCTGTTATCCGCTCTGAGCCCCAGCTGTTACTATTGTTTCACCTGTATCAGTGTTGGACTTTGCTCCGTATTCCTACTGTAACATCATAGCAGCAGGCCTTAACAATAAACTGTATATTGCATCTACATAGCCCTGAAATGTCAATATAGTGAATAATTGAATAATCTGTGCACAGTAAATATAATTTCTGGCTCAATTTCCTTAAATGGTCTGCACATTTTTTTTAATTCATGCCTAGAAGTGTACAGTATACACAGGGATCAAGCAGGCTAGCCTTTCTGCAATTGCACTGTTGTTAAATCATTCTAAGTTAAAGTAAAGCTTAATTATGTACCTCATTTTTTAAATAAATGAGATTGAATGAAGTCGAGTCAGAAGATGGGCGTGGTCCAAACAAGTGTCATAGTATGAACCCTGGAAAGGTCACTTTACAACCCTGGAAACCCCTTGCCTTTGCAGCTGTTGTCCTCCCACAATGATGGTCAAAAGCAACGTTTTTGTACTCATTATTTTGAGTTATAATTAGCAGAATGTGATTTCACGCTAACAAAAATACCCTCAATGGTAACAGCACCACAGTCATCTACTTATCATAAAGATATAAAATGAGGTCTGCACTCTTTGCTTGCTAAAACTAAATATATTACTTTTAACATTTGTTGATTTCTCTCTTCCTCTCGTCCACACTACACTTCAGCATCACTTGAGAAGATCTTTGGAAAAGCCAGCTCTCTTCAGCCTTTCAGTCTTAGTGCAGGGTGGACGTGGAGTTGTGAGATGAGGGGTCCAATCAGCAGCCATGAAGCTAACAGCTCTCCACATCGGGCCCTTCTCTGGTTCAAGGACTGGCTGGCTCCTGGATTGATGGGGATTGGCATGAATAATTTAAGCCGCATTAAAGTGGAAGAAAATGGTGACTCATGGAAGAGGAAAAGTTGAATTGCTAAGTGGTTTACAGAGTGCCACCCTTGTCTTCAGGCAGTGTCTGCATGGCTTCCATGAATGGCTTTGAGTGTTGGAGATAGTACTGAAGACACATCTTGCTGCATAAAGTACAAATGAATACATTGAATATGATGTGTAGTTATAATGGACATCTGTATTTGCAGGATTTTACCTATTATACTCACCATTTCTGTGTTTTAAACAAGGTAATATAAATATAAATGTGAGATCAGGCTGATTATTTATGATAGCCGACTATTATTCACCACAGGTCTGGGACCACAGGGGGTAAAAGGCACCAGTTCACGTCTACCCTGTGTAACAATACAACATGCTTGAGGCTCAGTGCATATAGCAGTGCGCTCTATAAATAGATCTCCCCTGAAGCTTTGGAGTCGGGAGTGGAGTTAGTATGTGCATTAGTGGGCTGGCATGCAACATGAATGACTGGAAGTTGACAAGGAGGAAGAAAAAGAAGTGATGAAAACCAGCAGCCATTTAAAACGATGTAATTTCCAGTGTCTGACCCAGGCCTAGTTCCATACTTGCATCCTGACCATGTGTGTTTTTCTACCTATATGTACAGTGCATATTTTTACTATGTGGAAATGGGCAGGATGTTATACAATCCACTATACAGGACACATTACTCTACTGGTCTTGAAGGACTTGCCTACAAAACACACCGACCTAATGGTGAGAAACTACAACAACGCATTACTTCAGTTACATACACCAGCCTTTCTTATTTAATTCCAGTCCATGTTCTCACGGTTTTTTTTGTTCATTTATTATTCATAGCCTAAAATATATTACATCTTTCTCCTAAATGCATGGCTTCAGGATTTCCAGTTTAAATTAGCACACACATCCTAATCTGTTTCTCCAGAGTCCTATTAAATCACATGTATCTAATAAAAGGGAGACATGAAAACGGGATCCTTGCTTATACTGTCTTGAGTTATGTAACTCTTCTTAAGGCATCCTGGCAGTGATAAAACCTGAGTCCCTGTAGAGCGACAGCCATGCATCAGTGTGGACCAGAGAATAGCAGACACTGCTCCAGTGATAAAATGTTCCCAAAGGAATCCTAGTATAGCATGTCATTATGTTGTCAAAAGTGTTTTAGAAAAACAAAAAATCACAGTCAAATTATAGTTTGTCATAAAAAGGTCCTGTAAAAAGACATACTTGATTATGTCATTAAGTGAAAACTAGAAGGGCCCCTCGAAGAGTGCAGACCACCGTCAAGGCCCTGCCCAGGAACTCTGCATGGGACTGTTTTCTTAATCTAAATCATGGAGCTTGCATGTCTGCTCCACCAGGTCCTGCAAACATTCTGACATTGCATACATACATACTGCCCCCCTGTAAAATGGGATTATTTATTTCTCCCCATTGGTTTTACTGATATTTGTTTTTTGGTGAAACAGCGCCCCTGCAGGAACAACAGTAACAGTTCAGGCAGAGCGTGGTACTGCAGCATGGGAGACATTGAAAGAGATTTTACAGATATTTAGACGAAGTTATGTTCTAAATTGATTAGGGAAAAACTGCTACCATCAGAAGATAGACAAGTAATGGTAGAATGTACCGTTGGACTGAAAAAACGTTTAGTTTTAAAGTTAGTATACTCAGCTTTCAGTTAACGTTATATATCCAGCATCTAGGGGATGTTTTATACAGTATCCATGAAACATTGTTATAATGAGTATCCGGGTAAAACCAGTATATGTAGCATCCAGGCAACTTTAGTCAATCCAGTATCCAAGTAACGTTAGTAGATGTATCATCCAGGCAATTAGTATATCCAGTATCC
Organism: Harpagifer antarcticus; assembly: GCA_902827135.1. NCBI lineage: Eukaryota > Metazoa > Chordata > Actinopteri > Perciformes > Harpagiferidae > Harpagifer > Harpagifer antarcticus. The sequence continues at coordinate 254,819 of CADEHL010000091.1, forward strand.
ATGTGATGTTAGCTCATCCAGAATATAATATAAGTGTATCCAGAATCGAGTATTAAAAGTGAACTGCAGTGGACATAAACCACATGCTCAACACAAATAAAGTACATACGTACTGTATAGCCACATGTGCCAAAAAAAATGTCAGGCACAAAACAGACAAACGAAAACATGGCCTCATGAGTCAATATCACCATACAGTGCATTTGAGACTTCCCCATTTCCAAAAGAAAAAGCTGAGATTTTCCATTGAACTTCATATTCATTGTATTAAGTGGTTATGCTGTCAGAAATGGATGTTGGTCCAGCTGCCATACTTACACACACAATAATAAATAATAATTAATAAATTAATTGCAGGCAGACAATGTACATGCAGACAGCAAAATGTGTCCACCTTGAAATGGACAAACTTTTCAAAGTAGAGTAAATACATTGTAATTACATAGTGATTATAAAATGTACATTTTTAGAAATCTATTTAGTCCCTTTCTCAACAATATATTTCAGTTAATGGAAAAAGTATTTGGATAATAATGAAATGATGGCAAACTATTTGTACCATGTCCACCCTGTCATGGGAAGGCTTGCTGACAGGGTGGACAATGAGAGGGGGGACATTTTTGGCAAATATTAGCATTTATTGAGCACATAGTGGACCTTCAGTTAGCAACATGATTCAGTTATAAAGGTGACTGTGTACTGTTTAACAAATATATTTCAAATTTCTGAAATGTTTGAGATCACTAAACAGGATGATGAGTGTCTGTACTAAATGTCTGGGTGTTGGGTCGACGACAGGCCAATAAAAAACAGATCCAGGCCTAAATTATACCTTGTAATGTCAATAGTTCAAATACAAAATAATAAGTGGTTGTATTCATACAAATTACAGGTATTCATATGAATACATCTGGCTCCACCAGACTGCGCTAACATCCATGCCTGTTGCCATTGTCTTCAATGACCTTGCTCAGTCGAAAGCATAGAAATCTCCATCAAAAATGTGTCTTGATGGGCATGAATAATTAATCAGAGACGTTCTACTCCACTGCACCTCAGAAGCAAATATTGTACCCTTAACATCACCATTCATGTGTGAATTTGAGTTTATAGATATTTTACATATACAAATTATTAATACAAATTATCAACAATTAAAGGTGGTGTCACAGTCTGCTTTCTCACTCACCTATTTTCTGCATTATCATTCCTTAGTCACCTGGTAGTCACACCCTGTCTCTCTCTCTCTCTCTCACTCTGTTACACCCATCAGCTCCATTAGTATTTAGGCCCACTTCACCTTCACCTCAGTGCCAGATCGTACTTCGCAGCATGCTTGTCTTTCCCGCACTACTCCTCAGATTGCTCTCCCGGTTTCGACCCTGCCTGTCCCTGACCAGCCTGCCTCGCCTGCTCCCTGACCCGTTCTGTACCTGCGACTCCCGTCCTGCCTTCTCCCGGAACCCTCGCCTGTCCCTGACCAGCCTGCCTCGCCTGCTCCCTGACCCGTTCTGTGCCTACGACTCCCGTCCTGCCTTCTCCCGGAAACCTCGCCTGTCCCCGACCAGCCCTTTGCCTACTATCTGCCGTGTTGTCTCCTACCAGCCGATTGCCTCTAATAAAGCTGGTTACCGACTATCTCTGGTTTCCCGTGTTCTGCATTTTGGTCCTCAGCTCGTTTGTGACAGGTGGGGTAGGTAAGTTTCAGAAACCGGCTCGAGTGCACTAACATTTGAAAGTACACAGCCGAAAAGAATCCGCCCCTTCCTTCAGACTTCCTTACAGAGCACCTCCTCCAACACACATGAACGCGCAATGCACGCCCAATGACGGCACGCCCAATGAGGGCACGAGATACATTTGTGCATGCACGAGATGGAAGGCTGACAGACAGGACCAGGGCCGCCTTAATGCACAGGCTGACCTGGGCTGAAGCCCAGGGCCCTACGGAGATCGGGGGCCTATCATGAGCCAATAAAAAAATTCCAATTCTTTTTTTTTTTTAAATTTATTTCGGGTGTTTTATTTTTATTTTAAATAAACAAAGTCTTGGCTTTCAGAATATGAAACTTTTATTTCCAAAATCACACGATAATACATTTTTGAAGCTTGTAAACTAAAGGGAAGAAGACAGCTCTCCCTCACTACTCTGCTGTTCCACAGCGCCGCCCCCCCTCCCTCCCGCTGAAATTATGAATGTAAGGCATATAGTAATCATAGATAACACGGCAAGGTCCGTTACAGTTTGTTTTCATCTGATTTCAAATAAACAAAGTCTTGGCTTTCAGAATATTAAACTTGTTTCGGCAAATTCAGATGATAAATACAACGTTGAAGCTTCGGCATAATTACAAGCGGAGAACGGAGTAACTTGACGTCACAGCAGGCAGAACAACAGCCGGTGTTTCTCGTGAGTGTTTTCCCCGGGAAACAAACACAATACACACAAACGCAAAAATACACAAACACACACACGCATACACACACACACTCGTGAGCTTCCCCCAGACTATAATCCAAACGAAAATATCTTCCCTCCATACTATTTTGATAATTTGCTCCGCTAATCAATCAGATCGATGGATTCCAGAGATTTTTCTCAAAAACGATGACTCCGTAACAGTCAGTGGGCACCACTTAACAGCCAATCAGAAAGCGAATATGTTTCACATGTGACTTATCCAAATTGCGAGTGATTGAGTGACAGATGAAGGTTGTTTAGGAGAAAATGTCGGAGAAGAAAAAGTTTGAGAGTGGCGCTCGGAAAAGGAAATTGTTGAGGGAAAAGGATTTTCGAGACAAGCAGCTATTACAAAAAATGCCGAAGCCTACAAGTTATTTTAAACCTGTAGGCCAGGATGAGGAGGAAGGACAGATGAGTTCTGTACCGAGCGGCAGCGGTGCTGGCCGCGGTGCTGGCCGCGGTGCTGGCCGCGGCGCTGGCCGCAGCGCTGGCCGCAGCGCTGGCCGCGGCGCTGGCAGCGGTGCTGGCCGCGCCGCCGGCCGCGCCGCCGGCCGCGACGCCTCGGAGCCAAGTAGGCATATGTCTGGTTCTGATAGCGATGGAGTAGCGGAAGAGGAAAAACAGACAGGAGGGACATTATCTGTTGGAGGAGATGGAGAGGACGACGAGGACTTGCTACGTGGAGGGTAGCCAACGGCAACCGGACAAATACATGAGGGAGGCCCGATACGTCACTCATCTGGAGGAGAGGACCAGGCGCGTAGAGCAGAGTGGAGAAGTGCGATCACAGAGCCTGCCGAGGCTATAAATGACTTTGATTTGTTGTTTAACTAGGGGGCCTACAAAAACTATCAGCCCCAGGGCCTGATGGCAGGTTAAGGCAGGCTTGGACAGGGCGGCAATTAGCCGGCCCGGCTAAACGGATTGGTTGTACTTTTTACGGCTTCCACAGATGACATTTTTTTATGGATTTTTTGTCAAAGCACTTCAGATATTCATTGCTATCGGGATGTTAAGAGCATTCCATGGAATATAACAAAAAGTGTATCTCGAGCCGGTTTCTCAAACTTACCTACCCCACCTTTAATGATTGACATTGTATTATTATATTAAGATACTACACTTGAGAGTTACTACACTTAATTTGACTTGAGTTCACCCCTGTCCCTTCTGCACTGAATGAGTGATTGTCTATAATATTTCTGACATGTATGTTATGAATATTGGGCTATTACCTCATTTTTAAAAATCATTTCAGGGGGTGGTGCAGTGGATTAGTGTGTTGGTGTTCAGATCAGGAGAGCACAGGTTCACACCCCACTGCAGTCAGCATGTCATTGTGTCCCTGGGCAAGACACTTCACCCCAAATTGTTCCTCTGGGCCCAAGAATTCAAAGCTTTTAATCTCAATCAGATCCGATCAGATTTTGAAATCCCATTTTTTGTGATCCAGGATCAGACAAATCGGCCAAATTTTGTCCCTGGAGTTCAAAGCAATTCAGGATAGGATCAGCCTGATCCAGATTACGACTTTTCAAGATGACTAGATCTTTAATATCAGTGCTTTAATCCTACCGATCGCCATCTAGTGGATATGAAAAATAATACAAGGAAGACAAGAGACCACATTGCAGAGACATCTATTGTCCGCAATTACTTTTGAAAGGTGATGACAGATGATGGGCTTTTTTTTTGTTGAAGATATTTTTAATTTAATCTAAATTACATTTGTGATTGACAATCTTTGTTGTGATACTTTTATGAGCATAAACATTTATGTCATCAACATTTGGTTGAAAACAAAATAGGCCACAAACGTGAGCAAAAATGGAAAAAATAAAATGTATTTCCCATGAAGGCTAAAAATTGTGTATTATTTCAGTTAACAAACTTTGCCATCTAATTTAAATTGAAACATATTTTAAAATAAATTGTACAGTACATTTTGCTCTGGTAATCCACTGGAAATCCACCCCTCTGGTGGGATCAGGATAATCCAGTTGTTTGGGATCAAACTGATCCCAATCCTGTGTTGTCGATTTGAACTACCCGATTTGATCCAGATTAAAGCTTGGATTGGATTTCCTGATCTGATCGGATATCAAAGTGATCCTAATCCTGTTTTTTGGTTTTGAACTCCCCAAAATCCAAATCTGATCTGATCAGATAGGGATTAAAAGTGTTGAACTCTTGGGCCCTGGGGATTGCCCACAGTATTGAGTGTATGTAAGTCGCTTTGGATAAAAGCGTCTAACAAGTAACATGTAGTATCATACTGATTGGCCTTATGAGGACGCTGTAATTTCAGGACACAGTTTTTAAGATAATATTTTGGTCACAATTCTAATGAAACCTGGTGCATTATGGTCATGGGCTGTCTGCATGACTCGTGGGGGCTGACATGTTTCACTTGCTCTCTTTTGCATGGGTAACCATCAGATGAATAATTTAGCATAAGATACCAAAACATTAAGAAGCCCAGCATCACCATGTGTTATCCTATTTCCAGACTTAAAACACACTTCTTCAAGATACTACTTCCATGATATCATGTCACCAATATGCAAATTAACACTTAAAAAAGAGAAGAGACTCAGTATATTTTTTGTTTCCTTTATTCCACGTTTGCATGCAGTACAATTCCAGTTCAGTCCCACAGTGTTTACTCCAACAATCACCGTTCTACACTCAGACTGGTGGCATGCATGCTCTCCAGGGACCTTTGTTATTAGATTTACAAAATAACTGCTACTGCAGTTCGCTTTACTGTTGCCTTTGGTGTGTCTGTTGAGGTTGTATGAAGCTGATTAACTCAGAAATTAGAAAGGTGTATGTGTGTGTAATTGAGGGGGAGAGAAAGCTGCTAGCGGGGCTAAGCTGAGATTTCAGATAAAGAGTGTAATTATAGCAAAAACAGCAGACATATGGCACAGCTGCAGATGTGTTTACACAGTGCACTCAGCTGGGGTTGGCTCATTACCAGAGACAGAGGGGAGAGAGGAGAGCAAGGGCAATCCCTCGCTTCCCTCTCTCTGGCGTGTGAACAAGCATGCTTTCTGGAGAGTGATTATCTGCTTCTTCACCTTTCTAGAAGCGGTTTGTAAAATATCAAGTGTGTGTGTATGTGCTGCTTTCCTTTCTACTTCTTCAGCATGCCTTTGTTTTCCACGTTGACAGGTATCTTGGTCTCTGAGCCCTCGATGGATCTGATCAGAGGAGCATCCACGGTCAGCACCCCCTCAGGAGACAGGGAGGAGTTCACCTTCTCAACGTCAGTATTAGATGGGAGGCTGGAGGGAAACACACATAAGATATAAGTCTGATAAATCACCCATTATTTAAACAAGACTGACTGAAACATTAATGCCTGAGTCACTCTAGGGGTAAATCAGATCCAAGACCAGCTCAGTGCGTGTTGTTGTGGCCCCTGGATGGCAGCAGAGACCTATTGAGCTTATCTGATATTTTGTACAAACTGTGAAGTCCACTGAGACAAATGTAACATTTGTGATATTGGGCTATATAAATACACATTGATTGATTGATTGATTGATTGATTGATTGATTGATTGATTGATTGATTGATTGACATCTCCAGCAGGATGAGGTGTAGGCTGCTTCTGCTTTTCAGAGCATGAAATACAGCTATCAGCAGCAGCCAGCCATCTACAGGCTGGACCAAAACCAAAACTAAAGACACCCACAGCAGCAACATCATAAAAAAAGAATCCCAGGTATCTGAGCCCAGCTCGAGAAATACATTTCCTCCACAGACATTCACTGCAAAGCCACCATCAAACAGCCTCAACAAACCAATGTAATGATAAATATTTTAGATTTGAAGTGAGTTTGTGACATATTGCATGGCCAGTAGCTTCCTGAAATCAGCAGAACAACAAAGGTGTAATAAGTGATCAAAAATAAAACTAATGTATTCTTGATGGATATTCTTTGAAAATCCTACTCACGTGTATTTCCTGGTGAAGCTCCTGGACACAAAACCATGCTCGTCCTTCCTGTCCTCATGCTTGCCTGAGGAAACAGAACACATGGTTTTATATCAATGTGGCACTATCATTGATTATGGCTAAATCAAAAGCATAAAATAGCTGTTACATTGTGTCAGCATGTACACTACCAGCACCATGGAACTGGTAGGCTACACCTAAATGAAATGCAGCCCTGTTTGACTACAGCTGCTTTTTTCCTACTTTAGTATATTTGTATTGTATTTGATCAACCATACACCACATAGTGTTGATGTAATGCATGTCAGATACACAGCCAAAGCAGGCCTACTTAGAAGAATATTCAGGCCAACTTGTGTAATGGTTTGACATTTTATACAATTGTGTAGAAGTCTGTTGGAGTCTGGTCCCTCTTTAAATTGTCTTTCCTTCCTGTTAGAATAATGTTTCCTTGTAGCATCAGTGGTTTGCTTTAGGGCTTGGGTTAGGTTATCTTAAGGCGATGCAGAAATCACAAGTAGGGGTAAGGAGTTTCGTTAAGATTTAGAGAAACACTTATCAACATATAAACATTCTAGCTAGCAACCTGTTAGCTTAGCACTAAAGGACAACATTAATGCAGACCCTGTACCGTGGGAGGGCCAGGCCCTCCCATTTGACATTCTTGCCCTCCCCGAATAAACACGTTTTTTATTATTTAAAAAATATTTTTTTTAGTTGTAAATAAACGGTGAACTTTAATGCTTCGATGTATGTGATGTCAGTCAGAGTAATACATGAAAAACAGGTATGAAATACTATATGACAGTAAAACAAGAATACAGTTTAAAAGGGGAGTGATTTGTAAAATATCCATAAAGAAAAAGTAAATCTGTTTACAGTTCTGTTTCATATGGGTGTTGAGAGATGTATCCATAGATCTCTTCATTTTCCTCTCAAAGTGCACCAGATTGATGCATTTAACAAAAAAAAAAAATCTTCCAGGGGGAGCATGCCCCCGGACCCCCCTAGAGGAGGTTAGGTCTACTTCCCACTTATAAAAATAGCACTTTACCCCTGCTTACACGTATATGCCGTGAGCTGATTATCGAGCCTTCATTATAACAGTCGTGTGTGTGGGGAGTGTTGCAGTAGAAAATTCCACTGTAGCGCCTGGTACACTAATGGGAAACCCTACATGTTTGGGAAACCTCTATGAAACATCAAACTACCCCACAGCACCCCCAAAAGAAAATCTCGGGCCGCGGAACATGACGGTTTTGTGGATTTGTTCTGGTGCCGGGTCTGCGTTAATGAAATATCTCTACAAGGACCTCATAAATGACGTTATATTGTATGTCAAATCCACACATTTATCAGCAGTCCTCTAAAAGCCATTATGCAGCAAAATAAGCCGTATCAATACAGGAGGAAAAATCGAAAGTCAGGGCCTTTAGTTTTGGTGCTAAGCTAAGACAACCGAGTCCTTGTGCTAGCTTCATATGCGAGTGGCGTCAATCTTCTCATCGAATTGTTCCATAAAAGGGAAAATGTGCAATGTTATCTAACTGTATGTAAATGTGTAATGAATTCCAAGAGTAGGCTATAATGAATGGAATATTTGTGCTGGCATTCCCCCCCCCCCCCATGTAGCCAAATCCAAATCACTCAAAAAGATCCATCAGTCAGCTTCTGTCAGTGTCCCATGGCCACTAAGATATCTGGCTGTCATGATGAAACACCACCCTTTATTCTTGCTCTAAATAAAGAAGCATGATATTTTTGTTATGACAACGGGCTGATAATGGCTGGCTACCGCAGGGAGCTGTCCTCTTTTTAAACAAGACACTACTATTGTGAGTGTGAGGCAAGTCTGCACTCTTTCAAATGAGGACTAATGAAAAGAGGTTGCCCTTCAGAGTTTACACTAAGCTGATGATCTTAAATCACATAACCCCCTCTCTTTGGTGACAGGAGGTGGCACATTTTTTTTGTTTATCTGTTCCTGTCTCTCAGCAGTGAGCAGGCCATAGTCCGGCCCAGGAACCTGTACCTGGACTAGATCCAGCAGTCCTTGTAAAGCAGCAGGACACGCTTTGTGTGTCACGGCTAAATCCCCTCCTATGAGAGCATGATTCTTAGAGAAATGGCTGACAGAGAGGCCGAGACTGGCTCAGAGAAAAGAGGAGCTCAAGGCCTTTTGGAGAGCTGAGCTATTATATGATCAATTTCACATTTCTTCAGGTTGGCACATTTCAATTTGGTCCTTCACATTACACGGAGAAAGAAAATATTTCACTCCTAAAAGTGAAACCGGCTTTTTAATAAAACAGTTTAGGAACTCTGGAGCTGCTGTTAAAGGCGACTCCCACATGTTACATTGTGTTTTGTTTTGCATTTGCAGGCATGTATCCAAAAGCCCCGCCCTCGAGTGGAACGCAGTATATTGTCTCAGTATATTATGTAACTGTGCAGCAATGCTTCTGCCTTGTGTATAAATGTGTCCTGCCTTTTTATCTTGTTCTTTATGTTTGCACTGTGGCAGTTGTTCTTACACACATGAGACACACCTCCTACCTCTCGTTTCAGTCCGTGAGGAAATCTAAATATTGTGCTCCTTTCTTATTCACTTTATTGTTTGTCCTTTCTAATGCTCTCAGGAATTAACAGTTGGGTTGACACGGTAACAAATTGTTAGCACATGAAGTTAAGTTAAATAAATCATTTTTTAAAGAAACAATTGTCTGATTCCAACTTCCTAAATGTAAATACTTTCAGGTTTTTTTTACCCCTCAATGACATAATGTCTATTATATGTTAGAGACAAATAATGAGTATGTCATCAGAGGCTTTGGGAACCCCATTTTCTGACAGAGAATTGATTAAATAATCATCAGATTAATCGACAATGAAATTCATCATTAGTTGCGTCACTAGTATGATGCCTTTGTAGTACCTAAAACTAATGATTAAACACATATTCTGTGCTTATTGAATGAGCCTGCACTAGAGTACAGTAAGCAGGTGATCAGTGAGAGAGAAATGGGGACTCACCAGTGATTTCCACCACTCCATCCTTGGTCTTCACCACCAGCTCCTCAGGGGAGAAGTGGTTGACGTCCAGGCACACCTTCCAGCTGTCCTGGCTGTGCTTGATCTCTGACATGCCGCTGCTCTGCTGGCGAGACAGGGCACGGGCCTGATGCGCCATCATGGCCGGTGGGTACATCATGGAGTTCTGGGGCATCATGTGGCCCATGGAGCTCATCTGGCCCATGGGGTTCATCTGGCCCATGGGGTTCATCTGGCCCATGGTGTTCATCTGGCCCATGGTGTTCATCTGGCCCATGGAGGGCATGTCTGGGGCCATGATAGAGGGCCGCATGTAGCCCGGCCAGTGGGTGCTGGGGAATGTGTTGAGGTCTTCGTGAAAGGCAGGCATACCGAAGGTCTGGTCAAAGATGCGGCTCTGGTGCCAGTCACGGAATGGGTCCCAGCTGGGGGTGCTGAGCATGGTGAAAGGAATACGTCTCTCAGTCATGGCTGCTGTGTTTCGGCTGTAGTGTAGAGCTGTTGGCTGTGTAGGAAGAGCTCTTTGGCCTCTGTGAGAATGTTTTCCCGCAACGTGATGTCTACCTCTCAGCTGAGGGCTTTTATACACACTGACACTGCCCCCGTCAACAGAGCCCTCCCTTCCAAATCAAACCCCCAGCTCGTATTTTTGGAAGCTACCAGAATATCTATTTGAGGCAGACGTAGCACTGGAATGGAATCCAAAGGGAGGCCCTCCCCACTTACAGCTGCCTAGTGCACTGTACTGTTAACCCCACTGTGTGTAATCCCCCCCTCCCTCTCTCTGGGGGAGTCATTCTGCCTGCTGAACATATAGAAACCCAGACTCAGATAAGACTAACATGCTATTTCTAACATGGCTCTTCATAAGCCATGATGAGATGTACAGTACAGTACAGTACAGTACAGACTGTTCTTTGCTATTGTCAGCCTCATGTTAGATACACAGGGGATTGTCATTTTGTGACATGGATGAAAGTGAACATTGAAGACACACTTATTAACAAGCACACAAAGTTTGGGGTGATATTGCCAAGTTTAAAAAATAAATAATTCAGGTCATAAGGTGAAATGATGACACTGAGGAGCTGAGGTATAGACTCAAGTCAGACTTGAGACACAAATTTGATGACTTCAGACTCGACAAAAGAGACTTGACTTGGACTTTTACACTAATGACTTCAATCAGCCTTGAACTTTTGACCTGAAAATACTTGATACTGGTATTTAAATAGTGTGCTATAGAAGCAATTAATTACCTGAATCAACTACCCATATGCTACGGCAAGTCATCACTTAATTAATTCCCCAGACCCAACAGCATCCAATCAAATTGCAGGAGGGAACCTTGAATATAAAAAGCTGAGCACAAGCAGGATACAATAGGCGATTTTGCCCACATACAAGAACTATGCAGCAGCCAACAAAAAACTTATTGCAGTATGCAAAACGTTTGGGTTTATATGAACTGTTTATGACCCGAAACTTAACGCTAAGGACTTGCAAATGACTTGGTCCCATCGCATGGATGCAGCATATCTAGGGGGACCAACTGTTGACTCTACACATTATCCATAAGGTTCAGATTACATTCAGCTTCACAATTGCTAGTCATCAGATGAGTGTTGGTGACATTCTCTGCAAACCCCTCATATTATTAATACCAAAAACCTGTGGCTTCTCAAAGCTGCTGACAGCCTGAGATGACTTCTGTGTGGCTGATTGTATGTCACAGATGTGTTCTTGTTGACTTCCAAGTGACACAAAGAAATGACAAAAAGAGGCAAAACTAGTGTAAAGTGTGTGTGCCTTAGTCCTATGTAAAGTAGCAATGGTGGTTCAACCTAAAGTATTGACAGGGACTGTTGCAAAAGCCAAGTGCCTCATAAACAGATTTTAAAACGAGTGAAATATTTTCTTTTGTCCAAAAGATTTAGCTGATTAATAAAAGTTAGAACAGTTCCCGTTTGAGAGTGTGACTACAGACTGAGTTCACTCATCACAGAGTGTAAGGGTGATGGGGTCAGTTTGGAATTGGGCCAGTCTCATTATCTGCCCATGTCACATTCTACAGAGCTGGAGTATCAAGTATTGGACAGTTCTCATCAGCGCCATCTGTAGGAAAATAGGTGCAAAACGCCAGCAGAAGAAGAAGAACACCATTATTATTTCCCCATTTGTTTCTGTTTATTGTCAGGTATTATAACTTGTACACTACAAAGAATGACTTGGAGAACCAAAGGGGCGATGCTATACTTGGAATAAATGAACATGTTTGCAGATTATTTCAGTTGGGTTACACTGGGTATGCAACACTGAGTGACATGAAGCTGGTCCAATGGTAAGGAAGACTTAGGGTGATCCCTGATTGTGTCGCCAGTTTGTTCACCGTACTACTGAAGCTGTGTGTCTCGTCTCTGCTATGCTAGGTTACATATATTCTCCTGGTAACAAGGGGACCTGTGACAGAAACATGTTGCGGCCAATTATACAAGGGATTAGAATATGTATAGGCTGGAAACATACGGTAGAGTAGAATAATGGACTCCTCTTTCCACACCGTCCTCAATACAAGCAGAGTCATAATGGTTGCATTCAAATTAACCACTACAAGAGGCCGGGGGTGCCGTAGTGGCATCCGTGGGAGAAACTGTGGGCGAAGACCGTCTGCTGCCCAACGGCTACAAAGAGCATGTTAAACACACTGCAGTCAAAGATCCACCCTGCTGGCGTCAGCCTTGTCATGATTTCTGTGGACATGAACGGTACAGGGAACATGTTTGCATCACAATCTGGTCTTTAAAGCATGACCCAACTGCTTTGCAGCTCATGATAAATACATGAAATTATAAATAACCAATAAATAACCAAATAAATACAATAGGATCATCAATAACTGTGGACAACACGTGTGTGTGTGTGTGTGTGTGTGTGTGTGTGTGTGTGTGTGTGTATGGTGGACATTTTGCAGACAGTTTTCTGTACACTACCATACAGCAGCTTTAGTGTACACATAAATAATTACCTCACTGGACATTGCAGAGGAGGCACACACACACACACACACACACACACACACACACACACACACACACACACACACACACACACACACACACACACACACACACACACACACACACACACACACACACACACACACACACACACACACACACACACACACACACACACACACACACACACACACACACACACACACACACACACACACACACACACACACACACACACACACACACACACACAGGATTAGCAGAATCAACATAATAATTTAAACAGGGAAGAGTAAAAGTACATCATAAATAATCCCCCCCCCCGACATACTGTATAGGCCAGTGGGAGCTCTGATGCACCTCTACTTCCTGCCAGTCTCTCCTGATGCATCATGCTCAACAAACCTCCTTCAACTAGATGGAATATACAGTGCATAGTTTACAAAGCCAGAACATAAGAGTTTACTATACAGACAAACCTATACAATACTATTTTATCATAAAAAAAGTTCATTTTCTTTTTTGCTCCCCATTTCATCCGCCAATTAGTCTTTTGTTCTAACTGGTGTTGATCTCTGCTCCTCGGTGAGATGGAAGTCTTTGGGGCAGATGAGGACATGATTGGGGAAAAAAGGAAATGTAATGAAATGTTCATTAAGCAGGTGATGTGTCCTCTTTTTATCTTCTACTCAGCTCCTACTTTTAGGATATATTTATATATATTTATATAGTATATAGTTCTTAATGAATTCATTTTTGGTTGCGTTGTGGAAGAAGAGAAAGAAAGTGCTAACATACAGCGAGATTTGTTCTTTGGGCTCTACCAAATCAATTTCGACATGTGGTGACCCATTTCCTTTAATGCCTTTGTGAAGACGTGAACAGTGATAGCCAATTTCATAGTGATGTGCTATATCAAATTACGTTTTCTCCACTTTGATCCAGGCTCAGAGAGAGATGAGGAGTTTGGGCCCTGGTTGGACAGCAGTGAGGCCCTGTGGAGGCCCCGTTAAAGATCTCTGGTTCTTTCTGTTTCCCTTCTTCACGTGCTGCGTGTTTAGTGTCAGACTCCGGGGCTGTCATAGCTGCTGCGGCTGTCGTAGCTGTGGTGGCTGCGGGAGGGGCTCTTGCTGCGGCTCCAGCTCCGGCTCCGGCTCCAGCTCCGGCTGTGGCTCCGGCTGTGGATCCGGCTGTGGCTCCTGCTGCGGCTGGAGCTGCTTGAGCTGTGGCTCCGGCTGCGGCTGGAGCGCGACGGGCTGCTGTCCAGGCTGGAGGACGAAGGACTGGGCCGGTAGTACGGGATGGGCCGCTTGCGAGCACTGGGGAGATGGGAGAGAGGAGGGGCTTACATCTGACACATTTAAAGTTTGACGAGTTAGTGTTCATGGATGTTTAACACACGTTGTATTAAGACTTAGTGGTTGAGAGACAATCATTGATAGGTTAGAGGAGTGGTGAAGTTATGATCAGTACAGGATCTGAAAGAGAGCAGTTTATGAGTTAAAAAGTTCAAGCTGTTTAACACGCACACACACACACGCACACACACGCACACACACACACACACACACACACACACACACACACACACACACACACACACACACACACACACACACACACACACACACACACACACACACACACACACACACACACACACACACACACACACACACACACACACACACACACACACACACACACAGAGTTGCTACACTATAAAATATTTATATAGATTTGCATCACTCAAGAGAAAATAATTGATTTCACTGATTGAACATTCTTCTCTATTTAGATAACTTTCCTTTAAGCAAAATGTTCTGAATGAAATTGAGTTCCCTGCAAAACATGTACCTACTGTAAATGTCTAAGTATCCTCAATGTGATTGGTTGCTTAATGTTGCAAAAGCTCAGAAAACTGTCCTTTTTCTGGAAAAATCAATTACAACCTTTTTGCTTTGTTATCTTCACATTGGAAAATATTCAATACAAATAAAAATACTCCCTGTTGTGTAAATAACTTTATCCTAAGTACCTGTTTTAACTTAATATAACCACTGACACAAACAACAGCCTTGTCCAAATTGGGGACACAGCCTTTGTCCTCACATGCCATCCCTAATTAACCTTTCTTTAATTTGAAATGTGTCTCTGATGGTAGTCTTACTCAGGGACACACGCACAAAGCATGCATGCACGCACACACATATCCAGGGCAGAGAAAAGCATGTGGTTAGTTTAAGCTTAGATTGCCATGTTAATAGCCACCCTGGCACTGCTTCCTGTAAGGTAATCAGCTGTTAGTTCCCAAAAGAGCCTTGTCTCCTCAGTGGAGGCGACACCCAGCGCAGAGATAAACGCTATCAAGGTATCCTGCTGCTGCAAGGCCTGCTTCACCTTGCAGATAACTCAGCCTTGGCTTTTGTCTTTATATCTGCCTGTGCAATGGAAAGGTATCCTCTTTTATAAACCTTGATAGCGTTTTAATCTCTTTATCCCCGTGTTACACCATTAGTGCATGAGCGCAGAAGGGCGTGGCTTTAGAGTTGGTGAGTTTCTGCGCTGAAGGAGCACAAAGAGGACAGAAAAAGAGAAACGGAAGGAGGCCAGGTTTACTCAGGGGAGCTCTGATGGTGTTCAGCCGAGCTTCTGGTGTCAGACTGGTCCGTTTCTGCTGCGCGGCAACTGTTACCAGGGTAACTAGCCTGCAGCAGCTCCATTCAGCAGCATCCCGTTGTCTTGGCGTCAGGACCTTTAGGACTGGAGTGAAAGACGACAAGGTACACACATTTCACCCACGTCTATTAACACTTGTATGAGAGGGTAGAGGTGACGCTCTCACAGGAGTGTGGGAGATTTCTCTTTGTGTTCTCATAGCTCAGCGACGGCATTTCAAGTGATACAAGCTCATAGAGAATTGCATGGGAACATAAGCTATAAAAGTAGATTTGATGAGTCTTATAGATAAGTTAACTGTAATTATCATTAGCAGAGGGGGATAAAAGACCCAATCTGCTCTCAGTATGGAGGAGCATTAAATCAAGCAGCTCACTGATTCATATTTAAAGGACCAATAAACAATACCACACAAACAAATCAGTACATCAATGAATAAATAAAGACATCAAACAAGCTAAATTAATGAATACAGAATTTTCCTGGCCTTTATAATCCTACTTTCTGTAATGACTTTATGCACTTATCGTTCTGTACACTCAGCTATAAGTGTATTAGGTGCAGGTGGCTGAAACAGATGCAGTAATACAACACTCCTAAGGATACCCACCTTCATGGAGGCTCCAATGATCAGTTCTTGTTGAAAGTGTTTCAAAGACGTGTTGAGTTTATGGTCCTTTTTGAAGAATGTGAGTGTTGTGAGATGCTGTTGAGTTCTATTACACTATCAGCGCTATCTGTTTGGCAATAGCACTGTTTCTGCATCCTCTGCTTGGAGCCACACAAGAGGATCGAGTGCTTGTTCCCCTATAGCTGAATGATAATATAAGGAGCCTAAATGTTCTCCAGTGCAGACACAGAGCTGTGGAGATGGGTCCGGCTATGGGACATAATATACAGGACTGTCTCAGAAAATTAGAATATTGTGATAAAGTTCTTTATTTTCTGTAATGCAATTAAAAAAACAAAAATGTCATACATTCTGGATTCATTACAAATCAACTGAAATATTGCAAGCCTTTTATTATTTTAATATTGCTGATTATGGCATACAGCTTAAGAAAACTCAAAAATCCTATCTCAAAAAATTAGAATAGTTCCTCAGACCAAGTAAAAAAAAAGATTTATAACAGCAAAACACAATCAAACATTTGAAAATGTCCATTAATGCACTCAGTACTTGGTTGGGAATCCTTTTGCACGGATTACTGCATCAATGCGGCGTGGCATGGAGGCAATCAGCCTGTGGCATTGCTGAGGTGTTATGGATGCCCAGGATGCTTCAATAGCGGCCTTTAGCTCATTAGCATTGTTGGGTCTGGTGTCTTTCAGCTTCTTCTTCACAATACCCCACATATTCTCTATGGGGTTCAGGTCAGGGGAATTTGCAGGCCAATCGAGGACAGTAATGCCATGGTCAGTACACCAGTTACTGGTGGTTTTGGCACTGTGGGCAGGTGCCAGATCATGCTGGAAAATGAATTCCTCATCTCCATAGAGCTTTTCAGCAGACGGAAGCATGTAGTGCTCTAAAATCTCTTGGTACACAGCTGCATTTACTCTGGGCTTGATGAAACACAGTGGACCAACACCAGCAGCTGACATGGCTCCCCAAACCATCGCTGACTGTGGGAACTTCACACTGGATTTCAAGCAACTTGGATTTTGCTCCTCTCCAGCCTTTCTCCAGACTCTGGCGCCTTGACTTCCAAATGAAATACAAAACTTGCTTTCGTCTGAAAAGAGGACTTTGGACCACTGTGCAACTGTCCAGTGCTTCTTTTCCTTAGCCCAAGTCAGACGCCTCTTCCGTTGTCTTGAGTTCAGAAGTGACTTGACCATGGGAATACGGCTATTGTAGCCCATTTCCCGGACACGTCTGTGAACAGTGACTTTTGATACCTGGACTCCAGCTTCAGTCCACTGTCTTTGAAGCTCCCCCAAATTCTGGAAGCGACTCTTCTTCACAATGCTGTTAAGGCTGCGGTCATCTCTCTTGGTTGTGCAGCGTTTCCTGCCACATTTCCCCCTTCCAACAGACTTTTTGTGGATGTGCTTTGAAACTGCACTCTGTGAACAGCTTGCTCTTTGAGAAATTTCTTTTTGTGTCTTACCCTCCTGGAGGGTGTCAATGACGGTCCTCTGGACAGCAGTCAGATCAGCAGTCTTCCCCATACTTGTGATTTAGTTTACTGAACCAAGCTGAGTGTTTTTCAAGGCTCAGGAAACCCTTGCAGGTGTTTCGAGTTAATTAGACGATTCAAGTGATTCGTTGAACACCCTACTAGTATACTTTTTCATGATATTCTAATATTTAGAGATAGGATATTTGAGTTTTCTTAAGCTGTATGCCATAATCAGCAATATTAAAATAATAAAAGGCTTGCAATATTTCAGTGGATTTGTAATGAATCCAGAATGTATGACATTTTTGTTTTTTTAATTGCATTACAGAAAATAAAGAACTTTACCACAATATTCTAATTTTCTGAGACAGTCCTGTAGACATTCACATCATGAAAGTAGAAAAACATGAAATAGCATATTCCGTTGGGCTGGAGAACCTCACACTTCATACTGTTTCCTAAACCAAACCTACACACACACCACTTCATTTGAACACTTCCAATTGTGCCTGCAGTTTTTCCATTTCTGCTCTAACAAGGGCTTTAATGAATCAGGATGTGGCTCCTAGTATTTACACTTGTGAGTTAGAGCAGGAACATTTCCCTTCATTTTATTCATGTTGCTTCTCATTGTTGTAATTTGCAGTTGTAAAAGAGCAGTCCTCATCCCGAGAGCAGTGCACTTCACTTATAGAACATGGTTCAACTGCAGAGAATAAACATACCTTCAGCAAAAGTGGATTATGCTAAAGTGTTGTTCATTCGGAATTATAAAAGCAAAAATGCAATTCAACACAGACAACTGTCTCTGTGTGAAACTGTCCTGTGGAAGAAAGTACATACAGTAGGTAAGATCTGAATCATAATGATCTCGTAGATATCATCATAGATGGAGATGGATCATGGACAGATGTGTTACCTGGTGATCCTGCGGGCCTCCATGAAGCTGGGGGAGTCTCTTCTCCTCTTGCGGATTGGTGAGTAGCTGCGGGAGCGGCGGCGAGCGCGGCTCTCGTCGTCAGAGTGGTTCTGGCTGTCCTTCTCTCTGCACGACACACGAACCGTCAGAACAACACATTAGATCAGAATGACACTATAAGCTGTATGAAAGGGCAAATCAAAGTGTGAAAGAGAACAAGCTCCCACCTGGAGTTGTTCTGTCTGCTGTGTGGGGACTTGGCCTTGGAGGGGCCTCCGTCTCTGGAGGCGGAGCGTGAAGACGAGTGCCCGCTGCTCCAGGAGCTGCTGCGCTGCCGGAGGTTGGGTTTGCCCCGAGACTCCTCCTTCTTCCTGCCTGACGTGTGCGGGTGGCGCCCCGGTGACGCAGACTGGCTCCGGTGGTGCCCCTGACCCCGACTGGACCGGTGGTGACGCTTGGAAGAGTGGCCCCCTTTTGACCTGGGGTGACAGGAAAGGTTTGAGTAGTTATGAATTTGCAATTCGTTTTCACTTGGAAATCTTGGTAGGCATGTCAGTAATGTTTAATTTGTTGTCTTTCTTCTACTTTAGTGTTGAATGTGAAGATAATACCACATAGGTTTTCTTTTATACGTTTATTATGTTATGGGCCACCAGGGTTTTTGTAAGTGACGGTGTTGAAAAGGGGAGACAGAATGGATGGCATGAGGGAAATGGTCCTAGGTTGGACTCGAATCCGGGTCTTCCACATCTCCCATCTCCAATACATGGGCCTCAGCTCGACCAACTGAGCTTTACAAAGGCCCTTATTTTTATTACATCTTTTAACCCTCCTGTCGTCTTCGGGTCAAATCTGACCGATTTACTGCTTTCATCAATCATAACTTTTTTGTTTTACATTCGATTGCATTAAGGCTTTATGATATCCTTCACAGGAGTCATTTGAACATATACAATTGCTGATCACCACTTCGTTGAATTTTGGATGATTTAGTCAACTTTGTAACACCCATGGTGTTCCCGCTCAAAAATGGCCGCCATAAAGACAAGGAATTAGAAACCAGCCGGATCAGATAAAACACACACACAAACACCCACACACACACACATACTCTAGATGTGTCCCCCCCCCCCTTATGTGCCCAATCCCCCCATGGATCACACCTGGCACACGCAATACATGTTCAGTGTCTGTTCTTTGTATATTTACTGCAGTTATTCATGTATATCAGTACTCTGATACAATATTTACAGTTTGAAAGGGTGTTAAATGAAATGTGGTGATGATTAATGGTTGTTGTGTTAATGTAATAGCAGTTAAAACAGGACCGTGAACACCAAAGCAAGGGGGGGAAACGAAGACAATAGGAGGGTTAATCAGATTAAGTAAAATTTTACCTAAAATATCTAGTTTTATTTAGTTTATTAAATTAAACTAATATCCCTGTTAATGGACAGTATGTCTGAATGGCAGTGGAAAGATGTAGGGTACATGAAGTCCTAAAGCTAGAGACGAATAGAAGTCTTACTTTCTGTGGTGACGGGAGTTCCTCCCCCTGTGGGTGTGGGTGTGGGTGTGCTGGGAGTGGGCCGAGTCGCTGCTGTGAGCGGGGGAGTGGGAGCCCTTGTTCTGGCCCCTCTGGCTCCCTCTCCTCCCTGACGCCTGGGTGACGGAGTTCCCTACAGCCGAGTTCCTGCCGTCCACACCCCCAGCCTCTCCTGCGGCGCACATCTGTCCCGCCTGGCTCCTGCTGGGGGCGCTGTGGAGCTTGTGCTCTCTCAGCAGAGTGGACTGCATGCCTGCAGAGTTAGCGGTCAGCAGGCGGAGCTTCTGTAGAAAAAATGATGACCAACAAAGGAAAAAAAAAAAAAGGAAAAAAAAGAAAAAGGACAAAAAGAGCATTAGAGTGTTTTCAGGTCGGTGACTGAGTGCTACGGTGTACTTGCCAAAAGAAGGTTAACATCTAAAAGAAAAAGATCTAGGTTTTCTCCATTATGGCTTATAGATAGTCCTCTATGGTGCAGCGCATGCAATACTTGGCATGCAAAACCATAATGAGTTGAAGAAATCATAATCGCAAAAACAAACAAAAAAACTAGGAGGAGGAAGAGAGGGAATAAAACAAAAAATAAAACTGTGAACCAAATAAGTGAAAGAGCAAAGGCAGAAAGTACAGAGCTACAGATTTTAGAGTAGAAAAAGAGGACTTCTTCAGTTTTTTTTTAGTAATGATTAAAAAAATGAAACAAAACAGAAAGAGAAGACAACTTGACGGAACATCACAGAAATGGAAGGAACAAAATAAAGATCACAATTATTGAATCAATCGAATCAGAAAACAAATCGTCTGCTACTCAATTTTCTCTTTCTGGATTTTTTATTCCTGTAGACAATTGCTGAGATGTGAACAGCGACCCATTTTCTTTGATTTTTTTTGTAATGGTTACTCTTGTTTAACTCCCTTCTGGTTAACATCCACTTACCAATAAAGTGGTATTCCCTCCTTTAGTAGGTAAGGTATGAAGAAAAGGGAAAAGTGGGGCAACATAAGTGCATCATTAGATTCACAAAATGCAAGAGAAAAAGACACAAAAACCTTCCCTGCCAGTGACTCATGAGACAATGCATGGACATCAATGGAAAAGAACTGAAAAGCACAATGTGCAGGAAACCCCTCACACAGAGTCAATCCTCCGGGCCCAGTCGCCTCCCTGAACATCAGAGAACAACCAGGCGGAGAGCGCCAGGTACTTTCTTTACCATTCTTCTCTCCATGTAGTATCTTCCACAGGGCAGGAGTTATTTAACATCCGGAAACGATTACAGGCTAACTGTTAGCTTCTATCAGTGTTTTGGCTCCTTGACAAGAGGCAATTTGAGTTATTACGATTTTATTCAATAACGTTCTAGGGAGTTATTGCTGCATGACAATAGTAAGTATTAGCTTACTACTTAGATTGGATAAGGTTAACATTACACTGTATGGCATCAGAGGTTATGTTGTTGGTAATTCACCAATGTAAGAACCCCTGAAAAGCTCAGTAGTCAAAAGCTACTTTTAGAGTCATGAATAGAATAACACCTTGAAGCTAGTGTTAGTATAGGAATGATTAGGCAGGCAACATTCCGCATTTTTCTTATTTTTTATCAATTCTGTGAAAAAATCGAAATCTATAATAAATCAATCGCTTGATACTTTTGACCTTGCCTGGAGCAGTATTTCAGTGTCATCGTCTCGTGCCAGCATCAGGTCTAATGGTCAACTACCTGGTAAACGAAGGCCTCAGCTTTGCGTTTAGTGCTAATTAGCTTATCTTATCTTGCTAAAACATTAAACATTGTGAACGTTATTATTATTATACCTGCTAATCGTTAGCATTAGCATTAGCCACTTACTGAGCCGCCAGTCTGGCTGTAGACTCTTTGTATTGATTCACAATACAACAACATATTTGTGACCCCTTATCGTGCCACAAACAAAATTGGAAAGTAAGAAAGTATTGACAGACTTTGTTCATTTAGATACTTTCAAGGAAATAGTTTATGGTAAGAAAAATAGTTAAGTAGTAGAGTAATGTCAGCCTTATTCTATAAACTGCATGGTTGAGAGTGAGCTAAAATGCATTGCAGTCCTCAACTGTAAGTATTCACCATGAATAGGGTTATGTTAAGTTGTTCAATGGAAGTTAGGAACTGAAAGTTGTGATGCACAGTTCTACATTGCTCAGTGTAAGCAGGTCATGAAAAGAGGGCAGAGAGAGTCATTACAATGTTTTGTATGAAACCAAATACAGCTGGCTCTTTGCTCATGCATTACAATATTTGTTTCTGATCTGCCTGTAATCTAAGATTCTACATCAGTACCAACTTGTCCTCGCAGAAAGAAGAGCCGTTCTGCACTAGAGAGAGGACAACTAAGCGGTATAATAAGAAAACACACAACCACTGGAGCTTATGACAGTTGTTAGAAACAGTCGTGGAAATCAATATGGTGAAAATCATAAGACAATGTACTAATTCACCGACAAACAGAGAGATGCTGGACAAACAGGAATGCATTCTACCAAAATAGAAAGAAAACAAAGCTGGAGAAAGAAATGGACCTGGAAGATAGAGTGGGATATTGGACTTCAGAATGAAGTTAAGGAGGCAAGAGGAAAACCAGAGCTCTACGTAATCCAATCCTTTAAGAGTCAAATCATAATTGATGGAATATAATTAATTTGGATAAAGACCATTGGTAAACAACAGAAAGAGAGAGATAGAGAGAGAAAGAGAGAGAAACATTGACGTCACTCAGGCTAGGGTGCTTGTCACATTCTCATCTGCATAAAGATCACGTGCGTAGGCAAAGCATTACCTACCTTCCATTTCAATCAGTGACACGTATGCAATATCAACAAAAAAAAGGAAAGAAAGAAAAAAAAGGAGAAAGGAATGTTCTCCGCAGCGAAATGGGAAAAAGACAATGACCTCTTTTAGTATCAAAGCTACATATTGTGTCCAGAGACTAAGGAGAAAATAAACAAACCAAAAAGTACAAAGAAAATAGAGAGGAGAAAATAAAACTCCAGCTGGAAATCAAACTAAAATGAGAAACAAAGGATGACTCTACAAACTACATGATTTGCTTTGTCTTTTTCGCTTGTACAAATGCAGCCATATTTGTATCAAAAAGGGGGGATGGGGAAGGGGACAGAGGTAAGCGGATAGAGTTAATTGTCATATTAGTGGACATCCATGTAGAGTAGAGTAGCTAAGAGGAAGGGAGGAGGAGGAGGAGGACATGCAGAGCTGGCAGATGTGAAAGATACTGTATGTGGGAAGGAAAATGCCAGGACAACAAGAGTGAGACGTGAGTCACACATGACACAGATGAACAGGTAGGAGAGGAGGAGGGGGAGGAGGAGGAGGAAGTAGAAGAGGGGTAGTCACCGCTAAGATGGACAACTAGAGTCAGCACATTCAAAAGGGACCCCAGTCACATGTTGGCCTGCGTCTTCTTCAGTAGCACCACTTCTCTACTCTGTACTTTGGACGTCAGCCCAGCTTTCTGCTCTTTTTATTTATTTATTTATTCACCACTGTAAACACAGGTACGCTGAGAGAGCGCTTCAGGAGCTTTGTTCCAATCTGCTGTTTAAACTGTGAGTCTAAACAGAGAGCTTACGTTACAAAATGGCTTGGGTCCCTTTGAAATAACAATCGTGTTAATAAATGTGTGAGTTGTCCTAGTTATTTTCCCAGAGTACTTGTGTTTGAAGTGTTTGAAGACATCCATTAATAATGAGCAAGAGGACGACTAGCCCGGGGTGGGACTGTTTCACTCATTGTGTAGGAGACAGTCCCAGATGCTTCCCTTTGAAAAGCATGGGGCAGCTGTGCACTGCTCTTTATCAGAGGCAGGGAGCGCATGTACTGAACTTACCAAAACGCCAGATAGTCCTATGAACATATTATTAGAGTATTAGTATAGGTTTTATAAAACATTCCTGATAAAAGATCATTTTATCTCTGACATGTTGTCCAAGTACATAAACGAGTAGTGAATCTGAGTAATCGTATAAAACAAACTTTTGGAGTCACCATTTTTCATTTCCACTAACTAATTAAAACGGTCCTGTCCTACCTGCAACTAGCGAGCCAAATACAAAAACCTAAGCCAGATCAAGTGTTACGCACACTTTTGTGCAACTCAAGTTAAATACTGTGTTGACAGGATCCACTTCTGCGCTTGTTTGAACACAGTGGCTAATTTAGAAACTAGCATTGAGACCATCCAAAACAAACTTGGAAGAGCCACATGGTAATATATGATCATTTAATTGAATTATTTAAAAATGTTCAAGGAAGAGAAGGCTTCTAAGAGTAGTCAACTACCATTTTGGTTTGGCAAATGCATGTCAACTTTACTTACCCACCTCTGATTGAGAGCCTTGCTCAGCTGTTTCCTAAAGCTTCACTGTGAAAAGCATGTGGGCGTGTCCACCAACAGTGGATCAGACAGTCCCAAGCAGGGCTATAGTACGACTACAGGAACACAAACTGAAGACAACCAGCTGCTATACAGAACATTTGCTAATCCACACAACTGCTGCAGTAAAGTCAAACTTCAGTGGGATCCAGGATCTGTCACACATAACCAGCCTACTGTGCAGAGATTTCAGTTTGGGGATTACCATGACATATTTTTAGGTTTTGCTACAGCCCCTTTTGCTACAAAGATTCTGATTGAAAAAAATGGATCAAATGAAATGCTGCTCTTTCACTACATCCGAGCTGAATGGCTCAAAGGTACATGATCACACAGACTCCCTTGCCATTCTCCACTAGAGTAGATCACAAACAGACAGAAGAGATACTGCCACCTAGGGGCAACATGCACATGGACATTTGAAAGTACAACAGTAGAGAGGAGCGTGTGATTAACTCCTGGTGGTTTTGCAGGAGCTGTTGGACGCCTGGAGGAGAAGAGAATCTATCACTGAGCAGAGCATGTGCTTGAGAAGAAAGAAAACGGTTGACAAGAAGAAACTATTACACATACCCAGTTAACCTACTTGATCCGGTTCCAAAGCATTTGAGTGCTTTTTATATGAATGAGACAAAAAGATTTGGGAATTTATTCATGGGTAAATACCACTTATATTGATAAGGAAAAAAAAAAACAGTAATGAAGGAAACAAGCATAGAGAGAGAGAGAGAGAGAGAGAGAGAGAGAGAGAGAGAGAGAGAGAGAGAGAGAGAGAGAGAGAGAGAGAGAGAGAGACCTCAGACACATGCAAACTTGAGTAGAAACTACACATTCACTAGACATTGGTTTCTGGGTGTTTAGATGCTTATTCAACAGCGAACAATTATTTAAAAGCCATCCCTTCAGTCTTAGTGTCTTTTGTTTTGTTCCAGCATCCTACTGTGGCTCTGATCCATTTACAGAATGCAAGTAATAACACTTTAGGTAATAACTTTATTACCTAAAGTGTCATTTAGGTAATAAGAACTGTGCTTATTTTCAAAACAGCCGAAACAAACGGGGAGCCGTTCCATTCGAAAAGGGAAATGTGGGTATGAATGATCCACTTTTGCTTTAAGAGCCTATTATGTTTATTTTAAGACAGAGCTGTTACCTCTGTGTTACTCAGAGGGTCCACCCTGTGTCATGATTCGGATTCATTTACACAACATAGTTTTAGGACTCGGCTCGCCGCTATGGAAGTTTTAAAATGCCATATATTAGACAATTCTTTAGCTTTTACGATTGAAGAAAAAACTAATGAAACTGTTGCTTTGCATTTAGTTATGGCATGCCTAGGCTGCTCCCTGCTGGATGACATGCAATGCAATACATCTCCTCACCTAGTTTCATGTGTTGTGATTTGATTGTAAAGATACAGCAACATAAATAAATATTTAAAAAGATAATAATACATTTAAAATCGAATGCATTTCTTTTTACTTCCTGTAAAATATTTGTATGACTCATCCTCAACTACTAAACAAATGAAATGTGATTTTGGGCTAAAAGCTAACCTGTCCATCATCTGGATGTAAGCCTTTGTGGTTGGCTAAATATACATGTATTTGCGACAATGTATACTGTATTTCATTTGATCTCTTTATTGTTTTTAGTTAGGCATTTTAAATCTTCCATACAGCCAGGCACACACCACTATGATCTGGATTGGAGAGCTGCATGCGTGGATCAAGACTTTGCAAGTGATTGGATTTGTCACTTCAAGGGTAAACTGTAGATTTCACTTATAAGCACCATCAGACACCTAATTGTGACTCTCTCAACATTGGCTAATTCAAACTTTATCTGCATTAAGAATTCTCATTACGTATACGTTTCTTTCACGGGCATAAACCTCTTGGGGCAGTTAAAGTTTGAAGTAATCATAACCGTCCTTGGTTTGATTTGATCATGTGTCTCCTGTTTGGAAGTAACAGCACATCTTCTTCTTCAATCGTTAGGAAGGATTGTGTGCCAGTGCTGCTCATATTTCTGTTGGACTAGACTCAGAGGAGATTTGCTATACAGAAACATTAGAAACCTTATTCTTGCTGCCCCCCTTGTGTTACTGGTAAATACCAACAACAAACTACAAACAAACAAGATGGCAGAGGAGTCAAAGAGAGTCAGAAACAAAGCAGCAGGAGCGGCACGTTGTACGGCACGTGTCTTTAACACGTCAAATAATCATATCAGAAAACTGGCCTACAACCTGGGTATTAGTGACAACAGAACAACACTTTCAATATCAAACAAGATCACAATCATGTCAACCAACACAAAAGGAGCCTGTGGTAGATACCGTTGGAGTGGGTGGGTGGGTGGGTGTGGGGGCGGGTGTGGGGGTGTGGGAGCAAAATAGAGGAGATTACATACATCGTGCACTTTGTCGCCCTCGCCGTGGTTGGGTCTGCCGGCCCTGCCGTTGCGGCTCCGCTGGGGGTGGTCCCCGTTGTGCCACACTGCGGGCGGGTTGGTGCCGGGGGACAGCGAGGTGCTGGGCGCCTTCAGTCCGTCCGTCTTGTGCTTAGAGTTTAATCTGGACGGGCAGAGCCACGTAAAAACATTAGCTAAAAGTCTTTCTTTCTCACAAAATATATTCATTAAAATTGGTTTGGCTCCAGAGGTCTCTGAAGAGTACATCTTAATGGGTCGGTAGTATGGAGACAGAGGTGAGGAGTATGAATATGAATATAGTCAGAAGAGTCAATATGTCTAGTTCAGGAAAGGGTAGCTATAGCCTACTAATTGTATTTATTGGACTGTTTGGTGGGGATTTATTAGAGATAAAAAAACGAGAATAACACACTGAACTAAATCTTTATTTTCTGTATACTAGACAATGAGCTACGACATTCTCCATCAAATGTATCTGATGTAGTTTGTATGCCACCAGCAAAATGTGTATCTAGCACCAGCTATGTTTCCTATCTTTTCATTTGAACCATTTCCCATTATTTCGTCCATATGTAAAATTTGTTTGGAGAATACTGCTGCACATGTAAATAAATAAATAAATGTATAAAGCTTTTTAAGGATAAAGAGGGAGCAGTGTGAAATAGGATAAATTGTTAATTGATAATTGTCCCACTTGAACAGACTCACTAGATCTCATAGGCCGATCTCATGTAGCAGCTACATGACTAATCCTTTGGTGGTTGAGTTGCATGGAAAAGCTGTACCTGGTTCTGCTGCATCGATATTAAAGTACCAGTACCTTGCTTGATAAATGTGTCCTAAATTTCACACTCAGCAAAAAACATTTTTCTCATTAGTTGGCTCTTAAGATCATTCTTAAGGGAACTTCTTCAAAGTATGATGAATGCAAGCCTAGAAACCTTGGTTAAATGTCACAAAGGACAACATATCCCATAAAGTACATTCTCTGCCCTGTCCCTTGCTTCTTTAGAGAGAGAATCATTTGAATAAGCTATAAAGTAGAATCAGAAGAATAACACGAGGAGGGTACCTGGAGGGGGATTTGGAGGTGCTGCGGGTGGAGGACAGGGAGGCGCTGCGAGAGCTACAGCAGCTGCCTTGACGCTGTGAACTCCTGCTGGGAGTCTCACCAGGGGACCTGAGGGAGGACAACCAATCCATAAAAACACACCACACACACGCATACAAATAGAAACATGAGGGCCATGTGTGTACGCACACATCACACGGGGACACAAATGGAACAGCCAGTCAAATTCATGATAAGTAAAACAGTTCATGCTCTGCCAAACACTTTCAATATATATTCTAATCAAGACAGTGGGGATTGTGTTGAATGCTTAGAAGATTCACTCTGGGCTTTACGGTCATTAGCAGTCTCTGAGGGTCTGAGCCTGGGATAATAGGTGTACAAAAATACTAATATAAATGTATGAGACTCCGGACCAGCTTCCTAATGGACCTATTGTTGACTGAGACTATTGTTCACTGTATAAATGTGTGCAGAGGACAAGATGTGTTTATTCACACACATTGGATACTACAGAGCCCCGAGGGGCCGATCTGGTGTTCCCTTCTGAATAGCTTTTTCTTGGACATTCTTTCAAAGTTTCTAAATCGTATTTTCACCAAAAGTTTTCATACTTGAGAAAACTGTTTTTTTCAGAATCATTTGTGTTGTTGTAAAACACATTTTGGTTAAAGTTAATCATACGAATGTAAACATTTCTCCCTTGCCTCTCAGGGCTTCTGTAGAATACTGTACAAGCCAAGTTTTACTGATAACATGTGAAACTCTTGTGCAGAAAAAAGCAGACCTATAGGCTTTTCATTTAAACGGCACCTTAGTGATAAGGTCTGCTGCTCACCTCTTTTTCTGTTTGATCTTGTCTTTGTGTTTGTTCTTTGGGCTGCCGGATCTGAAACAAATGTCCTATGTAAGATAACGAAGTACAGTGTACAGTACTTCAAAGCATGGCAAACACGCACTCACACCCTTTGCAAAAGGAACTCAATTAATGTACCACTCACCCATACGGATTGCATTGTCTTTTGAACAATCAGTAGGCATAAATGACAATAACACACACCTTACACATGTTATGCATGTTATTATGTATGGTGTATGTCCTTGTTCCATACACACCTGTATCTCCTCTTTTTTCTGGAGCCTGATGCAGATCTGTAACGATAACAAAACACCACAATCATCATAATGATAAACTGAATAATTCATACACAGTTGGCTGCAAAGTGTGCATCAGGGGCCTGAGTAATAAGGCTGGATAACCTTTTACACAGAAACATATCTTTTTATAACAATGTTCCAGAGTTTAAGTGGTTCTGGGAATGACTTAACACTAAAGAAATCAGATGTAGTATTTTGGACAAAAGCTAGAGGATGAATTACAAATCCCATTTGAAAAAAGAACATGGAAAGTTTAAACGTATTTCGAGTGGACAGAACATTATTAATTTAATTCTCAAGATGTATGAAAACTGCGTTCTAAGAATTACACACTGACACACAAAGCTCCCTCTCAGGCTTAGCTTTGTCATGGAATATGAACGTGTTCAAGATACTGTGACCAGCAGGAGGATCATGTTATCTAAATGGAATATTTCACCATGTATTTCTGCACTCTTAGGGATGTGCATGTCTGAATCACATGCACACGTCCATTTATGTGGAGATGTCCACAGGGAGCTCTCTCATCAGGCTTTTCCAGCTGGTGTTCTACAGGTTTGGATGCCACACTTTCAAAGAAATATATATATTTCTGTCTGTAAAAGGATGTTGCTCTCTGCGCTAGAGCAATATAAATAAAGCGGTTTCTCTTAGACCAGGCACTGAGTATACAGCAAGGAAGGGAAGGCGGGCCCTTCCCCAGTCCTCAGCGTTCCACTGAAACATCACCTCCATCCTCATTGCAGTTTCCATGGTGATTAGTCAGACCGGTTTGCGAGCGTTGCTCTCATAAAGAGTACTACATCCCCCCTGCTGTTTAACACACCTACAAACAACATGCAGTGGAGTGGGAGGCAGTGGCAGCAGCAAAGTGTGTTGATCCACTGAAAGGAAGTAATAAAGCCGTCACAGTAATGTATGTGGCGGATACAGGACTCAGAGCTGTGGCTGTTTCCCCACCGGAGAGAATCCACTGGAGACTAATAAAAGGCGGGTGACGGATTCAGGAAATGAGATAGGAGAGAGAAGAGGAGAGAGAGAGAGAAGAGAGAGAGAGAGAGAGTGCGAGAGAGAGAGAAGGAGAGAGCGAGAAGAGAGAGAGAGAGAGAGAGAGAGAGAAGAGAGAGAGAGAGAGAGAAAGAAGAGAGAGAGAGAGGAGAGAGAGAGAGACGAGAGAGAGAAGAGAAGACGAGAGAGAGAGAGAGAGAGAGAGAGAGAGAGAGAGAGAGAGAGAGGCAAGAGAGAGAAGAGTAGCAGCGGAGGATAGATCGCGATAGATAGCAGAGTGTCTCGATCTAGCCTCTGCTCTCTCTCTCTCGAGCTCTCTATCATCTCTCTCTCTCTCTCTCTCTCTCTCTCTCTCTCTCTCTCTCTCTCTCTCTCTCTCTCTCTCTGGTCACCGCTACATCCCTCACCTTACCTCCCACCACAAGGACAGATAACCACTGAGGACTTCGAAGCTTTGAAGCTTCATTCACAACCTTGACATTGAATTTTGAATCCAATTTCATCTGTTGCGTTTTTGTGTGTGCATGTCTATTCATATTGTGTTTACTTTTTGCACAGATGCAGAATAATACTAGACTGCACTTATATTAGTATAACTTTTTTTGACAAAATCACAAATAAACTTTGCTTTAAAAGTTATATTCATCAACTAAAGTAGATTGAATAAAAAAGACCTTCATTCAAGTTGAGTATTTTTCCTTTTCTCTTTTTGGCAACACATTCATAAAAGACGCAGAAAGTGAATCAAGGCTTCATTCAAAAAAGAAATGAAAGCTTTGAATATCAAAATAAAATCCATTTGGTACAGCCCTATATATTATAGTATGCATCCAAATGGACACAAGCCCTTTTTATTGAATGTTGTTATAATAAAAACAACTCCTAATAATGTGCATTTTCAAAAAGGAGACTAGGATTTAGGGAGGATGGCTCTTCTCTGGGGAGGAACCCTGCATTCTGCCCCTGTGTTCATCTATACATGATTCATACACCAACAGTGGCTGCAATGCAGAGCAGCTTTGTGTGAGGGAGGGAGAGAGGGAGGGGGAGGAAGGGTGGGGGGAATGGGATGTGCGTGGATGGATGGGAGGTGGGGAAGGGAGCGGGGCGGTGCAGTGAAGCTCAGCAGTTTGGTGAGAGGCTCATTTTTCTTGTGTTGTGCGCCCCCGTACAGGCCGGGCTATTAGAACAACACATTTAGCCTCGCACCCCGGAGTCAGGCGGGGAAGCGGAGAAATCGGGGGGGGGGGGGGGGGGGCACACTCTACCATTGCATATTGTGGTTATGATATCCCAAGGCATTGCAAGAGTATTTGTTGATGAGCTCTGGTAATTTCTCTCTCTTCTCCGGCGTCTTCCCTCTCATCTTTTCACGAGTAATGTCTTACCTAGTTCGTTTCTCTCTCTGTCATCTATCTCTCTTTCCATTCCTTTTTCCCTTTATCTTTATCATGTCTTACGTTTCTTTTTTACTTTTTTCATATCTTTAAGCTTTTTTTCTTCCCTTTCCTCTTCTTTTCTCTATTCTTTCAACCATGCTGATGCTTCCTTTTAACTTCTTTGCTGTCTTCTTTGTCTCCTTCTTATTGATGATTATCTTTCATCCTTTCCTTCTTCCCTTATTTTCCCTTCTTGCTTTTCATCCTTTACTTTGTTTACGTCCTTCATCTTGCTATACTTTTGACTTCCCTTTCTTCTTTTCTTTTCTACTTTCCGTTTTGTCTTTCCTTTTCCTTTTTTATTTGTATCTCTCTTCGTTTGCTTTCACACTTTGATACTTCCTATCCGTGGGTCTTTCCTCCTTCCCTTCCCTCCTACCACTAACAGTCAAAGCAACTGTTGACAAAGCCATAGAAAGTCTGAGGCTCTTGCTTGTTCTGACTCTCACACAGCATGTTCACACTCACCTGTCTCGCTTGTGTTTCTTCCCACTCTTTTTCTTCTTCTCTCTGTGAGTGGGTGAGGAGCTGCCAAACCTTTTGATAGAGAGAAGGGGACAATATGCATGCCATGAAGTAAGCCTCAGATAGGGGCTTTTGACTCATCATTGTGTTTCATCTCAGAGGAGATCATTGTTAGCAAAGGTGAGATGCTATATAAGCTCAGCCGGTCTCTCGATGTAATTCATCTATTCTTTCTCTGCCCCTCTCCTCTTATTCTTTATTCTCTATAATGTACCACTTCCTTCTCTCTATTTCTCTAGCTGACCTTGTCAAAAGAAAATGGAAAATGAGAATATGCTTCTAATGACTGCCTATTTTTCCTTTTCTCAATTAGTTTCTGATGGCTCGTTACAATATTTGCAAAATAATTTCACTAAAGAACCCAGTGTAATTATTCTGTCAAGAAAAAATGGAGAAAATGGAAACCACTTCATCAGTGAAAGCTGCTTCCACTTACCGACTCCTTCTGCGGCCAGATTTCTTCTTCTTCCGTTTCTTTGGACGAGGGGATGGAGAGCTGCTTGATTTCCTCTTCACTCTGAGTAGGCCACAGTAGGAGAGAACAAAGATGAGGGGGGGGGGAGATTCCAAATGAGAAAGGCAGAAATAATTCACAAGTGAATGTTAATATAAGTGTGTTGTATCGCAACACACTTTTGATTAGAGTTATTTGCTGCGGCGCAAGTCGATAAGGGGATATTTTCTAGTGTCCTTAATTCATTCTGCCATAACACGCCAAATATCATATAATGGAAACAGGAAATTGATATTTTCTGCAAAGTGACACATTCAGAAATCAAAATCTGAATGAACATCTGCATTGTGTGTGTTTTTTTTAAACATAAATAATATAACATGTTTATCTCCAGACAAGTTACTGGGAGAGAGTGTGGAGGATTTGAAGAGCATTCTTGTTTATCATAAGACACACGCCATGTGAAGGAGATAATAGGCTGCAATTGAATTGATCCTTTGAGGGGTCATCACATCCCCATTATACAGTATGTGTGTTCAAACATGTGCTTTACCTGTTGTCGCTGTGGTAATCATGGTCATAGTCTCCATCTTCATAGCTGACCAATTGATGGTTCTGTCCATAATCAGCTTCGTAGTGCAGGTGGTTGACCCTGGAAATACAACAATCAAGGATCATAAATGGGAAGTGTGTGAATATTGTGAGTAAGAGGAAGAACTGTAAAATAAGAATCATTCCTGACTTCACAGTGAAAGTCTGCCATGCTATGAGTTCAGTGTGTTAGCATGCTTCCTAAATCCAGACTGATTCTGCCATTGGTATTTGAGAGTTTAAAGGATCTGATAAGGATACATTGTGTTTAGAGAAGTCGTTCTAAAAAGAAAATCAAACTAATAGCATAAACAAACTGCCTTTACACATTTTTCTCAGATTTCAACTTGGCAGTGCGGTCTGGTAGACAAACTTAATGTCATGCCTGTACTGCAATTATCAGTATATAGCAATATCCAATTATCGATAAGCATACATTGGTAATCGGTCTAGCGCTAATGCTAAATTAGCTAACAATTTAGACCCAATTATGCCGCAACCAATTTGGGGAAGTCTGTACATAATGTCATTGAATTTCCTCCAATAAATTACGTTTTTGAGGCATTTGACCAAAATCACTGTGTGAAAATGCTGGTGGTGCTGCAGTGGGATTCATCCTCTGGGATCATGAATGTCTCATCAATAACCATGAAATAGTTGCTGAGATATTTCAGTCTGGATCAAGGAGGTGGACAGACTTTGCTAAAGCTACGCTGCAGGCTAATGCATGTATCAACCATAGACTGTATATATGGTGGAATGAGCTCCCCATTGACATCAGGACGGCAGAAAGCCTGCATATCTTCCGGCGCAGACTGAAAACTCATCTCTTTCGACTCCACTTCGAGCGATAGAACTACTAACAAAGCACTTATATACTAATATAGGACTGGCTTATCTATAGCCAGTTGAGTAGCACTTGAAATGTTTGGCTCTATGATACCTGATGTACTTATATGATTCTGTTTTCTTCAGGGCTGTGTCTTCCTGGTCGTATGTACTTATTGTAAGTCGCTTTGGACAAAAGCGTCTGCTAAATGCAATGTAATGTAATGTAATGTATATAAATGGACGTAGTGTCCGTGACGTCACCCATAGGATTCTGCAGAGTTGCCGTGAAGCCCTTAGTAGGCGGAGTCGGCCACTAACGGCTCGACTGTGACGTCAGAGTCTAATGGGCAAAGAGGCGGAGCTGAGGCGGAGCTGAGGCGGGACCTGCTGCCTCCGAACTGGAAGTAAACAGAGCTAGCTCAGGCTAAAAAGCTAAGCTAAGATGAAATACATGCATACCAAGTTCCTGCTAACAGTGTAGTTCCCCATATAAACGTTACATTCATAATCAAATGAGACAATCTGCAAGAGAATTAGCTATATTTTGTTATTCTTAATGCTTGTCATTCACACGTTGAGAAAAGACGGACTCCACCGCCCGGACGTAACGGAGCCGCAGTGGGCTAGCTCCGGGACGCTGGCTGGAGCTAGCCCCCTGCGGCTCCGGCGGCCACCACTGGGATAATCGGGTCCCCTATTAACATTTGCTCCCGTTTAGCATTATGGGCGTCATAGCCATAGACTATAAAAGTCTTACCCAAGGCTGAATCATAAACTAAAATGTATATGTATGCATAAAGGGTTACGTCCTTAGCTGGCTAATAAGTAACAAGCTAAGCTACCAAGCACACAAACACCTGTGAATCAGGATTTATCCTTTAACGCCCACATAAAATCAATTTCAAGGACCGCCTACTTCCATCTACGTAACATTGCAAAAATCAGGGATGTCTTGCCTCAAAACGATGCAGAGAAACTAGTCCATGCATTTGTTACTTCAAGGCTGGATTATTGTAACTCTTTATTATCAGGGTGTACCAAGAAGTCAGTCAAGTCGCTTCAGCTAATTCAAAATGCTGCAGCTCGTGTACTAACCAGAGTTCGGAAAAGGGACCACATTACTCCTGTTCTGGCTGCCTTACACTGGCTCCCTATAGAACACAGGATAGAATTTAAAATTCTTCTTCTCGCCTACAAAGCCCTTAATGGGCAGGCGCCATCTTACCTTAAAGAACTCATTATACCCTACTGTCCTACTAGGGCATTGCGTTCCAAGAACGCAGGGTTGTTGGTTGTTCCTAGAGTCTCTAAAAGTACAATGGGAGCCAGAGCCTTTTCTTATCAAGCTCCACATTTGTGGAATCAGCTTCCAGTTTGTGTTCGGGCGGCAGACACCCTATCTGTTTTTAAGAGTGCGCTGAAGACCTTCCTTTTTGATAAAGCTTATAGTTAGGGCTGATTAGATTCAGCCCCTAGTTTTGCTGATATAGGCTTAGTTTGTCGGGGGACATCTTACTTCTTCCTTCTCTCTGTCTATACCTGTGTACTCTCATGTTCCGATTAACCCAGCTTCCCCAAATTTATTTCTTTTTGGTGTCTATATACGCCGGGATCCGGAGTCATGGATGATCCTGCGGTCCTGTGTCCTGCATCACGAGCCCTGGATCTTGAGTCATGGCTGTGGTCCTGGATCATAGGTCCTGGATGGATATCCTCGTGGATTCATCTTCCTATTATACACACATGCATTTCCAAACATTTGGACTACCTATGTTGCAAATGTATTATCTTTTCAATTTACACACGGCATCTATTGCACGTCTGTCCGTCCTGGGAGAGGGATCCCTCCTCTGTTGCTCTCCCTGAGGTTTCTCCCATTTAAACTGTGGGTTTTCTTCGGAAGTTTTTCCTTGTACGATGTGAGGGTCTAAGGACAGAGGGTGTCGTATTGTCATACTGATATTTTGTACAAACTGTGATGTCCACTGAGACAAATGTAACATTTGTGATATTGGGCTATATAAATAAACATTGATTGATTGATTGACTGTGAACGGGGTTAACATGTATAATATTATCATTTTAGACTTCTTGGAAGTTCTGTTAGTACATTCAAGCGCACAGCACGACATTTTAATTGTCTGGTATTTGTAACAATATTCCCTAAAAGGCACGATCAGAGTGGACAAGTTGCTGTTAGCTGACAGTGAGGCATGTACGTGTCCATCAAAGTGACCACGCCCTAATTTATGCAAACACTTTAAGACCTAATATAAATAAAAGGGTCGTGTTAGAAAACAATTCACTCACAGATTCATAATCATGAAGGTGGAATCTAACTATATCGATAATAATATGTATTGCATCCATGGGTAGAAACATGTTTTTTTCTGCTGTAAAGTTGGGCATTTTAACATGGGGGTCTATGGAAAATGCTCCTTTCTGCAGCCAGTCCCTAGCGGCCCATGCATGAACTGCAGTGTGTGGCACTTCCGTATTGGCGTCCCGGCTGTTCCCCCGAGTTTGCCGCTTGGTATCAACCCATCTGGTAGCTAACTTGGGTGCAAACAAACTCAGAAACAACGCTACTTGAAAGTGTGATGCTCACACACTAAACTTTTTTGTCACTTGACTTGTACATTGACATTTGTGATCTTCTCCCACCCCAGCAGTGAGAATATCATCATCTCTCTCGCCCATACAGCTCAGCTTGTGGGATTAATATCTTCCCACTTGTTCCTCAGAACAGATGGCAGCAGACTCCTCCCTAATCCTCCCTGTGCCACAACTCCCTCATCTCCTATGTGGAATCCTCTGATCTACCAGATCTGACCTTGCAGGCTAGGCTAAAGAAATAGATAAAGAACACACCACACTGATTATTTCCCCCACTATGCAGTCCTATCTGTCTGACCTTGGTAGTCCCAGTGTTGCTACAAACCCAGCAGGTCATGCTCTGGGCTTGCTGCTACTTTTAACACCAAGATGTAGCATATGGTAGTTCATGTAGAAGTTATCTGGTTTTGAGTGATGTTGACAGAAGCATAACCTCAATGAAAAGCCCTGCAGCCTCAATAGGAAGGAGACAGGAGTGATGAGATGAAGAGGGTGAAGCATATAGAGAAAGAAGTTGACAAAGCATGAAGAGTGTGTCTCTAGTTAGGACATCAAACACACACTCGGCACACTGTGCAGAGACAATTTTACTTCTGAAGAGAAGAAGGTTTGTGAAGAAAAACGGCTGTTTGAAATCGCAATATTATGTACTGCATACACACATAGTCACACATAGTCACACATAGTGACGTACTACATACTGCATACAAAATATAGTTCTGTTTTGTGTCCGTAATTCCGTATATAGTAAAGTATGCAGCTACAAATGTGTCTCTTCAGGGATGGAAAGGAACCCCAGGGCAAAGATGGGAGGAAAATTGATTTTACAATTTTTTTTACTGTCCACCAATAGTGTAATATAGGCTTATAAGTACATTTAAACTTCAGAATGTTCCCACTTTTTAATAAGTTCAATGTTGGTAGTGTAGGCTACAGCTGAATCCCATTACTTTCATTTACAAATCGGTTATCTTTTAAACCCATAAATACTATCATTAGCATGAATAGTATGCAAGAATGCCATTTCAATCA
This sequence comes from Harpagifer antarcticus, assembly GCA_902827135.1. Taxonomy (NCBI): domain Eukaryota; kingdom Metazoa; phylum Chordata; class Actinopteri; order Perciformes; family Harpagiferidae; genus Harpagifer; species Harpagifer antarcticus. The sequence goes on from CADEHL010000091.1 coordinate 292,179, forward strand.
CAGTCAGAGTAAGTGTGAAGAAACTAGAAGGAGAGTGTGTAAGGATTTGAGCGGGGCACAGGCCTGATGGCTAGTTAGGAGAGGTTGAGCAACAAAACCCCTAATTGGCTGAGCACCACTGGGCACAGCAGGGGTTCAAAGCACCAGCGAAATAAATCTCACTGCCCAATGACAGCCATCCAGAGCACTGCAAAACACACACACACACACACACACACACACACACACACACACACACACACACACACACACACACACACACACACACACACACACACACACACACACACACACACACACACACACACACACACACACACACACACACACACACACACACACACACACACACACACACACACACACACACACACACACACACACACACACACACACACACACACACACACACACACACACACACACACACACACACACACACACACACACACACACACAAACACCGCATCACTCGATGGATGGATATTCTTGAATAACATTATTATTCTTAATTTAAACTTGGGCTCGAAAACAAGTTGTCTAAAAAAAATAACGAACCAATTAGGGAGAGAAGTAAATAAGTGTAGGCAGTGTGGTTGTGATACAGTTCACATGATAATTTTAATAAGGTTTGGAAGTCTTTTGTGAAACACTGTGTGAGTCGATATGGAACAGATGACACTTCAGATTAAGGGAGAACATCAAACCATTACAAATTCAAAGAGCTGAGAAATCGAACATCGAAAAACAAGGTGAGAGATGAGAGGAGCTGCCAAAGGAGCAGCTTTTGTGATTTATAAATTATCTTTGCCCTGGGTTTTGCCTCCCAGGCTTGTCACCTTTGATGAGTGAAGGTTGTAGCTGCAGCTGTAGAGGAAACAGGCCATCACTACTCAGGGTAAACTCATCTGCGCATTTTGATAAAAATCTATATAGTTCTTGAAAAAGATGCAAGAATTAAACATCAAACCAATGTTAAATATTAGATACGGCAGTAGAGTACTTCACTTTGTAGTGAATATGCACATTAAATATTTATATATCCAGTATGTGATTTCCAGCAATAGTTCGGGTTACGAAAATTCAGGAAATTGAACAGCATTAGATTTTTCTTGTTAATCCACTTTTCATTTGGAAAAAAATGCCAGAAATTGTGTTTATACATCTACATGCAGGTTTGTTTTTGCCAACGACTAGTCCCTGTAGGGCTGAGAGTGAAGCAAAATGCCAAAAAGAGCAATTAACAATATTTGGAAGTATCTAGTGGTCCCCGTGCTTAGTCATTAAAGATAAAACAACTAATTCCCCAGCCTGTCTCTAATCTCTCAAGTGTTGCCATGCTCCAATATGCTGAAGACATCTGCCCAGCTCCTGGTCCACACAGCCTCTCTGTTAGGCAGATGAGTGAGTGTCTCCGTGCTGGACAGTGGCCTGCTGAGGAGAGAGGCTCCCTAACAGTCACTGTCCCTGGGACGTGGCAGTGATGGACTACGGTCAGTTTGCAGCACAAAGTAGTGCCACAAATTCATATCCCTACTCAGAGTCAGACATCCACTCTGCCCCCGGAGGCCTGGATATATTTATATTGCTGCAGAGAGTTATAGTGTGTTATCCTGGGAGGAGGTGGGTGGAGGTCGGATTGATTACTCTTCAGTGGGAGGGTGGGGCTACATTGAGTAGATTTATGGTTGTCATATTGAGATAAAGTATGACTGGCCAGGAGCTTTAAGCTTAGCTGATCAATTCTGAGATCCTCGAAGGAAAAGCCTTGATGTTTTTGGTGCATCAAGTCAATACGTTTTTGATGAGAACGAAAGGATTTTCTGTTTGCTATTGAAGATATGTCAGATATTGAATATCTATTGAAGTCCAAAGTGAGCTTCCCATGATCCTGCTGGGTTCGGACAGACTCTGTGTAGAAACCTGATAGGCTTTACGCACTGCACTCCTTCTCTCGGCCCATGTTCACATCCATCGTGCAGGAAATCAATGTGGGACATCAGTAAACAGAGTTAGGAGCTAGCGCATCTGCTTACTGCCGGCTGTTTACTGCTAGTGTGTTAGTGTATTAAGCTACAGCTGGAGGGCCTTAGCCTGTCAATATTAATATGCCCAGTGGAAGAGATCTGAATCAAACCTCCCAGCCAAGCACAACCGACACATTGGAGGCAGCTCTATATTTGAGAATGTGATGGAGCATTCTTTCCTTTAGTAAATCCACGCACATGTACTCTCTTTATATATTCATCTATTTTGCTTGAAGTCATGTAGCATTGGTTTGTACTTAAATTATGATGAGATTAACTGGTGCAGGTCACACAATAAATATTCTGCATGAATATACAGAAATTGTTTTGGGAGATTAACATCATGGTTGCCCTAGTGGAGACATAAGGTATCACAAAAGTCATTTTGGGCAACATTTTGTTTTAATATAATCAAAAATCTATTCAAGATATTTCACTAAAAACCAAAATGTCAACCTCCAGGTGGCACAGTGGATTTCCTCCTCTCAGGAACAGGATTGGTCAAACAGTCACAGAAATGTTCATGGCAGTGACACAAGCTAACCATCAATATGAGATGATACAGCTGGCTGTTAAGGCCCCTCGTTGGGGTTCTCTCTTTATATGACCTATTCATGTGGAGGATTGTAAATCTGCTTATTGCTGCAGGCAGTGAGTATCAGCACAGTTTTGCCCTGAGGCCAACCCACGGGTGGATGAAGGCATGTTTCACATAATGCTCCTGAAGTAGGCAATTGACATGTGAAGTAACAATGGTGGGCAGAGAGACATAGCAGGGAGTGTTGAGTGTGTGTGGGATAACAACCTCGTAAATTACAACCTTCTCCAATTTTCCACATCAAGGCCTTTCTGAAGAGGGAAGGTTGCAGAAAATTGAGGCAAGCTCTGAAATGCTAAATTGACCTGACTCAGAAGTGCCCTTGAGGGTGAACTAATGCGAAAAAGCAAGACAAACTACACTCTCGGTATCCTCATAGTTGACTTTCTACTGGAAACAAATATTAAAATGCTCCTTATTACAGTCCTCTACACCTCCCTCCTCCTCTGTGTGGACTGGTTAATGCCAGACACCGGCTGAAGTGCAGAGGATGGAGAAGCATTAGTCTAGTCAGTGAGACAGGAAGCATCAGCTTCATTACCACCATCATTTGTTCACACACAGCGGGTGGCCACACTGCCTCTCTAAATCATTCACACATACAGTATGATGCAGGGACTGTTAGGGGACACCACACCTACGTCCTGCTGTGCTGTTTCCCATGGCCTTTGGGAGTATCTATGTGGGATTTGGATGGAGATTATACCCTCAACATTTATTTATGTTACTTTAATTCTCGCCTCGCAAATGATGTTAGTTTAGTTAAGTGTTTTTGTCTTTGTCTAGTGATTTTCCCCTTTAACTTTGAATAGTAACCTTTCCTCTCGTTTCAGATACTCTGACCTCCCTTCCTTGTGTGTCTCCCACTCCTGTGATTGTCGACCACGCCCCTGATTGTTTCCACCTGTTCCACCTTACCTGGTGTATTTATTATTCCTTTGTCCTGTGCCAGTTAGTTTTGTTTCATGTGACAGTCTAACAGCGTATCATGCCAGAAAGAATCCCAAGCAGAGCTTTTAGCCACGTCTTGTCTAAGTATTCATACTGTATATTCATGCTCCTATTTTTTTTCCTCATTGAAGTGATTTTGTTTTGTTAGTGTTTTTTCCTCGTTAAGAGTGATTTAGTTTTTGTTTACCACTGTCGTTGAGCTTTGGTTTGAATAAAACCTTTTTTGTTAAAAACCTGTGTGAGTCGTGCATTTGAGTTCAAACCCGTTTATTCAGTCGCAAACATAGACTGTATATATGGTCGCAACAAACCTCCAGCATGCACTCAAAGCTAAGGCTTAGCGCTAAACAAATTGACAATTATCACGGCAATCTTTGCCTCACTGGCTTCCAGCAGAGTTTAGAGTAGACTTTAAAATGCTTGTGATTATTTTCAAAACATCAGGGTTTAACAATTCCAATTTATTTATTTTTATAAATGACTGAAAAAGCCAAGGATCCAAATGATAATGTGTAGCGTTTCTGCAAACACAACCCGTATTCTTTTGGGCCAACCGCCTAAAGACATTACTAGATGGCAGGCCATTTCTCATAACCGCTTTTAAAAATCCATTTCAGCTTGTATGGCTTTGTCTGGTTTTATTAGATTCATTTAATATAATTAACTTATCATCAAGAATACAAAACTCTGGGTTTTCTAATAAATAAGTTGCAGAGAAACAAAGAGAATGAACGGCAAAAAGGAGGTAGATAATAAGGCATGCACAGAGGGCAGTGATTGTCAAAGTGGATTCTGTCAGGGAGATCACAAAATAAGTGGCTATAAATTACTTTAAAAAGTGCCGTTTCATTTTTAGGAACATATGGGAACAATTTTCACCAATCAAACAAGCGTTGTTCATCAGTTCTACGCACATGAGCTTCGTGCCAAGATACACTCTGATATGATTTTGACACACTAAGACCAATCCGTCATGACTCTTAGTATAAATGTCAAGTTGAGTCAAAATGGATATAAAAATATGACCTTCTATTTAAGTGCTATTACCATGATTCCGAATAAAGTGTGTGTTCTGATTATAACTGTAAAACAGGTCTGAAGTATTTAGGTTGAAACGTTTTAGAATACAAATCCATGGCACATAACTAAGATTTACACACATTTAGTAAGCATACCATTTTTTTGTTCCCAGTAAAAAGGGCAGAAATATGACCTTGAAACGTACCACAACTTCATCATTATTACGGCCCCTACACACGGCGGCGTGCATTGACTCTTCAACGCTTCTGTCCATTCACTTTGAATGGGGTGACGTCACGCTTCCCCGAACTGCATTGTGGGAGCGTTGAAGCTGCAACGCATACCACCGTGTGTAGGGGCCGTAAGCAGAATTCACTCTTTTATACATTATATTTACTGTTAACCAAGGATATACTTTGTGTGTTTGGATATCAACAAGCTACCAGTGCAATCTGTTTCTTCTGCATCAAAGTAATCCATGTGCTTGTTGCCCGTGCCATGTGAATAGGAACTGTTACGGCCCCTACCACGGCGGCGTGCGTTGCCTGTTTTATAATTTTACTATTCATTTCCATTCGTACAAAAATACTTTTGTCGTGCGGCTCTGTTTTACCTCCTGCACCTGTAAATTGTTGCACACATTATTGCAACAATAATCAATGAAATATAAATATAAACTATATTATATTTTAAATATATGTTTTTATATCAGCAACACGGATCATGTGAGCAGACGTGTTTGTGTGTCATACTACCGGACCGATCAAGCTTACATTTCTTCTGCTCATTTATGACAGTATGGTGATGATTCTCTCAGGGTTGCAGTGATTCACCATTTTTAAAAAACCCATATTTTATTGACTTATACCGTTATTGCCTGCTGACTCGTCACTCCTGTAACTCGGGGATGAAAGTGATCAAACACTGCTTCAGTATGAAAAAGGAATTTTTAAGAAATCAGCAAAAACAGCCCTATGAATATGTTACAGGCCACATTTGGGCCACCGTGGCTTTAAATACAGTAAATAAAAAAAATACTAATTGTATTATCCTTGCCCCATCTTGACAAACTATACTTAACTTGTACTTTAGTGAAAGACCTAAATACATTTCACCAATGCCAAATATAGATAAATACAGAAACAGATATAAGCTTTGGTGTAACGGTGGACATCACAGACAAGAAACCTGATATACAGTTACTTACACTGGTTGTGTGTGTGAGCCCTCTCTGGTGATAACACCCTCCTTGTCCATCAGCATCTGTCTGAACGTGCTCACTTTCTGCCGGATCTCTTCTTCTGTGTACCTGGGGACGGAGGTAAAGACACAGCAGTTAGTGGAGGCACACATTCATCAGTAATCTGCAGTTTTGACTCCTGAAAGTGAACGATGAACAGACTGTACGTTGAAGAAGCAGCTTTTAATAAGAGCATTGACACTGGCTGAGCTATTGCACGTGAAGAAGCCATTTCATACCAGTTACCACACAGAGTACAACACATAGCAAAGACCTCTCTTGTCCTCTTTCCCAATACAACTCAAAAGGACACTCCCAAGTATATTAGATATATTGTATATATATTCTGATGACTCACTGTCACCCTCTCCTGACCCCGGCGGGTTTCAAGTTCATGCACAGGCAGCATGTCATGTTTATTCTGCCAGCAAAGCGCTGAGTTGAGAGTAACCGCGGGGCATCGTGAGGAGCTTTCAGCTAGCTGACAGACAGAATACATGGCGACCACTGCAGAGGGACACGAAAGCACTGTCTGTGCTACAATGTAGATGTATTCATATTCTCCGATTGAGAATATCTGGCTTTTTATTTCAGATATATTGTGGCTGTCAGTTGTTGCAGCTGACAAGCATCAAAAGTAGTGTTATCCTTTCATTTCATTGTGATATTATTTGGCGCTGTAGATAAATGAATACAACTTTCACAGTAATAATTCATCCAGCCTGTCTGAACAAGTGCGACAGTGACAATGAAGTAGCTGCTGTCCCGTGCCATTCTTCAGACAGGGGATACATATTCATTTCATTTCAAACCTTTATTTAGACAGATAGGTCCCTTGAGATCATGGATCTCTTTTACAAGGGAGACCTGCATCAATTTAGTTCCACATGAAACATAAAAACAAACAATAGAGGACATCATATTTACATATTCACCAACACTTACAAACACCCATAGTGTCATAAAGCATTTCGTGCAGACGTGCCTTAAAAACATTCAGAGAAACAAAATTGCACAATTTCAATTTGGACTGTAGGCTGTTCCAAGCAAGTGGAGCTGCGCACATAAAAGCTGTCTTACCTAAGACAGTCCTCACTCTTGGTACATCTAATAAGACTACATCCTGTGATCTCAGACAATAGCTGCTTGCAAATTTCTGCTTTACCAGAGAACAGATGTAATACGGGAGTTTGCCCAACATAGCTTTATAAATAAAAGTGTACCAGTGACTGAGCCTCCGTACAGAGAGTGATGGTAAACCTGCCTTGGTATACAGTGTACAGTGATGTGTAAGCGTTTTACAATTTGTGACAAATCTCAGAGCACTGTGATACGCAGCATCCAATTTGCTCAGGTAATTGGCAGGTGCATTCATATACAACAAATCACCATAGTCCAGCACAGGTAAAAAGGTCACAGTGACTAGCCTTTTCCTGGCCTCAAGCGAGAAACAGGACTTGTTTCTGTAAAAGAACCCTAACCTAACCTTCAGTTTTTTAAGCAGGTTATTGACATGAAGTTTAAAAGAGAGACAATCATCAAGCCAGATACCAAGGTATTTGTAACAGGCAACAACTTCAAGTTTTGTTCCTTGCATAGTTACAATATCTGAAACAGGCTCTGGTGTCTTTTTAGCTTTTGAAAAGAGCATTACCTTGGTTTTATCCACATTTAAAAGAAGCTTTAATTCAGAGAGCTGAGTCTGAATAGTGTTAAAAACAGCCTGTAATTTAACAACAGCCTCTTTAATGGAGGGACCTGCACAATACATCACAGTATCATCCGCATAAAAATGTAAAGTAGCTTCATCCACATTTTCACCTACACTGTTAATATATATGGAGAATAAAAGTGGTCCTAAAACAGAACCTTGTGGTACACCATTAGAAATGTTTAACCACTCAGAAGACAGTCCATCAAAATGAACACATTGGGACCTTTCAGAGAGGTAGTTCACAAACCACCCCACTGCATGGCTGGATATGCCAATACTTATTATCTAAAATACTAGTAATGTCATTTACCACTGTAAGGTTTCAACGTTAGAGTCTGTGAGCTTATTGTTTTTGTGTTTATTCTGGTGGCCTTGCATGTTATGTTGATGTTTAATCTGTCCTCTCGTTTCAGGTGTTATCACTTACTGTTGATGTGGTCACCTGCCAGCTTGATTGGGATCACCTGCTCTTGATTGTTTTCACCTGTGCCCCATTAAGTGTTGTGTATAAGTAGCCCAGTCCCCCTGTTGTCCTTTGTCGGTTCGTCTTGTCTCCACGTCGAGCCATGTCTGTAAGCCTTGTAAACTGTTCAGCAAAACTAGTAGAACCTAGCGATCATTGTTTTTGACTAGTCTTTTATTAATAAAAGATACTTTTTGAAGTCAACGGAATCGTGCATCTGAGTTCTTGTGAGTCCCCCGTGTCAGAACGAACCGACCTAACAAGATGGACTCAGCCGATTCCACCGTGTTCAAGACGGCTTTGCAAGTGCAAGGAACACGCTTGCGTCAGCAGGAGGAGCAGCTGACAACAATGATACAGGGGGTTCAAGACGTAAATGCCCGTCAGCACAACTTCCAGGTAACAGTGACAACAGAAGTAAATCACCTGGCAGAGAAAATGCGGGACATACTTACGCACCTCGAGGGACGTCCTGCTATTCCTGCGGCAGAGTTTTCCGGTCCCGCAGAGGCCGGGTTTGCCCCTCCGTTGATCCCCGTGCAAGTATCCATGCCATCGTCTTCACTCCGCCTCGCCTCACCGGAGAAGTTCTCCGGGGATTCGGGAAACTGTCGTCCATTCCTGATACAGTGCGATCTCCACTTCAAACATCAGCCCGCAGCATTTCCCACCGATCAAGCTAAGGTAGCTTTCATAATATCTCACTTGACGGGAAGGGCAGGAGCCTGGGCAACAGCGGAATGGGCCCGAGACTCGCCTGTTTGCCAGTCGTTAAAGTTTTTCATGGACTCAATGAAGAACATTTTTGACCAGACAGCACCTGGGAGAGAGTCAGCGAGAGCCCTGGTAAACATCAGACAACGGCAGAGGAGAGTGGCGGATTACGCGATCGAATTCCGGACCCTGGCAGCGGAGAGCGGATGGAACTCCGCGGCTCTTTTTGATGCGTTTCTGCATGGATTAGCGGATCCCATAAAGGATCAGTTAGCTCCGTTAGAGTTGCCTGTAGAGTTGGACTCACTCATCGCCATGGCTATCCGGGTGGACCAACGTCTAGCTGAGAGACGTCGGGAGAGGGGGGAGGAAGCAGCTTCCACTACACTCTTCGGACGGGGATTACAGAAGGAGCACTACGGTTGGCGGAGGAATACCCGGACTTCGTCTCCAGAGCGACCATCGTCCCCTAGCGCCGCGGAGGAACCGATGCAGCTCGGAAGAGCCAAACTCACCCCGGAGGAGCGACAGCGCCGCCTACGGGAGCGGCGGTGTTTCTACTGCGGCCAGCAGGGTCATGTTCTGGCAGCCTGTCCAGCTAAAGGATCAGGCTCATCAGTGGGAAGGGGGACGCTGGTGAGCCGAATGACTTCTTTCGACCCTTCCTCGAGAAGACTGACTCAGGTACAAATAAAACTGAAGGATAAAACTGTAACTCAGGATGCATTAATTGACTCTGGGGCTGATGAGAGCTTGTTGGACTGGGAGCTGGCTAAAGAGTTGAACTTAAACATTGTCCTCTTAGATCAGCCATTAGAAGCTAGTGCGTTGGATGGCCGCCTTTTATGTACAGTTACTCATCGCACGGAACCCATAGAAATTGTCATAGACCAGGAGCACCGTGAGCATATTAGCTTTCATGTATTTAACTCAGCTCAACAGCCTCTCATTTTGGGTTACCCTTGGCTTGTTAAACATAACCCTCACATGGACTGGTTTACAGGAAAGGTTAAGGGGTGGGGGAGTGAGTGCTCTCGTTCTTGTTTAGCCTCTCATACAGGTTCGAGTAGACCACACAGATCTGGGAGCTTTAAACAGGCGTCAGATAGGGACAGTGTCACGTCTGCTAAACCATCTGACTTTCCTGACTTATCCAAAGTGCCAGAGTGTTACCTTGACATTAAGGAGGTGTTTAACAAGACACAAGCTACTTCCTTGCCTCCCCATAGACCGTATGATTGCCCTATAGACCTTCTCTCGGGCTCTACTATCCCCAAAGGACGGTTGTATTCTCTTTCTGGTCCGGAAAGGAAGGCCATGGAAGAGTATATCGGATCTTCACTCAAAGCTGGCTTGATTCGGCCATCATCATCCCCAGCAGCAGCAGGTTTCTTTTTTGTAGGGAAAAAGGACGGTTCATTAAGGCCCTGTATTGATTACAGTCCACTTAATCAGATCACAGTTAAGAACAGATATCCCCTTCCACTCATCTCTACGGCATTCGAACTGTTACAGGGAGCCAAGGTATTTACCAAGCTTGACCTAAGGAATGCATATCACCTTGTGCGCATCCGGGAGGGGGATGAGTGGAAAACAGGTTTCAATACACCTACGGGACATTATGAATATTTGGTGATGCCTTTTGGACTTTGTAATGCACCTGCTGTTTTCCAAGCCCTCATTAATGATGTGTTAAGAGATTTCCTGAATGTTTTCTGTTTTGTGTATCTCGATGATATTCTCATCTTTTCTCCAGATGAGAATACTCATGTTAACCATGTTCACCTTGTTCTTCAGAGACTCCTGGCTAACCATTTGTTTGTGAAAGCCGAAAAATGCGAGTTTCATGTGAACTCTGTGGCATTTTTGGGCTTTGTGATTTCCCCTAACAAGGTGGAAATGGACCCAGCTAAGGTCAGTGACGTGGAGAACTGGCCCACGCCAGACTCGAGAAAGAAAGTTCAGCAATTCTTGGGGTTTGCTAACTTTTACAGACGGTTCATACGCAATTTCAGTGCTATTGCCTCTCCTCTCCATGCCCTTACCTCTCCCCATGTTCAGTTTGTGTGGAATCCACAGGCAGAGAAATCTTTCCTGGAACTGAAGAGGAGGTTCACCACAGCTCCCATCCTGACTGTACCTGATCGCCACCGACAGTTTGTGGTGGAAGTGGATGCCTCCAACGACGGCGTTGGAGCTATACTGTCCCAGAGGTCAGCAGGGGACAACAAGCTTCATCCGTGTGCCTACCTCTCCCGTAAGCTATCGTCTGCTGAGAGGAATTACGACGTGGGAAATCGGGAACTGTTGGCTGTGAAGATTGCTTTGGAGGAGTGGCGGCACTGGCTGGAGGGAGCGGAGCAGGATTTCCTGGTCTGGACGGATCATAAAAACCTGCAATACATCAGGAAGGTTAAACGTCTGAACTCTAGGCAGGCCAGATGGTCATTGTTCTTCAACCGATTTAGGTTCACTCTGTCATATCGACCTGGTTCACAGAATGGAAAGCCTGATGCACTCTCCAGAATGTATGATCCTGAGCCAGTCCCCAAGAGTCCTGATCCCATTCTGCGGCCAGACCGAGTGATAGGGAGTGTGACCTGGCCCATTGAAGCCAAGGTCAAACAGGCTAACGTTGGGAATCCTGTCCCTAGAGGGTGTCCTCAGAATCGCTTGTTTGTGCCAGAGCAACTTCGAGGGCAAGTTGTTCATTGGGCCCATACGTCGGTACTTACCTGTCATCCTGGAAACAAAAGGACCCTTTTCATGGTGAGACACAGATTCTGGTGGCCGGGGATGTGGAAGGATGTTGCAGAATATGTAGCAGCGTGTCCTGTGTGCGCCAGGAACAAAACTTCTCGGCAAGCTGCGGCAGGTCTTCTCCAACCTCTGCCCATTCCCAACAGACCATGGTCTCACATTGCGTTGGATTTCGTGACAGGATTACCAACATCGGCAGGTAATACCACCATACTCACTGTGGTTGATCGCTTTTCTAAAATGGCACACTTTGTCGCCATGCCCAAGTTACCTAACGCCAAGGAAACAGCAGAGGCCATGTTGTCCCATGTGTTCAGGATCCATGGTTTTCCTAGTGATGTCGTTTCAGACCGAGGTCCACAGTTCGTGTCACGCTTTTGGAAGGAGTTTTGTCGCCTAATCCAAGCCACTGTTAGTCTGACCTCCGGATACCACCCACAGTCAAATGGACAAGCGGAGAGGATGAATCAGGATTTGGAGACCTGTTTGAGATGCCTAGCGTCCGAGAAACCCACCACCTGGAGTAAGAGTCTGATTTGGGTGGAGTATGCACACAACACCTTACCCACATCAGCTACTGGTATCTCCCCGTTTCAATGTGTCCATGGGTACCAACCTCCTTTGTTTCCGGAGCTCGAGAAGGAGGTCACGGTACCATCAGCCCATGCTCTGGTTCGACGCTGCCGTCGGGTCTGGGCGGGAGTTCGCCATATGTTGCAGAGGAGTGCCGTTCGCATGAAGGCGTTGGCCGACCGGAAACGACGTCCAGCCCCCAAGTACCAGGCCGGACAACGAGTGTGGCTATCCACCAAGGATCTTCCTCTCCATGTCGCCTCCAGGAAGCTGGCTCCCCGGTTCGTTGGTCCCTTTCCCATAGCCAAAGTGATTAACCCTGTTGCTGTCCGGTTATGTCTTCCGAAATCCATCAAGGTCCACCCCACGTTCCATGTCAGCAAGTTAAAACCAGCCAAAGAGAGCAGACTGGTCCCCGCCTCCACGTCCCCTCCACCTCCCCGGGTTGTCGACGGGGGTCAAGTGTACACGGTGGACAAAATACTGTCGGAAAGGAAGAGGGGCAGAGGTAGACAGTTCCTGGTCGACTGGGTAGGGTATGGATTAGAGGAGAGGTGTTGGATCCCAGGCAGCTTTATTGTAGACAAGACCCTTATATCAGACTTCGATAGAGGTCGGTCTCAGCTTCCAGGGACGTCTGGAGCCGTCCGTAAGAGGGGGGGTACTGTAAGGTTTCAACGTTAGAGTCTGTGAGCTTATTGTTTTTGTGTTTATTCTGGTGGCCTTGCATGTTATGTTGATGTTTAATCTGTCCTCTCGTTTCAGGTGTTATCACTTACTGTTGATGTGGTCACCTGCCAGCTTGATTGGGATCACCTGCTCTTGATTGTTTTCACCTGTGCCCCATTAAGTGTTGTGTATAAGTAGCCCAGTCCCCCTGTTGTCCTTTGTCGGTTCGTCTTGTCTCCACGTCAAGCCATGTCTGTAAGCCTTGTAAACTGTTCAGCAAAACTAGTAGAACCTAGCGATCATTGTTTTTGACTAGTCTTTTATTAATAAAAGATACTTTTTGAAGTCAACGGAATCGTGCATCTGAGTTCTTGTGAGTCCCCCGTGTCAACCACTTTCATTGTCGCAGTGATGGTGCTGTGTTTCTTTCTGAATCCTGACTGGTGTTTAGTCAGGATATCATTTAAACATAAAAACTCCTTTACTTGTTCACTCACAAGTCGTTCGAGCACCTTAGCCAGAACTGACCATTTTGAGATTGGCCTATAGTTATTTAAAATAGTTGCCTCCCCTCCTTTCAGTAAAGGCAAGACATAAGCAGACTTCCATACTTTAGGGATTGTATTTGTGCTGAGGGAGAGTTTAAAAAGAGAAGTAAGAGGTGGAGCAATACAATCTGCAGCTATCTTTAAAAAGAAAGGTTCTAAGTTGTCCGGGCCAGCCGGTTTCCTAGGATCTAACTTGGATAATGCTTCATGAACAATACCAATAGTTAAAGGAGTAAAACTGAAAGGGTTTTCCAGACCACATTGTTCAGAGTCAAGGATTGGAGCGTTCACAGAAGCAGAAGTACAGTCAGTGACAGAATCAAACAGAGAGCCACAAGACACAAAATGCGTATTAAGGCAATTTAGCATAGTAGCCCTGTCTGATATAATGCCAGATGCTGTGGTGAGGCACGGAGGTAGCTCATTTGGGATATCACCAGTGGAAATCGATTTTATGGCTTTCCAAAATTTCCCAGGATTATTCAGGTTTTCTGTGGTAACTGACAAATAGTACTTTGATTTTGCACTATTTATTTGAGATGTGAAGCTATTTCTTAGCTGCCTAAAGCGTAGCCATTCTACCTCTGAGCCTGAATTCCTTGCCTTAGCCCAAGCATTATTTCTCTCATGAAGTAGACTGGACAGCTCAGCAGAAAACCAGGGATTGTTTCGTCCCTTCACTCTAAATGTACGCAGAGGTGCATGTCTATCTATAATTTTCATAAAACCAAGATAAAAATAAGACCATGCAGTTTCTACATCAGTACACACATTGATTCTACCCCAATCAAAATCAAACAGATCATGTAAAAAACCCTGCTCCACAAAGTGTTTTTTGTCTCTCTTTGTGATGATACGTGGTTTAACCTTTTGGACCTTAGTGTCCCTAATTGTGGCTACAACACAGTGGTCACTCACATCATTAGCAAATACTCCCACAGATGAGTATTTATGTGGAACATTAGTTAAAATTAGATCAATTAAGGAGGATTTATTTGGCTAAACATTCTAGCTGTTTACTAACAGATTTGGAAACCATATTAGTTACACAAAACTTATTTTTCACATAAATGGCAACGCCACCACCTTTTTTAGGCCGGTCAGTACGATATACACTGTAACCATTTATGTAAATGTCAGAGGCCAAAATGGATTTATCTAGCCACGTTTCTGATAAGACAATATATGTAAACTTGACAGCACATGACCTCTTTAATACAGTCTACATTCCCTGGTGTATTCATACCATCTCTACACTCTGCTCTGGCTGTGGTAATGGCATGTAATGAGCTCTAGAGACAGAGGAACATGAAGGTGGAAAGGAGGACTGAGGAAGGGAGGGGGAAAGAGAAAGGATTCATAAAGCTGTGAAAATGTTGCCGGGAGACCGACATCGCAGAGTAAGACTGACGGGAAGACTCAGACATAAAGGTATCAAGTACAACAAGGAGTGACTGGGTTATGGCAGTATGTTCAGATTGAGGTTCACTAATTTGACACAATAAAGAAGAAATTATTGTGAGAGCGATCCAAGTCATACAGGAAATGGAGGTGCTTTAGGTTTTAATTAGTAATTCAGTTTCTGTTCTGTGCACATTCATACGAGGCAAACATGAAGTGCTAACTTGGTATGCATTTAATCGTGCGAATTAGCAAACTGTAAATAAACATTGTCTAAAACATGAAATAACATGGTTCAATGGCAAAATTATTCTTCCTGTAAAAATCAAGCCTCCCAACGTCAATAATTATATAGATGCAAGCAGGAAAAACAGCCTGTTGTCGAGCCAGAACATACGCACACACACCCACATCACACAACTATGTCGGAAATTGCCAGTTGTTGGGCTGGAGGTGGCCAGTTGGAGGATTTTAACATAGTGCACAACCCCTACCCCTGCGGTAGCATTTATCCCTATTTGTGAATAGGGATCTATTTTAGTGCCTGACCCACGCTATGGAAAACAGCTCCAGAACTAAAGTGAACAAAAGTAGGTTGCGACACATGCCTTTGTCCATGTAGTTCATTTTCCTGTTTATTAGGTAATAACATCTGAAATGTGCGCTGCACTTGCATTAAGTGCTGGTGCAGAGGAGCTGTCAACTCAACACTGGTTCAGAGACTCACACGTTGCAGCAGATTCCTTTCCCCACTCATAGCAGGATACATTCTATTTATCGGCTTGAAAATTAACCTGGGGCTCATTTCAGTGTGGAAATGGCATTAGTTTGAGGAGTGTTTGCTATTCCCAGATAACATTTAGCAGCCCATACCATGTTTTCTGAGTTTGGTGCTATCAGCGTAATGGTGGTGCGGAGAATGAGATTAGCAGAAGTGCGATGGAGAGCTGAAATAGCTGGAAGATGGCCCAATAGACAAGAAGGAGCCGGCACCATCAGGTCCTGCTGTACGGCAATCTCTCTGCCCAGCAGCTGTCAACTCAGCACAATGGAGGCCACAAACACACACTTTATATTCATGGCTTTTCATGCACATCGCAGGAGCCATCGATGTACGTTAGCTGACTCTCAGCTGTCTGTTGTGTTTCAAGGAAGAGTGGACAATATGTTAAAATCATGAAAAAGGTTCCTGAATGAACAAACAGACATCCTAGCTGTAGGACTTTATTATTCTTTTTGTGTTGAGGCAATGAGAATGTCGGCACCCGCAGCTTACCCTGTTAACGTTAAATGAGGAAAAGAAGGGTTGCACCTTGAAAGGAAGGAGACACAACCTGTTGTATCCCCTTCTTTCCCTGCCTTCCATTGAATTGCTTGAAACTGAAGTTCTGCACAGCTTCTCAGCATGAATCTCGGCAGAGGTTTTTTTGGTCGGTCTAGCTCACCGTGCACAGTGTGAAAGTTATTGCCCAGTAGTGAGGCTGCATCGATAAAGAGTCTGTTCAGAGTCAGGAGAATTCTCCAGAGCAGCTGAATGTCTGCAGGGAGGAACCGGGTGAATTGTGAGTCATCTACAAAGACAGAATCTTTAGACAAAACAAGTCAGAGGAAAAACATCGCCACACTTTTGAGTTGCATTCAAGGGAAGTTTGGCAAATATCCATAAAGAGCTCTGAATCAATATGCTTAGTTGGCCACAAATGGATGTTTGTCAGTGTCTATTAGGATGGGCACAGTGAAACAACTCTTCTCTCTCTAATTAGCACTTCTTGCAGCTGTAAAGGTAGCTGCTTTCTGTCTAACACCATCTGTTCTGCCCACACAGTGCAGAGCAGGCGCTGATTGGAGCGGTCACTCTCAGCTTGATAACAATTCATTCAAATAACAAATAATGTTAAAGGGATAAATATGATAAAATATTGTATCCTCTGAGCTGTAGTGCCATTTATCAATCTAGATTATTTGTTGCAAGTTTTCATGTGTTTGAGAGAGGTCTGTTTTCTCTCTAATATAATGGAACTAGATGGCACTTTTGGTTAATTTCAAGAAAAAAAAGCAATGTCTCTTTTCAAGATAATAATTAGACATTTTTGGAAGTATATTATTATTATGTTAGGCACAGAAGAATGCTTACACATTCTAAATGCTGCATAGCACCACACTAGTTAACTTTACATCTCGGCTGATGACTTTATGCATTTTTCTTAAGTAGGTGTACAAAAAAAAATCGGACTATGATTTCTAGAATTTTAAATGTATTGTTTTGCACAAGCAGAGTGCCATTAAACTCCATTACATTGGAGGAAAGGCAGACATCCCTTTGGCCCTTTTCTTCAACTATTGGCAACTCATACACTATAGATTAATAAATAGCACTACAGGTAAGAAGACAAATATGCCCTCGTGTGTGTGTGTGTGTGTGTGTGTGTGTGTGTGTGTGTGTGTGTGTGTGTGTGTGTGTGTGTGTATATTTGTGTGTGAGGTGGGACTATTCAGAGGTCGGAGTAAGCCAAGTGGAATCCAATGAAAACCATTTAGCCCAGACCCTCAGCCTACAGCGTGAAGAGTCCCAGTGATTTGGGCAGAGAGAGACAGGGTACATCGATCAGAGGGAGGGGGGACCACCCTATCCATGAAAAATCACCACCATTAAAGAAGTTGATTGGACTAATTAAAAAGCTTTGAGCACCCACTGATTCCCCCCATTAACTCACGATCCTGCAAAATGAATAGTTGTGGCCCAGAAACCCTCCTTACGCTGATAGTCATTGATTTGAAGAGGAGGTACCGGGGTGTGTTTGTGTGTTTGTGTGTTCTCCCTCTGGCTGCCAGAGATGTTTCTGCGATTCATGTCAGAAGAGCCTTATTTCACAAGTTGTCCCCAGGCGCTGCCGTACACCTATGAAACTCTGCAGCCATCAATCCTGCTGCAAAGAGTAAAGAGGCAAAGTGATGCCAATGTAGTTAGCAAGATTGAATGGCGCTGGGAACGTGGGAAGGCGAACCCGAACACCTCCACATTTCTATTTCAGTTTCGAATGACCCACCGATTTAGAGCGAAATAGCTTAACTCTCAAGTGGAGTGGCTTTTTTAATTGATTCTCTCTACAGCCATAGATTGTGTGGTTGGATAACAGGTACTACAAAGACCAGGCAGAAGGAGAGCGAGGAAAGAGTATACCTTTCTCTCACTATATAAAGCTGCCCTTTACACCTCGCCCACAGTAAGCAGATCAATGGTAGGAGCAGCACAAGCCACCATTGACCCTCTTTCTGATTGCTCATCTTCTCTAAGAACTCCTGTAACAACAGCAATTGATGCTCTTTTGTCCAGCATGGACCAACTGGCTTTAGTCCCCCGGGTGACAATATATGAAATGGGTCGTTCTACCCTCCAATTTCCAGTCTAATAGGACACAGGCTTATCATCTTATGACACAGGCTTTGGCTTGCAGGAAAACCTCCATCAGAGCAGAGATAGTTATTTGCTCTGGCCTTCGAGGCTTTGAGAGCAGCTCTCTTAATAAGATCCCAGCTAGCCACGTCTCTTGCAATTCAAAACGTTTACTGCAGATGTTATTAAGGCAAAACCACAGCAGTAGCATACAAAGTGAAGCAATTTAACTTCTGAGTACTACAATAAACCTCAGTATGTTCTGTCTTGGAATGAAATGCTTGTATGCCCTTTTATACCTGTAAAAACATAAATGCATTGTGTTTGTGTGAGCCTCTCTACTAAGCTTTAAAACTACAGATATTCATTTTCTTATATACATAAATTGTTCTGCTTTGTGAAGCAGGAAAAGTAACATCCTCCCCCTTGTAGTTAAAAAGCCCCTACTGTTGGCAGAACACATTGTGTCACGCATGCACAACAGAAAGGCCAGGCACACACTTTCCTCTAGCGTGTGTCTGCGTGTGCAGGCATTAGGCAGATGGGATGTGTATAAAGACAGCCCCACGTAGCCTGCAGATCTGAGTGAGTGGCCCTGTGAAGAGAACTCATTAGAGGAGCTGGAACAAGCCTCAGACACCACAGGAGTTTAAATCATGTGCAATCCTTATGCTTCAATTAGTTTGGAGAAAAACAGCCCTGAAATAGAATCTGCCCCTTTGTATGCAGAGCAGCTTTTGACCTTGAAATCTGTCAGTGAACTGTTTTATCACTTTCTTGATAAAAGACACTACCCACCTTTAGTATTATTGTCGTGAAAGAAACACTTTGTTGTTGACGGAGCTTCAGAAATGTACTGTGCCATCTCCTCAAAGTAGTAGTAATAACGGCATGTCACCCATTGATTCACAAGATACCATTTTAATGCCTCAAGAATCACATCTTGCTTTTTTGCCATCACCATATTGGGTTTTTCAACAAAAAGAGACTCAAGATGGTTGATCTCAGTACAACCCAACATTACACAAAATACATTTTCACATCAACTCTTAAAGATGGAAAACAATCTTTTAAAAGTTGATAGTTCTAAGACAAAAACACCCAGGTGTGTTAATGCTGTTTAGAGATCTGTCAACCACAAGTTAGCATAGCCCTAAATCATACGATACCATCTCGTCTATTGAGCTCTAAAAGGGGCCATCATTTACAAAATGTACATCACGCTCGATTGCAGAAGACTTGAATCTAGGGATTGAGACTATAAATTATTTTGGGAAAGTAGTCAATATTCTCATTGACTTTTTTACAACCAGACTTCGTTGAGTCACCTCCTGCTGGCCATTAGAAAGAATACAACTATAACTAACTTCATTTGCTACAGGCCGGGAGGACGCTGCTTGAGAGCTCCTATAATGTATGTAACTTGCAGCACATCTAATATACATAAAAGAGCAATGTTCCCAGTGGCAGCAGAGCACTGAGTGCACCCTGACTGGGAGATGCTGCTGGGCCTCAGCTAGCTAAATGAACAGACTGCTTTAATTGCTGAGACCGTCTAATTGGCTCCCACGGTGAGGCCATCACTCATGACAGACTATTTATCCTGGTCTTATCTCTGGAGAAGGGCATGGTTGGATTGGTGGGGTGAGTAAAGGGCGGAGGGAAGAGTCTGCCATGCTGGCAGGGTTAGAGGAGGAGGCAGGGATCCAACCTGCCCCCCAGCCTAATCCTTCACTCAATCAGGATGGGGGGATCAGAGGTGACGTATAGTCTGAGCCCAGTGGCTTATATCCATAAATAATGAAAACCGACCCCCAGCCACCATTTTAACTGTGTCTAATGCTTGGCATGGCTCTCTGTCCCCATCCCTGTGTTTCATCCCCCTGCTCTATCCCTTAATCCTGCACACATGCACTCACACTCATTTAAAGAGGAACATTAGAAATTGGAGAGGCAACTAACTGTAGCTGTGCTGAGCCAAGCTGGCAAATGAGATGTTCCTTTTATTATAGCTTAACGAGATGACTTGAGTGTGAGCAGGGCTTCAGCGCTCAGCCGAGTGGCCGGCACCCTTGAAATGTGCCAGCGAGCTCGTGCGCTGAGTAGAGCTGGTCAGCGCGGCTGTCTGCTCCCTCTGTGTTCGGCCATCATTAGCCAAGCTGCTGCCTGCCTCTACACTGCTCCATTCCACGTCCTGACTCTGTTACATCGTCTCAAACCATGAGAAACCACTCAAAGCCAGGAGAAGAGTGGACTCTGACAGATGGCCGAAGCACACCCCCTCCTTTTTTTTGTGTCCAGCAATTCCCTTTCAGTCAGATCAATCTGTAGCTCCACCCTGCACCTTTAACATGCCTCACCGCCTGACAAGCATCACGCTTAATATAGGAGGGATGGGCAGCAAAATGAGAGGAAGAATAGGGAAGGATAATCCATCTCTACCTTCTCCAAACCCCCCACATGAGCATTGATTTAAAGCATTTGCATACTCTAAAACAATGAATCAGTCTGTTTTGAAAAATGGAGGCCTTTCTTATAGATAAAATACAGATTGATTGGAAAAGGGGAGAAAGAGGGAATGACAGCAAAGTTCCACAGGTCGGAGTTAAACTCATTTACTCATTAATTTCTATACAATCTGACTTTTTGCAATCTGTTTTTGAGTGATGTTGATAAAGTGTGACGAGGCATCAATGTGAAAATGGATATTCTCTGTGCTGACAGAGAATAATCACAGTCTCAGTTGCCTGCAGTCTGCCTGCGAGCTGTGGTTGTTCCGGCAGGAGTTTGTTGGAGGTTGTGGATTATTCACCACCACAAACACACCAATCTCTTCCTAACTTTGTACTGGAGGACAGACATCATGCTAATGAAGCAGACTAAGCTGGGTTGGTCTGTGTTCTCCCCTATCTGTCTCTATGGCAACCTCAATAAGAACCATTACTTGAGGAGGAGGATATTAATATAAAGTTCAAATGTTTGCAGCAACATCAAGGATGAGTAATGTTCCTCAGAGACATAAACCATCTTGTTTATGTTGCTTGCTGATGTATAAATAGACATGTATCACCATGTTTTAACCCTTGAATTATGTGTGTGTGTGTGTGTGTGTGTGTGTGTGTGTGTGTACTGTGTGTGTTAAGTAAATGTGTTCCTCCTGACTGTTCTAATGGGGGCTGCCAGTGTAGTCCAGATAGGGGGCCCAGCATAGGAAACTGTCCCTTCTAGTTGAGTTATTATTTTTTCAAGCAGTGTCTTGAACATTTTGCCTTCAGTGACTGTTGTCGTGAGGTAAGTGTAAACTCCTAACACACCATTGCTTCTATGTTAGGCTCATCAGCACCTGCCTGCTCCTCCACAGGTGCCCAACCAGTAAGGAGGAGCCGCGAGAACAGTGACAAGAACTCGCTCCTTCAGCGGCTTGCTGATTGAGAACATTGCCAATTATGCTGAATGGGGCAGCTGGCCAAGCAGGAAGCACCCCGGTCTCTGCCAGAAGGATCCCTGTAGAGTCCTTCAGATAATATGGGACTACTTCTTATTCTAGGACAGTTACATCCAGGATCACAGCTTCCCTGCACATTAGTTTGATTTGTTTGTATTTCATGATATTCTTCCCAACACAACATTAACATCATACAAGCATTCTACAGGGAGGACTTCAAAGGGAATCAAAAGGGACATTATAGTTTATACTGTATGCCAGCTATCACAACTACTCAAAATGCATTCATCCTGATCTCTTCCTATTTAAATATCATGCTGCTAAAAATGGTAAATCAAAGATACCCAGCTGCTGCGCAGCCGTTCCTAACAAAAGCGCAGCCCCTTGTGTTTACTACATTTCTCTGCAGGGGTTTGTTGTTGTTTTTTTCTTCTCAGTTAAAATGACTTTGGCAGCTAACAGATTTTGAATGTAATGTTTATGTGCAGCTGGTGAACTCAGCAGCCAGCAGGTATATATACCTGTCAATGGCAAGAGCTCTACTGCAAGGGGAAAGCGTTCATTGCTCACACCAGCTCCTTAATAACACAATTGTAAGAAAAAGATAAACAACTGCTGTTTCACTTCAACAGTAATGTCACTTGGCAGATTATACTCGGTGCAACTGGAGTGCTTACTCAACCGCTTTTCGTGCTCAACACGAATTGTGCTTGACTCATGAATATTTCATATTCTTATCCTACAATACATATACATTTTTTCTTTGAGTCTGGATTTATTAAAATCTCTGAACCGCTTGTTTCATCTTAATGAATGCCAACTGTCCATGAGCAGCTGAACATTCACGAGATTAGCATAATCAATGGCCCTAAGTAGCTGTATAAGACTACCTGTTCTGCTCCATTTGTGGGCTATAATCATTCACTAAAATATCACTACATTTAAATGAAGTCTTTCAAGTCACTCCATGAAATTGTAACAGACATATCAGTGTCAGTAATTCTATTAGAGGACTTTAAACAATTAGTACAATAATACAGCTGCCAACACAGTGTCATCAGTGGCGTACTGTGACTGAAGTAATGAAGAAATGATTTGACTTGAGGTTTGAGAGTAAAGTAAGAAGCAGAGTCTGTCCAGGGGAGAGGAGTGTTGGGGATAGATGAGAGAAGATTATACAGATGCTAATGTGAGAGGGTTATCCCTGTGTAAAGACCCTGCTGTCAGAATAAGATTATATTCATAAAACCTACTCAACTGAATGATTCATATGCCAACAAATTAAACAAAATGTTTTTATTGTCTTAATTTAAATCAATCTTTTGATCAAATGTACACTGATCAATTTAGAGGCATTATATTTCTCAAATCGCGCAAGTCTTTACTTCATTGTCATTTATTTAGAGTTGTGTAAATTTTCCCTCTGGTTTTGGAACCTACTCCTGAGGGAAAGATCTGTCTTTCGCTGCTATATGATCCACTATGTTCCCTGGATAGCCTCTAAATGTGCTTTCTGTTGTGAGGTGCTGAGCAGGTAGTGTACAGTGAATTGTTACAGTCTGAGAACAGCTGCCTGCCACAACTGAATACAAAACCAGAGAGTTTCAAATGTACGCATCTTACAAAACTCTGTAAAGCCTGGTGATAATTCTCTCTAGGCTCTTTTCTTCCTATGAAGTAAACAAAGAAGTCTAATCGAGGTGTTTCGGGGCAGAGTGTGTGGGAGAGGAACTCCCTCTGGAGGGAACTTTGGGATATTAGCTTTTGCAGACCAAATTATATAAAAACTAATTATATAAAACACACTACAGGAAAGGGAAAACCCCAAAAGCATAATAGGGCCCTTTTTAAAAATGCTTTCTAATTGCATGAGGCCCAAATTATAATCGTCAATGGTTGTACATACCCCTGCTCCTCCATCATCTCCTGGAGCTCCATACATTTGAGCTCCACCCTCCTCTTCCTCTCATGGTCCAGAATCTCTCTGTGTGGCTTTTTCAGTAGTACAGGCTCAGCTTTGGGCTCCTCCTCCTCCTCCTCTTCTTCCTCTGTACCTGGCTGACCATCCTCACTTTTAGCCTGTAGGGCTGCGGTGGGCGTCGGCCCTCCTGCTCCTGCAGCGGCTCCCGCTCCGGGCAGCACCGGCTGGGACATCCCGTTTGCACCATCCTTAGGAGATGGCACCCTCGCCGCATCGTACATGATTGCTGAACTCTGTGGAGACAAATGATGGAGAGATCTGTCAGAAGAACGCTAGGTAGCTTTATGGATATTGGCAGTTTCATATTATGCTAATGATTTTACATCCATTCATACCAAGAACACTCATTTCGGAGTTTTTTTCCATTTATTACTGAATTCTGTTCCCTGTTAATTGTGTTATCGTGTGAGTCATTCTTATTCACAAGGCATACATTTAGCAATACAAAATGAAAATATGATTGACTTTGAAGACTGTGTTGGGCCCCGTTATGGCCCCTGAACCCTGGTGTGTCAGCCACAAAGCTGCCATCTGATGTTTTCCAACACATGCTGACCCTAAACAGCATATTTGAATGAACAGTAAGCCACACACACTGAAAGATGAGCGGAGATGTTAATATGTGTGGACAGGCTGCAGAGTCTGAATTGAGCAGTGGTACCCTTTGCAAACACTCACACACGTCAACATGGAGTACACAAATGCACACACACGTACATGTCATGATGCATTGTGGGAGACAGCGCTGGCAGTAACTTCTGCTGCATGAGTCAACAGCAGAGAAGTGCCTGGAGGCAGGTTAGGGGAGAGTGAGAGTTACATTCCTCTTTTAAAACTCCTGTCTCCTGGACCAAATTGAAGCTGTAAACCAAGGTCATGTACCAAACATGCATCACGGGTGCCAAGGGAGAATAAGAGTGGAACAAACTAAACGACTTAAGGACACACCGACTTTAAGCAACACAACGGGTGAGAGAAGGATGTGGAGAGTATTGATTTGAGTCTTTCAGGGGACACTCTAGGAACACACGTATGTTCATGCACTGGTCAATGTTAGGAGTTTGGGCTACAGTATGTACAGAACATGTGTTCCTTCAGGCTAGTGAAAAGAAAACTATGCTTTTACATATTTAGTTAACTGCTAACTTTGTCCATTTGCCACATTAGATTTCTCCTAAATTCACCTAATTAGATAATGTGTTATTTACATATGTTGACAATGCATTTAATTTATTGTAACATAAAACAATTGTCCTAGTGTGAGTTATCAACTGGAGACCCTATTCACCTTCTGTGTCTTGCAAATATCTTTGAAGGTCTTTTCTTCAAAATATATTTTTTTCTTACACTCCAGAAATCTCAACTTCAGTAGAACTTATTCACCGGCAAACGTTCCTATCTATACTGTATTCTGAATGTGGTTTTCATTCATCATTCATTTCCTTATTTAAAGAGCATTTCATTCATAAAAACATAGAACAAATCAAATGTTCACAGTATTTTCTGATTTGTGGATTGATGCAAAGAGTTATTTCAAATTCCTTCTGTAAAATGTATAACACGAACACTAACCAATGGAGAACCCTTTCATAGTGATAACTATTAATGAACATTCACACTACTCTCTTCCCCATGACTGTTCGTAGTAAACACTAAATGCAGTCTTAGTTTTTGACTTGCACATCCTTTCTGTTTCTGGCTGGTTTACTGATTGAAAGGATGAGGTTGTTATTTAAGAGAATAAAAACAGTTTTCTGGTACGAGTGCAGCATAGACTGTACTCTGATTAAGATGGATGGTACTGTTAAGGCCGATAGAACACGCAGGAAGAGAGGAGGGCCTTTATGTGCCCAAGAGCCTCAGCTTCCCAGAACTTGCCCCCTTCCTTTGCAGCTAATGGCTTCATTTTTCACTGAGGAGCCAAAAAAGCTCCACCGAGGCACTTCATCACCGTCACACAAGCAGGGGAGGAAACAGGAAGACAGTGAGACGGGATGGACATACCTCCAGAACCACTGTCCTATCTTATCCAAGTGTATTTCATCTGATCATTGGTAGTGTAGAGTACAGCGGCTTGTGCCATGTATTCAGGCGGTTCTGGAAGTCTTTCTGGTGGATGTGCTGGTAAACGAGCCGTGGATCTGAGCGTGGCGACAAGACTCTGGGCTGACAGGTGGCGGAGCAGCAGGAGGCATCAGCACTGAATCTATTATACAGTAAATCAGCACTTGATATTCCGTGCCAGCAATCTGTCATCTGCAAACGCCAGTCACAGAACAACTCAGTAGAATAATCTCACTCAAAAGCCCTGAACGAACAGTCAGGTAGACATAACCCTCTGTTGGAGATTGGATGTAAGTCACTGAATGTGACGTTGTATTCTAATAATGGATTGTTAGTCGGAAAAAATCTATTCCTGCTTCCTGTCACGCAGTTTTTGGGGGGATGCAAAATGTATATACAGAAAGTTCCACAGGTACTGTACTGTAACCTGATTGGCTGCTGCTGAGTGACTGACAGTTGGCGTGTTATCAAAAGTGACCAATGAGGAGCCGGCCTTGTATTTGCCTGAGGCTGTGGTGACCAATGGGAGAAGGGCTCGCTCTGTTTTTATATTACATATACACCTTGTTGACTGCCATGGGGCGATCAAAAATAAGTTGACCTTCACCAAATAGTAGCGGATGTTGTTTCTCTGCTGTGTCACATCGGTTTTGCTCACCGTAGGAAGCGTGGTACAGGGAGGAAAAGGCACTGGTGTGACCCAACTGTGTCAATGTGTGGTTTGTGTGCAAATAAAAGGGAAAGACGATGTCGGACGTGTCTCAGAGAAAGATCAATGTATTCCGTATGAAAGAGACAAAAAAGAAAGATGTTTGAAATCACAATGGCATTCAATACATGTCCCATGAATATAATGTTTTTGTTGGGCAGTCTAAGTACTGAAACATTTTCCTCACTAAGTAGTTTTATAGCACTATATAGCATATGAAGCAGTATTTTTTAGGGAAAAAGGCTATATTAAAGTTTGTTCTTAAATGTGCATTATAAATGAATATAAAAAATATCAGTTTTTATTTATAATGACGATTTTTGGTTTCGCCGGCACAAAAGTATGACTAAATAACATACAGGTAAAACATTGTTGAAGGCATTGGCTATTGCCATATAATGTCTCAATGGTGCACACACAGTTTCTCTCTCAACCAGGTGGCTGGGACGGCCCAGGTTTGGACTGTTGCTAATCCGTTCTGTGCTGGACATCATGCCTTGGCCGCTGAATCTCTCCTGGTAACAAACTGCACACATTTTAAACACGCACACTCGAGCGCACATATGAAGCTGTTTGAATTTCAGCTGTAATGAGCGTAAATAAAGTGAAGAAGTCATCTGAACATTTTGCAGGAATGGACCCTCCCATCCAAAATGAGAATTCTCCACGAACGGCAGATGTGGGTGTTTCAAAGCTGGGAAGCCAGGTGCCGGCCTATATGCTAAACGATGCTGTATATCCAACCATCTCATTAGACTAAAGCATCATTGCACAGTCATTCCTTTTGTTCCCGAGAGGGGTGGACGCGAAAAATCTGTTCTCTTTCAAGTTAAGACAACTAAATCATTTAATTGTGTAATGAAAGAAAAATGGAAAGGGGAGGCTTGTCAGTGAGCTGATAAGGCAACGGAGCACAGAAATTAATTGTGTGAGTCCTCTGCAGGGACTGAAGGTTATCTGCAGCGACTGTATTAATGGCACCAGTCTATTCTGCTATTATTGCCAGGGCGTAGAAGACTGTCACATCCTAACAAGCACTGCTTGTAATTAGTCATTATGCTAAGTGAAGTTGTTAAGTGTCACCCTCATTTAATTCAAGTCACAAAGAGATAATGTGCACTTTAACATTCAATATTGCATTTTAGAGTAATGACACCGATTGCTTTGAAATAAGAGAGCCATAGCTCCTGCCTTTTCTCTGTCGAAGAGGAAGAAGATGGCTCCCGTCTGTTCTTAAACTTCGCCCGTGCTTTTCTCCGCTGTCTGCTGCTGTGTCGGCACTGCAGCCTGTCTTCTGCTGACAGCGAGCCTTATACAACAACAACAGGGTGTGAAATAATCCTGGTTAAAATGTTGAAGGCTTGCCGACATTCAAGTACA
Source organism: Harpagifer antarcticus (assembly GCA_902827135.1). Taxonomy (NCBI): domain Eukaryota; kingdom Metazoa; phylum Chordata; class Actinopteri; order Perciformes; family Harpagiferidae; genus Harpagifer; species Harpagifer antarcticus. The sequence continues at coordinate 319,830 of CADEHL010000091.1, forward strand.
AGCGTCATGATCTCTTAATGATACGGTTGCTGATAGCCCACGCAGGGCTGACTCATCTGATACACAGTAGATGGATCACGCTGTTAAAGCTCAATTAATAAGGATAACATCACCGTGGCCACACAGTGAAAACATCTCAGTCTCATTAGGCTAATGACACATTAGAGAAGGGGATTGCCTGGACTTGAGCCACAGTGTGATAATAGTAGTTTTTAATTCTTGTTCAACAGAGGATATATATCATTACCAAGAAGTAAATGGCATCATCTGTACTACACTCTGCAGCCGCTGGAAGCTGCTCTGAATTGGAATATTTGATGGATAGATTACCAGCTAACTGCCTACATCATTAGAAGCACATTTTGACAAGGAGTTGACTTCATGAGCAACTCAATTGGGATAATTAATTGCAGAAAGCAGATAGATGATTTCCTGTTTATAATGACATGATCCATCAAGCGTTACAATCTATTACTGCAATCAATTCTACTGCTAAAAAAACATTTCAACAATTTGTTCTATAAGAATATGTCTATGGCTATGACAGGTGCAATTTAGAACACAAAACAATTCCTTCAATGGGTTAATCCACCAACCTGTTGGTTAGTTCTAATAACATGCACAGATATCCATGGTGCCTCGGAGATGAAACCTAACAATACATTTTCCTCCAGCTCCGTGTGGTCCGTTTTTTTGTACGCTTGGCTGAGGGGGAACAATAGTTGTATTGACTTGTAATAAATTAAAACACAATAACGTTATGTAACACACATAATCTAAATGTTTTCCATATGGTTTTTCATCATTACAAGCTTGACAGGTGCTGCTTTAATAATCATCTTTGTGTGGCCTTTCTGTCGGTTGAATGGCACCTGAGAGAATTAGCTCAACGTATTGTTTATTTAACTCCACTAAGACACTTATTTTGTTGATTTTCTGGAAATAGCGCTCCATTTATGTGAAAACATACCTTTGCTCCCCTCAGGGTGATCAAGATTGTGTTTAGTCAAACTCTTTGGTTTATGACTAAACAGCTGCAAAACTATCCTAGCTCTAATTGTTGAATAATGTTCATTAGCAAATGTTTTCAGGCTAATGATGGCGATGGCCTTGAAAATAATACCCGCCAGCGCCATCCGCTATTCAGTGAGATATTTAAATTCTCGATGTTAGCATTTTAGGATGCTGATGTTAGCATTCAACACAAAGCACACTGATTGCAGTGGAAGGGAATATATAGCAGTGTTGATGCATGACATGTAGCATTTCTGTCTACCTGTATAAATTGAGAAAAAGCATTACAGCTAAGCATCAACACAAACTTATACATTTGATCATAATAATTATAAAATGCATCAACATGGGAAGAGTTTAGCAACGTGATGCCATTCATTCGTCATGTGCTCCATCTGAGCCAGTACACATTTTCATTTTGTGTACAGTCTGTTTTCTGCATCTGACATTACATTTACATTCTAAATATACACAGCAGGACACTTTCATCACAGAACATATGTTTAACCATCTGTACATCCAGACCTGCTAATGTAAATACTGCAGTAACAGTCATGTGTGTATTACTAGATGAGAGTTAACATATTGTGCATGTAAAGCTTTCATTCCACTCTTTGCAGTAATAATTGCAGGCTGTTGTTGACTTCAGTCGGCACTACCGTACCCAGAGGGATTCGATTATTTTCCGCCAATCTTGATTTCTATAAATCATCCGACACAACATCAATACCGGAGGTAGAATGTCTCTTAAGTACTGCTGTATTAATGCAAAGCAACAATCCAGTCTCCTCACAGGAATAATAATGATCCATCATATCGTCTGCCTCTCATGTGGATGCCTAATTATAATCTACTGAAACAGTTAATGGATCTGACTTTGCAATTAGAGCGGGGAAGCGCAGAGAAAACAGAAAGCTATGGTTTCTTTCCTTAGAAAACGTAATGCTTGTTTAAGTGGATTGCATGGTGCTAGACTAGAGAGGAAAAGCAGGGGTCGGGCTCCTTGTAGCCACTCTGCTCACTAAAAGCCAACTCTCCTTTTAACCCTGCGCCCCAACTCACATTAAGCCGGGTCACTCTGTGTTGAAAGGCTTCAGTTATCGGATCTCAGTCGGTGGCTGAAGCTCAGATTGCAGGGTGGCAGTAACGGGGGGGCTGTCCCACACTGAGTGTCAGAAACAAGCCAAAAGACATCCTGGGTATTCAAAGTAGGTATTCTGGATATATTTGTGTGCATATGTGTTCAATAAAGTTCCCCCTCTGACTCAGTTTCATATCTCACGCTTGCCACAACACCTTTCCTCGAAAATAATTGGCCCTTTGGCTGGAAGCTGGTATTTTGTTTTTAGCACTTTGGCACCCAGAGGATGTGTTCTCAAGGTCAGCTGTTTCCATTCCTGGCACGTTGGGTTGCTGTCGGGAAGCAAGCAGCCTCAACCCGAGGTTTTTCTCCTCTTTTATTTATATATTTTTTTTAATCGCAGTTGGGTGGAAAGTGCATACAAAGTGAGCCGAGGAGGTCTGAGGAATGGTAATGGAGAAGGAGGAAGGGATATTTGTGCACAGTGGCCTTGTTTATAATCCAAATGGGGGATCGAGAGTTTTGATGCATGTCATTTATTATGCATAGCGGTTTACTAAAGCTCTGCCACTTGTTTCATTTAGCACGTAACGCAACGAGACGCTACTAAATACACTTCACTTCACTGTGGAGGTGGTGGGAGACAGGAGTCCTCTGGACACTGTGGAGGTGGTGGGAGACAGGAGTCCTCTGGACACTGTGGAGGTGGTGGGAGACAGGAGTCCTCTGGACACTGTGGAGGTGGTGGGAGACAGGAGTCCTCTGGACACTGTGGAGGTGGTGGGAGACAGGAGTCCTCTGGACACTGTGGAGGTGGTGGGAGACAGGAGTCCTCTGGACACTGTAGAGGTGGTGGGAGACAGGAGTCCTCTGGACACTGTGGAGGTGGTAGGAGACAGGAGTCCTCTGGACACTGTGGAGGTGGTGGGAGACAGGAGAATAGCAGCCAAGCTGTACTCCCTGCTGGACAATGTGTCCCACCCCCTCCAGGACACCCTGTCCTCACTGTGCAGCTCCTTCAGCGACAGGCTGCTGCACCCCCGCTGTCTCACGGAGAGATAGAGATACCGCAGGTCCTTCCTTCCTGCAGCGGTCAGACTATACAACCAGCACAGCCCCTAGTAGACCCCCCCCCCCCCCCACACACACAGCACAACACAGACTATAAGTGATAACACCCCTTGCTGTTAAATACCAACCAACTATGTGCTATATGTGCAATATATATGCCGTTAATAACTGTGCTATATACACCTGGCTGCTAAGAACTGTTACAGGATGTGTATTTTGTAAATTGTGTAAATGTTTTCTTTTTTTTATTATATTTTGTATTATATCATAACTTAGTACTTTTTAATGCATGTAACATATGTAACATAAAGCTGCCTGTGGCTCTTTTTCTGCTGTAACTACTTAATGTCCCCTCTGTGGGACTGATAAAGGTATTCTGATTCTGATGAGGTGAGGGTTTCTGCTCTAGAAAGGGAGAAAGGGAGGAGGCGACGCTGCTGATAGACGCTGCCGTGCTGGAGGCTGCTCGCAGATGCAGAGCTCTGCAAATCTGTACCTTTGTATGTAGAGTACTAGCCAGAGCCACTTGGTTCATATTTTCAACTCTTACAATAATCTATTGATCTTTAAAGTAATGCAAAAGCTAATTTCACCTTTTTAAATGTGTAGCTTTCCTGCATTTCTTTCTATATATTATACTAAACTGAATATCTTTGGGTTTAAAAGGCATTCAAATGTTCAGTATTTTCTGACATTTCATAGAGCAGACATTAACCGAGAAAATAATTGGCAGATTAATGGAGGAGGAAAAAGATAATTAGCTCAGTCCTGCGAAGCTAAATCGGATAATCACACTACATAACAACATACTAATGAGTGCTGTGAGAGTTACAGAGTGAGGCGAGAATGCGAAAAATGTGGCCTTTGGTGGAGAAACATCCTTGCAGCCCTAGAGACGGAGTGTGACAGAAATAACCTGCCCCCGTCCCATTTTACACATGAAGAGTGCGAGGCGGCTCAGAGGGAGACAGAGAGGCTGTCTCATTCTGGGCTGGCACACAGATAAAATGGTGCTTGAAAATCTGGAGGAATTGACGCTCGTCCTTTGACTACTTTTCCCTGCATACTCCTAAAAGATCAAACTTGTAAATCTCTCCCTGACTCTTCAGCAGTTTTCAAATCGGCTCCAGGTGGCTTGTGGCGAAACTGAATTCACATGTTCAAACGTATCATTTCCACTGTGTTGCCATGTGTCGAGTCTCAGGGGAGGAATGATTAGGGCTGCTTCTGATGGGATTAGTGCGGTCACAGGCCTGTCAGCACATTACTCTGCAATACACTGCGCTGCACATATCATGGGTAACCACTGAGGGATTCTTAAGAAGGGCAAATCAAGATCACACTGATGGTGTTGGAACTATTTTGAGTGATATAAGGATTCCTTTAAAACAAATTACTTTTGTTTTATTAGAATGTTACTATTCCATAACAATGATGGAACACATTTGCAAAAGATATAATTTGTCAGACTTTGTGCACAGACAGATAAGTGTGTCTTTCAATAAATGTGCAATACATGTACACCATATTCCCTTTATGGGAAGATATGGTGGGGAAAGTCAAAAAGGAATTGTTAAAAAGATTATATTTGAGAATAATATAACACATTATAAGAAATGCATTTCTTATAAAGCCAACTAGATATAAAGACAAAAAAGCCCATACTCCCCATCACTGCCAATAAGAAAACCATAATGCAATCACACATGGCTTTTTAAATGTGTAAACAACTATATTGAATTATGTATATAGTTCAATATCACAAATCAGACTTAGTGGGCTTTACAATCTAAAGCAAGTCACCTTCTGTCATTAAACCCCATGTAACTTCATTACAGCGTTTCAGTCTCTTAAATCTGCCACAGAATAATAATCCCTCTGTCCCTGCAGTATCTTTCACATCAAAGCCAGCAGATCTCATTTAATACAAGTTAAATAAATCACAAAAGTAAAAGGTCATGCATTTCTTTCGGATATCATTTCAATAGTGTATGTTGAGTGTATTAATGGGTTCAGCCTCTGTATAATGTGGCGCTGCTTACTCAGCAAATCCATCTTAAATTCAATTTCAGGTTCCATCAACCACTTCATCCTTTGTTCCACTACTATAAGCTCAAATGTTCTTTTAGCACACAAAGCACTTTTTCTGATACTGCCACTGTACTGACCTGAGCTGCAGCAAATCCTGTACGGTGCTGAAAACCTGCTTTCCAACTCAGTTTGGATCGCATTTTGAGAATAAGACAACACATTGCCGTCTTCCTCTGAAGTGCAAGTTAATCCCAGAGGGAGAAAATTATGTTTGCAAAACTCAAACGTTATTCATCATGTTTGGAGGGCAGCCAAAGTTGAACAGTAATTTAAGCAAAAATAAATAACATCACTTTTCATTCAAGGAGGGCGATAAGAGCAGTGCGCTCCTCTGTGCCCTCTTCCCCTCTCGGTATAGGTCATGCTGAATGTCAAACAGCCATCTGGAGATTAGCCCACACATGCACTCTCCATCCATTATACAATTTATATAACGGCCGGCATATTAGCTCATTACCATACCAGCTGTGGCTGATGTGTTCCCACAAATGCAAATGACCTTCCAACATAATTATCTGAACGGCTCATATCTTTCCCTCTGAGCTATTATTTGCCAATGGTTATACTCATAACTCTTATAAATTATTCATTCATAATTATTTCCATGAAATGATCACTGAGGGGTGTGAATCTTTGGGCAACTCACAATTCACTTCTGAAACATGGGGTCGCGATTACATTTCAAATCAGTTCTGGATTAAGCAAACAGGGGTGGTCATTTCAGGAAATAGTTTATATCAAGTAATTGCAAACATTATAATTAGAAAAAGGAAACCCTAAGACCGAGGGGAACTTCATTCTTTTCATTCGCAATTGCAAAAATCTACACTTTTTAAGAACAAGTATTTAGGAGTTCTCAGTAACTTCAATAACAAGTTCAAGTTAGCTATTGTGAGATTCATCAACAAATTACACAATAATACTTGATAATACTTTGACTTGGTGTTTACATTTTAGTAATCAGAAGCAATTTATAGGTTATTTTGAATAAAAAAAGTTTAAATTGTGAATACTTTAGAATCTAAAAAAGCTAATAATAATAATCATCAATGGTTCTGTCCCCACCCTAATAATACAAAAAAAGGAATTGCAATTTCCATCTTTAATAAAGCTTTCTTGAGGTGGCTGGAGCACCTCTAACTTCCATCTACAGCTTCAAAGGAAACCTTATTTAAAAAGGCAGTAGGTGGAGTGGGTACAGGGCGGCTTCAAAGTGCTTCTCAGAGCTCCACTGAGGAGTGATCAGGGTTGCAGTAGCATTGAAGTTTACAGCCTAGAGGAATGTACAGGAAACACAGCCACATATGTATGTTCATCACAGGGGTCCTTTGTAAGCCTGATTCCGTCGGTTATTTAAAACCGTGGTGAAAAATGCACACACTTCTCCGCCTATTCTATCATGTTTCCACACTGTTTGCTTTGAAGACAAGGTATTGAAATGGATGAAATATTCCTCTTGTCCACCTGCCTGCTGTGCTGGGTGATGGTGCCAGTCAGAGAGAGGGTTGGCTGAACAGATTCAGAGCCTGCAGCAATCTGAAGCCAATCTCCAGACGGCTGCAGCAGAGGAATGAGGCTGTCCTCTCTTCCGATCCTGCGCTGCTGCTAATTGACACGGCACTCTGGAGCGCAGAGCGATCAGCTTCCTGATACAAAGTGATGGCTGTCAGTTAGCAGCCGGCCTTCGTTCCCTGACTGCAATCAGCCCCGGACTGCAGGGACATCCTTTCTGAGCCTCCTTCACAACACAAACTAGACCCTTTCACCTATGCCAAGTGCTGCACCCACTCTCATTCCTCATAACAACCACCTTCTACAAATCATAGCAAAACAACAACAATCCCTCAAACTTCACACAAAGCCTCTTTTCATTTCCCACAGGAATAAAACTTGTCAGGCATTTGTATTGTTTTGCTCGGTGCAGCCAAAGGGTTGATTCTAAATACAGGTTCGCTGCCTACACCTCTCCAGGAAGGTAATCAGGGGCAGCTTTATGCATTACCCATGCCATGCAGGCTGCTGAGTCAAGAGCAGAGACCTTAATCACACGGGGGATGCAGGCTCTGTCACTTGGCTCCAGGCAGGTGAAGCTAATTATTTAGTTAGTAGTTCCCCTAGCTCCATTGTATTGTTTTAGTGCAACTATCCTGACCCCAATGTTCCTCACTGATTCATGGAAAGAAAATCATTTGTCATGTTTCCATGTAAATGACAGTTATCAACATGATCATCAGTTCTGTTCTTTTCTAATTTAGCAGAATTATTCAGTTATGAAGATTATACATTTCATTCCCTGATCAGTCTTAGAGATTGAAATGGTTAACATAATCAACCACATGCAAGTTACTGTGCTATCTTGTAGCTAATTAAGAGAAGAAGAATGTCCTCCCACACAGTCAGAAGGACAGAAGAGGGAACATATAAGAATGACAAGATCCGTGTGTTTATTGGAACTGTTTCTCTGTCGCTTCATAGAAAGCTTTTACATCTCAAATGATTGCAGCTGGGATGTAGAAGGACACTTGAGATCGGTTTATAGACTCTTAAAGACATTTCATGTTGTATCACTTTATGTAGAAATGCTACTTTGAGTCAAATGATTGCAGTTTCTTAGTCTGAGTCACAATATGCAGTAAGTCACTGAGAAAGTAAAGACTATAAACAAAGCTGCAAGAACAGCTTGTTTACTGACGTTGTACACGGTTTAAGAAGGAGCCGTTCATTTGAAATACATATGCAGGCTTTTGTTTATTTGATTTAATATCCAACTTATATAATTCACTTTCAAGTGGCCTGTTTAGTGTTTAAGTAAAGCAATCTAGTGCAACTCAATTGTGGTCTTAACATTTTGAATAACAAAACGTTTTAGTGCAACACAATTATTTAAATTGAATATTTCTTTAAAAAAACAAAACTAAGAATGTGCAACCATTGTAGCTGTTTATAAAGGTACTTGTAGATAAACACTAACATCAGCATGCTAACATGACAATGTTAGCCAGTCTTTCACCTCTAGAAGAAAACAGTGTTTTTAGCGTGTTTTTCTCCCTATATAAATAAGCATTAATGCACCTATACCTCTCTTTCCTTTCTCCAGCACGGCCATTGTGAAACAAGGTATCACACCAACAAGAAGAAACGCAGTAACATGTCAGGATTGATTATCCAGCACAGAGTGAATATGGATCATATTCTTTGGAGAAAACCACACAAATACATTACATTACATTACATTTGTTAGACGCTTTTATCCAAAGCGACTTCCATACATTCAGTACTGTGGACAATCCCCGCAGCAGCACTTTGGGGTGAAGTGTCTTGCCCAGGGACACAACGACATGTTGACTGCAGTGGGGTTTGAACCTGCTATCCCCTGATTCCAAGTCCAGCACACTCCTCACTGAGCCACAGCCGCCAAATAGATACAACGATGCAAATTGTGTTACAGTGTTACTTACCACGTTATATCATTTGGGTAACAATGCAACAGATGGAAAATTAGCAACTTCGCTTTCCATTTAAATGGAAAATAGATTTAGTTAGTGTGTAAGCATGCTAACATTTTGTTATAAACACTAAACAAAAAGCACACCGTTTTGGTCAAAGCTGATCAAATTGCAAAGCTTCTGGAAACATCTAGTGATAAACCAAAGTTATTGAAATTCTGAGGGAAATCGACTCCAACATATTCCATGCCAATCTATCTGACGGTCATGGCTGATTATGCATAGAGATTGGAATGACACCCAAACGTAGACTGAGAGGGCAGCAAGATGACTTCAATGAGTTATTGATGAAATATCTTACAGGCAGGTCAAAAGGTCAAATACAAAGCTCAATGCAAAGAACCAATGAAGCAACTATGATGAATGGACAGGAACAAAGGATGGGGGCCTGAATATAGACCGAGTGGCCGAGGGGAATGAGTTGCAGATAAGGAGGAGGGAGGGAAGGCAGGCAGGCAGAGCAGATGGGGAGAGTGGGAAGATTACGGGGAAAGGAGGGAAAGTCCGAGGGCATCTGCTGACCCAGCGATACCCTTAGAACCATGTCATTAGCATGGCTAATACATTTCTGTTGGAGCATTGGTAAAGCTGTTTTATGGCCCAATCTGTCCCTGCTAAACAGCCAAGGCACCAACTCCTGGATTCATTGTCTTACAGGCGAGTCAAACAGCGTTCATTTTCACTATGAAATGAGGGTTATTCCCACAGGTAAAGTCTTTAACATACACACTTACAAAAAGTGTTCACAAAATGCTCAAAATACAAAATAGCCCTCAGGCACCTGACAATTTGACACTTGGTCCTTACTGATAAGTCATTACTGTTGTAATTACGGAATATGAATGAACCCTCACATTTCATCTGGCCTCAGGTTTAGGCCCAATCCCACATTTGAAATACAAGAGGAACATCCAGATCCCAGCCTCTTCCATATGACAGCAGACACATCCACAGCTCAATGTTATTGCATCTAATAAGGCTGTAATATTTGCAACTGCTGCTGTGGAATAACAGATGACTACAAATGGAGCGTAGCCAACAATGCATCAGTCCTTATTACATCTGGCATGTTGGCTGAGACGCCACATTCTTATTTATAGCTACAGTGTTGTGTGCCATGCCCATAGGTACCACTATCTCATGTCCCAACTAATTAGATGATTGTTGGCCTCCAACATGTTAACAAGCTTTATTAATATCCAGCACACATGTCTGTTTCCTATAGTGTACCCTGGAAGTGAGCATGGCATTGGTTCCCTTAACAAAAAGCATGACAAGTAAAAGCTTCAATATTCACAAGTAGGGTATTTACCGACAAATGTTTGGTTGCAGAACAGAACGTGAAAATCTATTAAGCTCAAGTTCACCAAAAAGTTTATTTCCAGCAATATAACAAAACAAACGACATTTGAGATGATTGATCCAGAAGTGCAACATTGGTGTTAATAATTCCTGCAGCATTCTATTGTATAAACTTGATTATATCAATTAGAAGATGGTTCTGTCCTCAGAGCCATAGGGGTTATAACCACGAGCCTTCCTTTACAAACAGCTCTGGCTTAAAATAGTGGGATACAAAAGGAAGACAAATCGATGGTGGGTTTAAGGTCAGACAAGGGCAACTACACTCCATGTATCAACAGACAGTCTGAGGCGGTGGATAAAGTTCTTTACTGACTACCACCACTGCCAACAGTTATCAAGAGGAGCGGAAATATATCTCAATATTTGTCCAAAGAAAACAATCAAGAATAATTGAAAACAGGAGACTTGATATAACAGGAGATATTAAAGGTGTATGTGGCGAAGGCCTCTCCATCCTTTACCACTGTTTTCATATTAAGAGTTTTAGTATCCTATTAGTTACGTATTTCTAAGTCTTGACATTTTCTCAAATCGCTAGTGTTTTTCAATCATTACAAATTAAACTAAGCACTGGTTGCTATGTTACTAGAACTTAAGTTGGCTTTTGCAAGAAGTTTTGAAAAAGATATATTTCCTCAAGGCAAACAAGATAGAGTTTGTGAAAGAAACACACCAGTGAAAGGGAAGGGAATGCTCTGGTTTTATATTTTCTAGCGACATTAAGGAAACAATATTTCCTTGAATCTTAACAAAGGACCTATTGAGCCTAATTTAATTCACACCAGCTTCTACTAAAATGGATTTAATCTGCGATCAGGTAATTTTAGAAAAGCTATTCATTTCATTCAAGCTCACACACAGATCCCTGATGGCCGCTGCCGCCCTGCTCAGTGGATGAATCAGACACAAGAAGAGGCCTGAGCTGCTGGCCTGTTCTCTGAGTCATGGCATCACAGCTTTAGCCATGAGCCTGCACACACAACAGATGCAGTTATCTCTCCCCCAAACTTCATGCAAGGACAGATGAACACTAAAGGAGGTAGGAAGAGGAGACAAAAGAGGGTATAAAGAAGGTCAGGGCTGGTGGCTGGGATCAGTAAGCCTACTGGCTACAGATACAGAGTTGAACAAGCATAACATACTGTAATACAACGGTCCACCAGGCTGCTCCAGATAAAGTCAAGAAGATAACAGGGAACCATGGTTTGTGCTAATCGAGTCAAAGACACACAGAGAAGAGAGAGAAGAATGAGAGGAAGAGATGGGTTTTCCAGGGATGGAACAATTTAATAGGAAAAAGAAAGTCTGTATGTGAAAGAAAACCAGATGAAAGCAAGAGTCAGAACATTCTCTTTCAGTGAAACACTTCAGGGAAGAAGATTCATTGCTGTATTGCTAGAATTGTATTGACCAGAGCGGTCTACACAATGACAGACGGAGCTAAAGCCAACGTGTGGAGCGCCTAGATAGTTAATTAGAGAACAGTGAGACAGTAGCACACATGAAGACCACGCAACAACAACATCCTGACATCTGGAACATCAATAGGCTATAGCAGAAGTGTAGGACAGACGCTTGTATACAAACAGCTGAACTTGCATTTCCTCATAATTAGTGTTGTTGGCAGAAAAGCCTGAGAGAATAGTGAGCTGAAGAACAGAAATAGGAACGAACAAGTCTGATTAAAGAAAGAGCTACGGGACTCATTATGCAGAGCTCCTTCATCAGCACTTTGGACAAGTATACCCCACATATTTATGTGTTTCACTTTCTAAAGAACCATATGTTTGCACATGTTGGCTATTTAACTACAAATGATGTTCTTTAGTCATCACATTTTAAAAGATCTTTAGTGTCGCCTGTGCGTCAAAGTGCAGAATAGCGTTTTGATAAGGGATCAATGTGTGTAGTCTTTAATATTAAACATGATCGCTGGTTGATAGCCACATAACATAACACAGTTTAACCTGAGTGGATCACTGTTTACCACAGCTCTCCACGCTGCGTTGGAGATGGGTGTAAACAACTCAGACAGACTGTATGCTTCACTAACAGACGGTATGAAAGTATAAACGGGTCTCAAATCAACTCGACATCATATTAATAACGATACATGATACAAATATAAGACTGACAACAAGAACAAGCCACAGAAGTCGTATCACAGTTGATCCTGGGCGAATCACAGCTCCACAGCTGAAGACTTCTCCACGCTGCTTTCAAACTGTTAGTAAACAACGTGTGCTTCACTTGGAGGCTGTCTGAAGGTGTACACGGGTCTCAGATGGACTTGGTATCACATTAAGAACGATATTCAGTAATAAGTCTGGCAACAATAAATGGTTTAAATGATTTATTCAAGCTTGTAATGTTTTGAACACACATCCCCAGTCACCTCATGTGTCTTTTTGTAGTCCTCGCTGTACGCGTCCGCATATCGGCATCGCAACCACAACCTCACACTGGTACTGAATGTGCATCAAAGTGTTCCTATGGAGCCAAATATACCAACAGATTTATGTAAACGACAGAAGAAGCGATCGAAATGTGTATTTCCTGGTTATTCGACAAAGGCCACGCCCCTGATACATCTGCCTATACCGTTATAGAATATCACCAGTTGTTCGGCCCACATCTTATTCGGTAACACCATGGGTAACACACTCACCTTTCTCTGTGTTTTTTTTTGTAGTGACGAATGAAGTTGGATGTTGTGGTAGTCGTGTCACTGATCTTTATGCTGCAGACCCTGCATACCGCTGTTCTCTTCTTATTACCGTCATCGACAAAATAATCCTTGAATCCAAACTTCACTATTTTTGGAGTAAAGCTAGCCGCTGCCATGTTAACTGAGGCTGCGTTTCACTTCGGTTAAATGGATTCCTTGCGTCCCTCACTTGCGTCGTTTCCCTGCGACTAGTCCCTCCCACCAGGGAAGCATGGAGAGACGCAAGGAAACCACAAGAAGCAGGGAAATGAGTTTTGAGAGCAATGGGACGTCCTTTCCTCCGGAGCGTCACGTGAAGCGATGTCCGTTTGTGATGACGCTGCACAGCTGATCGTCTGACAGCAGCTCTGTCCCCGTTGTTTCCACACACACACTCCGCCTCTGTTAGTACACATTTACTGACACAAACATTTGTATCATCTGTTGTAGACCCAAATAAATAAAATAAAATAAGAACTCATTCTCAAAAAAGTTAAACGCCATTCTTAAAATGTATAAACAAACAATAGTTCGATTAATATTGATTAGAGTGCACAATAGAAATAAAATAATTGAGAGAAGAAAAAGAGACCAGATCAAAACCCAGTTAGATTAACATTCATTGGATTGCACACTTTGTTTGTTTGTTTGGATATGTAGCACATTAACATGTTAATAGCACTTAATGACTGACTGAATGGAAATGACAATAAATGAAAATGTAAAACGAAAAAAGCGATCATGAAAATGTTTCCAATAAATGAATAAAATGATTTTTGACCACTTTGTTGTTCAGATATATCACATATTTGTAACTAAATGAAACATGAATTGAAACAAAACACGGTATAAAGGAGGAGTGACTCCCGTGAGGTTCATGTATTTTCTTCACTCTGCTCTCATGTCAAGAAGCATCAGATCAGTGCATGCGCTGCATCGTCCAATCAGTGAGCTATACACAGTAAGGGGCTGGGCGAGTGTCTGAGGATTTCATCGGAGGATGGTCTGGTGGTTCCTCGGTTATCGCTCCTCCATTATCGCTCCTCGCTCCTCCGGCAAAAATAAGGCCATTGGGACGCTACTCAAGATGGCACAGACAAATCAACTTCCGGTGAGACCGAGACCGAGGAGCGAGGAAATGAAAAATAAGAGAAGTGAGAAGGGCCCTGAGACTCCTGTCTTCTAGTGGGTTGCCAGGTTTGCACGCATGGCGCTATAATCACGTTTTTCGAAAAAACTAAACGTAATATCTCACTACAAAAACAAACGCAACAATTTAATTTTAAACAGTCAAGTTCTTTCAAGTCATCTATCTCAAGCTTAAGTCAAGTCTCATGTCATGAATACCAAGTCAAGTATTTTATCAATGTTAGTCAAGCAAGTCTCAAGTAAAAAAATATGCGACTCGAGTCAAGTTATGCGACTCGAGTCACAACCTCTGGTGGATAGACAGAAATATTTACTATTTTGATAACTAATGATTGCAAAATCTAATCTGAGAATGTAGTCTTTTTTATTGTCTTAAGTAAATGTATTTTCTTTGTGAACTGGATGGTTGGAAGTAGAAAAATGGATGAGAACATCAGGCAAAGATACTGAAGTGCAGGTCTGTAGGGCAAGAGGAGGAACACATCCCCTTCTTGAAGCTCAAAACATTGCTTTGAAAATAGATACATATAATTCTTTACCTTTACAGACCTTTTGTGTGCCCTTCAGGGTAATCACTATTGACAAAAGGATGTGGTCCTAACCAACAGTAACCAAACAACCCAAAAACCTCTATCAGATTCTGATTGAAATGTTACTACATGTTATTCAAATCCTTTTAACCCCCCTCCCAACACAGCCACCTTTAGACCAGGAGAAGGACACAGAAAAGGAAAGACAAAACTAGATGAGAAATATCAAACTTTGATTATTTTGCGTCAGTGTAGCATTTCATTGCTCTTACAAAGAAGCTGATGGAGAAAAGACGTATTAATGGCCTTTCAATAATTACCAATGACGTTCAGCTTCAGTCCTTTATTCAGTCAAATCAATGGCCACATGAGAAATGTTTACCATTTCACTTTATTATTCACCCACTTCACCGCAACCCACGACAAAATGACTATTTCATTTCTTAAAACGCAGAGGCGGCCTTCCCAACGACAGCCCAGGTGAGTTACAATGAGCGGCTTCCCCCTCAGTGTGTCTCCAAGGCAACCCTGACATTCCATTTCAAATTAATTTGGACAGTAGCGCTTTTATAAATCAAGTACAGAGCAGGGGCTTCATTTCATCTTCAAGGGGGAAAGAAAAGCAGGCGAACTATCAATCCATTAGAAACTGCTCTGCACAGTGAGCTTCTTGAAATCATGATGCAGCTACAAATTATTTGATTTTGGTTGTTTGAAAAAATGCTTGTACAATCCCTGTGGTGTTGATTGTGCATAAGTAGGGCTGGCTGTACATTGGTCAAAAGCTGGTAATAATCAAATCAAATCAAATCAAATTTTATTTATAAAGCACATTTAAAAACGATGTTTGGTCGAGCCAAAGTGCTGTACATGTAATAAAAACATTTTACTGCAGTGCAATTGTAAAAAAGACAGTCATTTAGCAACAGCAAATATAAAAAACAATACACAGGGAAATGTCAGTAGTCGTGCGCCGCTCTAGCTAGAAAGCCTGAGAGAAGAAGTGAGTTTTTAGATATGATTTAAAAACCCCTAGGGTCTGGGCCGACCTCACATGGAGGGGCAGAGTGTTCCAGAGCCTCGGGCCAGCCGCTGCGAAGGCTCGGTGCCCTCGTGTTTTGAGCCTAGTCTTCGGCACTACCAGCAGCAGCTGGTCAGCAGACCTTAAAGCTCTGGCTGGGGTGTAGCGCTGGAGGAGTTCAACTATATAGGCCGGAGCCAGCCCATTTAGAGCTTTAAAAACGAATAAAAGGATTTTAAAATCAATTCTGAACTGAACTGGAAGCCAGTGTAGTGAGGCCAGAATTGGGGTGATGTGGTCGCGCTTTTTGTGTCCAGTCAGCAAACGTGCAGCTGCATTTTGGACCAGCTGCAGGCGTTTAATTGACGCGTGGTCCATACCCACATACAGAGCGTTGCAATAGTCCAGTCTCGAGGTCACAAAGGCGTTGATGACCCTTTCCATGTCTTTAAAAGATAAATAGGACTTGATTTTGGCCAATAGTCTTATTTTAAAAAAGCAGGATTTGACTACGCTGCTGACCTGCTTATCGAATTTAAAAGTGTTCGTCAAGGTCACGCCAAGGTTCATGACCGAGGGGAGGATGTTTAGTTGGAGGGAGCCCAGAATAACAACCTGAGAGGCTGGAGGTTGTGGTCCAAAAAAGATGACCTCCGTCTTGCCCTCGTTAAGAGTCAGGAAGTTGTTGCTCAGCCAGGATTTGATCTCCGTTAAGCAGTCCATCAACTGCTGTAGTGACTGTGTTATGTTTGCTTTGAGCGGGAGATAAATCTGGACGTCGTCAGCGTAGCAGTGGAAGGGAATGTTGTGTTTTGTTAGGATAGAACCTAGGGGCAGTATGTATAGTAGGAACAGGATGGGGCCCAGAATCGAGCCTTGGGGGACCCCACAGGTAAGAGGGGCTTTGGCAGAGGAGAAGGCACCTAGCTGCACTGAAAAGCTACGGTCCTTAAGGTAGGACCTGAACCATGCGAGGGCAGAGCCTGTGATGCCAGCGGACTGTTCAAGCCGTGACAGCAGGATGCCATGGTCCACGGTGTCGAAGGCAGCTGTCAGGTCCAACAGCACCAAGACAGCTGGGCTACCTGAGTCGGCGGCTAGGAGCAGATCGTTAAAAACTCTTAAAAGGGCTGTTTCAGTGCTGTGCATGGGTTTGAAGCCAGACTGAAACTTTTCATGGATGCCATGAAGGATTAAAAAAGACTGCAGCTGGGCGTAGACTACGCGCTCCAGGGCTTTTGATAAAAACGGTAGCTGGGAGATGGGCCTAAAATTTGCGAGAGTGGAGGGGTCGAGACTTTTCTTTTTAAGTAGTGGGGTAACCACGGCATGTTTAAAGGCAGCTGGGACACATCCTGAGCTAAGAGAGGTGTTTAAAAGTAATAAAATACTTGCTCCAACTGAATGAAAAACCTCTTTGAGAAGGCGTGAGGGAATGCTGTCCGAGGAGCAGCTTGTCGGTCGCAGGTGCTCCACTATGTCCGAGAGAGAAGAGAGGGAAATAGGCTCAAAGTGGTCGAGGACAGCAGGGCACAGAGAGGGAGCAGGATCGGGGGTAGCACTAGTGTGAGCTAGCCTAAGAGCAGATATTTTTCCAATAAAAAATTTAAGAAACTTATCGCAGAGAGCAGGCGATGGCACAACAGAAGAAACATCACGGGGATTAATGATGGAGTTGAGGACATTAAAAAGAACCTGAGGTTTGTGGCTGTTTTTAGAGATGAACAGAGAAATGTGCTCTGTTTTGGCTGCTTTGACTGCCGTCTGGTAGTCAGACAGGGAAGCACGAAGGATTTCCAGGGAGACATGGAGTTTATCCTTTTTCCACTTTCTCTCAGCACGCCTGCAAGCGCGTCTGAGAGCACGAGTACAGTCATTGAGCCACGGTTCTGATAGAACTTTGTTGCGTCTAAGCGTAAAAGGAGCAACAGAATCCAGTATTGGTGTGCATGTCAAGTCAAACATAGAGAGAAGCTCATCAGCATTAAAAGCACAGTCCACATCTAATTTACAGATAGGAGAAGCATTAAAAACATCAGAGAACTGTGAGGCAGTCAAGGGGTTAATCGAACGCAGACGACGCGCAGGGGCACGTGATTCGACTCCTGCGGAAGGGATGGAGGTTGTAAACAGAACCGGTAAATGGTCTGAGATACGCGTTGCTGCACATATTTCATCCACAGATACAGACAGTCCAAACGACAATACCAAGTCCAAAGTGTGTCCTTTTTCGTGTGTTGGGCCAGCCACGGACTGAACAAGACCAAAAGAATCAAGGAGATTTAAAAAGTCTCTAACCAGAGGTTTGGACTCACAACACACATGGACATTGAAGTCTCCGGAGATCAAAACACGATCATAATTCACCATGATCCCGGACAGAAAGTCAGAAAAGTCATTTATGAAATCCTTATTGTGCTTTGGCGGACGATACACGACTGCGCAGAGTATAGGCGAGGCCGGATTCAGTTCAAAAAGCTGCAACTCAAAGCTAGCATAGCTAGTGACATGGTGTAGCAATCGGCACTGGAGGCTAGCTCTAAACACCGAAGCTATGCCCCCGCCATGGCCGGTGGCACGGGGGGAGCTGAAGAATGTACAGTCAGGAGGAAGAAGATCAAAGAATGATGTGTACTCGCCAGCGTGTGCCCAGGTCTCCGTCAGGAACATGAAATCCAGTTCACGGGAGGTGAAGAAGTCGTTCAGCAGGAACGTTTTGTTAGCTATCGACCTAGCATTTAGCAAAGCCAGACGTAGTTTTTGCTCCGGGCTTGCCGACGGTGTAGTTCGTCTCAGCTGACGAAGATGTCCGTGGTGAACGCCGCGCGGGCCGGGAGCAGTCAGGCGGACAGGAGTAGCTGCCAGTCGGACAGGAGGAGCAGTCAGTCGGACAGGAGGAGCAGTCAGTCGGACAGGAGGAGCTGCCAGCGGATCCAGCAGAGTCCGTAGCTCCGGAAAGACAGGGCGAATCCACCGATCCCTCACATGGCGTGCAGCGGGAGGGCCATGACATCCGAGGCGTGGATAGGTCCCGGAAGAAGCCGTCAGGTAAGCTTTTAGGTGGACCAGTGCACCACCACGCTTTCCCCGTCGTCTGAAGCGCTTTCGGCGAGGCAGGATGCGGGGCAACCGGCGCAGGTAGGTGGGTATATCCAACAGAAGAGGGGGGGGGGGACGATTTTTGGTTGCCAGATGTGGTTTTGGGCAGCAGTATCAACTCCAGTGAGGGTCTGAGGTGGAGGAGAGCTTGGCGATCATAGACGAGCAGAGCAGAGACATTCTGACAAACATAAAACAAAAACAAGAAAGCTATAGGTAGACAGCTGAGCGAGCGGCGGGCCGACACAGGCGCCATCTTGAATCACGTCAATCACGTGAATAAACAGGGATGTCCTTTGAAATGATCCGAAGACAGACAGCTTGGCCTTGGAGCGTAACATTTTCTATTTCACGGCTGGCTGCTTGAGGATATAATCATCTTTAAGAATAAACAAGGATAGTAATTGCATGTGTGCTCCAATTAGAGTTGTCGGTTGGGCATATCTAGATTCAAGGCTGGTCGCTGGCCCTCGCCGACAAGAACAAACCCAGACACAGATATAAGAACAAGTGTCACTGAGGAGGCTTTTAGAGGTAGTACACCGTGCCGCCTGTCAAACACTGCCATCCTCTCCAAGATAAGACACGCACAAACATACCTTTCTGCTCCTACCTTCTGCTCTGTCAGCCCTAATACGTGCAGAGAGACAGGAACTGAGCACTGCGCCTTCCTCCCTCTCTGCATTCATAGTGTGTACGTAGACACTATTTCCTCTGCATTTGTGGAGATGGGGGATGGAGGGCGTCCACTGGGGCCGCACCACAAATTGCTGATGGATCAGAAATGCTGTGTGATGCTGCACAACAGGAGAGTGATTAGGAGACGGTTTTGTCATTATTCCCTGATATATTTGGGCTCTAGTTAGGAGTCTTCACCCTCCACACAATCGCTGACATTTCCACTGTCTGTCACGATAAGGAAGCATTCTCTTCACTGCGAAGAGACAGGCAGTGATTAACTCAACGCTCGGGACAGATAGCTTCCACTGAATGAAGGTCAAACTGCAAAAAAAGTCCTGTTTTGACAGGAATTCTCAATAATGGCTTCTACTGAAAAATGCATAGCTTTAAATTAGAGACCAACAACTACACACCAAACAATTGCTGAAGGCAGACACAGTCAAGGTCGAGATGAATCTGGCACAGATATTGACTGAGTGAGAGAAAGAGAGGGAGAATGTCAAACTGAAAGAGTGGCTGAAGGAGAACTGAGACAGTGGACAGGTCACACCTATCCTCTGTGATTCTCTATGACCCTATATCATAAGAAAAAGATCCAAGAGAGAAACAGGCCTCCATGAGAGGATGAGAGAGGTGGAGAAGAAGACGCACTGACAGATCTGATGATGACCATCTGTCATCAGCTCCTCACACACCTCGCTGCCCTGCATAGGAGGCAGGCAGGCAGGCGAGTGCACACACGTACGCACCCTGCAGCTGGAGAGAGGAGTTGAAAAAAATAATGTTTAGCAGCTTCCTTCAATCTGTCAGTCACTCATCCCTCCCTCGCCGTGTTGTTCCCACCCCTCTTTCTGCTTTTACATCTCAATCTGCGGCGCACCCGTATCTGCGGCCAGGCATGACTCGCCCGGGTCGTGACAGGGAGATAACACGAGACAAACCATGAT
Source organism: Harpagifer antarcticus (assembly GCA_902827135.1). Lineage (NCBI taxonomy): Eukaryota > Metazoa > Chordata > Actinopteri > Perciformes > Harpagiferidae > Harpagifer > Harpagifer antarcticus. The sequence goes on from CADEHL010000091.1 coordinate 340,092, forward strand.
GCCACAATGGACATCCCACCTCTCTCGGTCTCTGCTCAGATTTCACGTCTCCTCGGGCCATCTGTCAGGAAGAGACCACGTGCTGGTGGGCTATGAAGCACTGATATGGCAGCAGGCTCCTCCGTGCTGCCCCGAGAGATGATACACACATGAAATGTCTTTGATATCTGTGTATTTTTCGGGGGGGGGTGGTGGGGTGGGTGTGTGTCTAAAGTAATGTTTCTGTAATCAGTGTTTACATGCCGGAGGAAGGAGCTGATATTGAGTAAAATCTTCAAAAAGAAGAGGCCGCTAATCTCCAGCCTGGGGGCAGGATTAAGGCACCTTCAGAGGAGGCATCCTCTATAATCCCCAGCCTCTGAATAAACAACTGTGTGTACATTCATACACAGACCAGGAAGTGAAGCAGTTATGGATAATGTTGGTGTATGAACTGTAAGGAAAAGACAATGAGAGTGATATATGAGATACTCAGAACATTTTAGTCTAAGTGATTTGAATAACATTTAGACCAAGTTGTTATTGGGAGTATGGTTGGAAAATTGCCTTTTTTCAAGACAATCAAAAATGATTGTAAGCACTCAATCAGATCTGAAAGGGGTTAGCTGTTATTACCAGAAAGAAGAATGCTAATGCAGCAGGCAGAATGCCTTTTATCATTACTGTGGATTTGTATTTCACTCCTCTCACAGAATGACAACTATGATTGGAGGTCACCTTCATCTAAGCCTCTGACATTTCAACAACAAACGCTCAGACGCACAAGCGCATGGAACACTTTCTACACTCACAATACATACAGAAGATTCTGATATGAGTTATAATAGAAGTGCTTGTTTTGAGACATATTGTAAGTCGCTCTCTCACACATACACCCACACACTGAGCAACAGTGATAGGGTGTGGAGCCCTGGCTTATCTGCAGTATAACTATCTATCTTCACTGTCTGCTCTCCTTTGCCCTCCTTGTCTGGCAGCCCATAGCCAGAGACAGGCCTCCTCTCTGGGGAGCCGAGGACAGCAGCAGACACAGCTTTACAGCACTCACTAGACAGCAGGGTTTAGAGGAGCCAGCAGACTGAGAGTTGGCCGGAGTCAGGAGGGGAGTGTGCGTGTGTGTGTGTGTGTGTGTGTGTGTGTGGGGGGGGGGGGGGTACTATGAAAGCACTCAAAGGTCAGGTGAGCTGGCTGCTGCTCTTCCACTGGGCTACCACTTGGCGCCTCAAAGGTTAGACGGAGCCCTCGGCCGCACCAGAGGTGATGCGAGAATACAAGAAATGTCACCAACACCAACACATCTCCAGACAGTCGATACTGGCAGAGAAGCAGCAGCATCACAGCATGCTACCGCCTTTGTTGGAAAGACATTTCAGTCAGAGTGGTGGGTAAAATGTCCTTCAGTGGAGGGCAGGGTAAAGGGTTAAACCAGATAGGGGGGGATTCTCCTTTGATGCCAATCTTATGCCCATTTTCCGAGTTTAGTCTACAAAGGAGATGGTTTGCATTTCAATTATTATAACTGTTCTTGAGTAGTTGTATTGACTTGAGACGTAAACTCAATCTGAAACCCATGCCACATGAATGCAGCACACATGCCCAACCTTGCAATGTTAATTAAATTAAAACATTACTTGTGTATCCCGACTGTAATTCGGTTGAGTTCCAAAATGTTATGGGTTCTTCCTTGGAGCATGCTTCAACCAAGTTAATCAAGTTGCATGAAAATAGTGCCAGTAGTTTCTGGTAATACTGCTGACAGACAACCGATATACAAACAGGAAACCTTTCCGACTCTCCTCTTCTGTCCTTCATTACAAGACAGAGTCTCATAACATATGCAACAATAACATGTTTCACAAACATTACAGAGTCCAAGTCAGACATTATAAGACAAATGAAATGGATAACCAGTTACACCATCACCCCCGTAAATGTCACATCCCTTCTGGTGCTCCCCATGTGGGCTTATTAATCCCCGGGGAGGCAGGGGACAGAGGATGAGTGTGTCCAGGCTTGCCGTAATATCCTCTGGCCCGGCACGGAGTCTATGTGTGAGCCTGCCAGCCCCCACCTCCACCACCAACGCCATCTGTTTCCTGCCCAGTACTCCGGCTTATGAACCTGCTGAGCATTGGGATCTCCCGCTCTTCTGGTCCGCATAGAGGCTGTGCTCCAATCTACACAGAGGCTCTATATAAATCAGGGATGGGCAAATGGTGTTCAATACAAACATGCCACTTGGAAACATTAAATAACATTTCTGTGAACTGATATTTGTTTAATGAGCTTATTAGAGGATGTTCCCTGAAAGATTGTAAAATGTCAATGAAGATGTCAGACTTAGTATATTTGTTAATAATTACATACAATACATGGAATGTGTGTGTGTGTGTGTTCCAAGTGAATCTGCGGCCCCCTGGTGGCCAGTACATACATTATGTGGCCCCCACCACCATCCAAGTTGCCCATCCCTGATATAAATGAATAATATTCGGGTTAGAATCAACAGTTGACACCGACAGTGCAACACTTAGATGTTCTACTAGTAGTTCAACTTACACATTGTAGATAGAAGAAAAGTTATAGAATTTTTTCTTAAAAATAATAGAAAAAAATGGATTGTTGAATAGATCTTTGATTTAAAAAATAAAATACTAGATGGTTCTAGGGAAGTTTTATTTCCGTTCATGCTCCTGCCACCTGTCAGTAAGTTACTGTTCATATTGTGCAAATAAAAAATCCACTCTGTATACTTGGGCTGCTTTGTGAATCTCAATATGTTCTCTCTCCCCATACTGTATGTCCCCTGGGGCCCCATTTCAATCCAGCATCACAGGGGGTCTGCTCCTGTCATTTCGGCTACCTGTCTGAAGCTGGCACACTGCAGATCCTCTCAACTCAGAACATTCCCTCAGTACTGCTCTGCAATAGAGTACACGTTGTAATAAAAGACTGTCTATCTTCAAGCCCAAGTCCCTTGAACTTTGTAATTCAGAAAAAAAAACAGACAAAGGAAGACTGCAAAGGTGACATGTCAGGAATCAAATGATTGTTGTCTGCCTCGTTCTTATAAACTGAGGTGCAAAATAAGGACACATGAAGCAAAATATAATTTTTCAAATACTCTTATAGAATTGGATGAGAAGATGGATATCCTTTAATTTCTGTATCCTAGCTTAATATAAGGCTAAAGCCTCAAGCCGGTTAGCCTACTTGGCATGTTGAACAGTAAGAAGCCAACCACACGCCAGCAAATCCAAAGCGTACCAAATATATCTTGTTTGTTTATTCCATACTTAAAACAATGGAAACTACAGCCCACCATTTTACAGGGGGACATGTGCCAGACAGTTTGTTGGTTGGGGAAGGAGCTGCCTGGAAATCTCTACTGTTGCATAGAAATGTCTCTCAGTCTCTCACATTAGCCCACATAAAAACAGTCTATATTCATAGTTACTCTTTTGAACAAGTTAAGTTGCATTTAATTAAGCTATTGGTGTGCTGGCCCCAGCTTCATATTCAGTGCCAGCTTTAGTTGTCTCAACTAACTCTGCAAGAAAGCAATTGAGTGTTTTCATTGAAAGATTACTGACTATTCAGAAGAACCACAAGCCAATCAGAGCGGGGCCTCCGTTTCCCCATCCCAGCCAATCTGCAGCATCACATTCAGTCAGATTCTAACACGCTTACCCTGAAGGTAACCAGATCACAGATCCATTTCTGCGCTCACTAAATCACTCTTACCCTCTCCATCTCCCACATTCGCCACTTTCTGTTGCTAATCATATTTGTTGACACTGAATAAAAGACTAACATCCTCAGAAACCCTTTAAACTGCTACAAGAAGTTCAAGCCCAAGGTCCACCTTGAAATGTATATTCATCACTCTTTTGAAGTTGGGTTGAAAATATACTTCATATAAACTTGGTCTCCAGTGAGCAGGATGACCTTGCACGCTTTCTGATCATAATGTGAGCTTTAGAAGCACCTATAGGATCCATGGATCCATCGACTCTTGGCTGCACGCCCCCAAGGACTCCGAGTCTCCAGTTTCTCCCTAATGGAAAAGGCAATGGGCGTGACATTTCCCCTGACAGCTGACTCCTTTAAACCCAGCGAGAGATCTGCTCTACACTGTGGGGTTCATCGATGAGGATGGAGCATCCAGGATAGAATACAGATGAGCAAAATGCAGACATGCGAAGAGGAAAGACGCATCATCATCATCATCATCATCATCAGACAGCTCTCAATCTGTCTGTGGGAAAGATTCAAATGTTTTAGTTTGTTTAGATTGCAACATGTCCTTGTTAGAACTACAGGCCTGCAAATGCATTAGTTCTGCCCAAACGGGTCAATACTCCTCACTGAGCGTTTGAAGGTCAGACCTATTTCACGTAGCACAGATCCGGAGGTCACAGGGTCACTTTACACAGTACACTATTCACCAGTAAAAGTGTACTTCGCATAGTGGAATATTATGTGAGCATACTGGGGTTGCTTTTGTTGGTGAAGTGTATTTCTTTGACACACATGCTGGTTCCTTCATGTTGAAGGAGCTTCAACTGACACTCATTTAAAACAAGCTTTTCTAGCTGGTCTGACCAGACCAATACAGATTGTCCACCAAGCAAGGACATGAAAGCCTGAATATGATGCATTTCTGATGCTATGCTCATACAGTAAAAGCCATTTTGAATGGAAGCTGATGTCATGAATCAAGACATAATGTCCAACACTTGTTGCTGCATGACAGGCGTGTCAAACTGCAAATACAACCTGAGCTGGCCTTAACTCTTCAAAGCTCCAATAAGACGGTAAAGCATAACTAATGATATGTTTATGTTTGACCACTTCCTGTTCCCATCTCTCTCCCTAAAATCCCTGTTCCGTTCTGTCTAAAAAATGAAAGAAAAATGTTTCTTGCTCTGAGAGTTTTCAGAGCTATTTACAAGAAAGCTACGTGGCCGAGGTCCTTATCAACACTTCAACTGTGACTCAGGGACAAAACCACGCGCCACACACTCGCTCATCTTACTAGTGAATCCTTGGACTCAGTGTCCTCTAAGGAGATGAGACAGACCTCACATTCTCTCTGCAACAACACAATAATCCAGCAATAACAGTGCTGCAGAGTATCACAGAACTCCAAGGTGTACCCTGCTGATGTAAGAAGGCTTTAAAGACTGCACATTTCCATTGCTAAGAAAGCCAGTGTTCACACAAACACCGGATCAAAATGTGAGTCAACAAAAGCTCTTTTTCTGGCCCCTGGGAGCCTCAGCGATAGAGAGGCTATCAGTGTGTGTCTTTTATCAGGTTAATATAAGTGGGTGCATGTGGGAAAAGAGCACGTTGTGTTTCCAGTGTCAAATGCTGTTATTCCAACACAAAGGCAATAGTCAAATGTCCCTCTTTATCTCCATCTTTTCGCTCTTGCCCTTGCCTGCAATCACGGACCGCAAAGTGTAACAAGGGTGAAGCGGCAGCCTGGGAGGAGAGCAGCCTCAACATCCTCTGAGTGCATCTCCCACAACATACCAATTTCTCATTCTTCAATCAAATGTCCATGGAGAGCAATGAAGGCAAACATTCTCCCTAAAAGAAATTGGCAGCCAGGGCACATAAACGATCACGGGCGCTCTGCTGCTCTCTGCTGCTCTGCTCCCAGGACAGATCTTTATTTCATGTGGACACCCTTTGTTTGATTGCCTCTACTTGCTGATATGAGGAGTAATGTATTCTGCATTGTATTCTCTTGAGTTAAATGTTGATATGCATGTAGTAGATTAAGCTTTTTTTTAAATGCATTTCTCTACTGTAACAGAAAGGGGTTAGGCTGCAACTGGAAACTGATTTCATTTAGATTGATCAGCGTAATTACCGTAAGGCATTGGAAATTGCATAATTTCTCTTATGAGAAGTACAACTTTTACTGATTGCATGAAGTTTAAATTGCTTCCTAAATCAAGCTTGAGGAACTTTGATAGTGGCATGGTACAAAATGAGATGGCAGCCACAGTGAGAACATTGAACACGTGTAGTTTGTGTAGCTGGGATGGATGGTACTGCTTCTGTATTACAGATGATCACTATATATATGAAATCCATGCCACGCCCCTAATATTACTGGACATAACTGGACATTCATTTGGAAATGACAGTTCTACCATTATGATCCAACGGCTGGATTCAGAAGTCAAATGATTGATTTCTACGAGTAAAGATTGAATAAAACAATTGTAAAATGAACAATATACTATGACTCTTGCGAAGAAACTCCATCATAACTCACGTAAAGAGGTTTATAAATACTGTGGAGGATTAGTAACTGGTAATGGAACAAATGATTAAGTTACCAAATGCAGTTTTTGTTCCTTATTTAATTGTCCATTAGCAAGGCCATCATAGGTTTAAATGACTGTGAGCCATTTGTGGGTCTTTTTCAGAGAAAACAATAATCTCAATTTTTCTAGGTTAACTTTGTAAATGGAAGATCAGATATTCTCCGAGGTCTGAATGGTGAATTTTAAGAAAATCACTCTAAATGTACGAGAAAAAAACTTGAGTATGCTCTGATTATAAAACGGCACAAAATTGCGAATAAAAATACAATCTCAGAATGTCACAAATTTAAAAGAAAAACTCAAATTGTATACATCGCATAAATATTGCACTTCAAAATAGTACTAAAATAATGTAGTACTACACTACACGCTGTCATACTACAAGTGTAGTGAAAGATAATCAGGACAGAATATGTCTTGATAAACAGGCCTCCATGTTATTAAGTGGAGACTGCTGATGACTGCTTGATCAAAGTGGTGACAGTATGAGATGTGGTGAGGACGTCCTCTATAGACTGCAGAGCCGTGTTACTTTACTATGCCATGAACTCATCACAACAACAATAACACATCCGACATCATATCTCCAAACCAACCAGACGGCATACTCTGTTCATGCTACACACCACAGTGAACGCTCATGTTATCACTTACAACATTCATAGAGACAGCAGTTACACACCAGTCTGTTCCTTCTGTTGGTTGTGGATTTCTTTGTGCTCTGTTGGTGGAGGCTGCCACTGTTTATCTCTTCCTCCTTTCAGTCCTATATCAGGTTTGAATTCACCGTCTGGGGGCGGTGTCTGCCAGACACTCTCTGATAGAGCTTCTAAATAATTCACCATCCACTATCCATGTCCATATACCTTTATATAAACACTCTCTTTAGTTACCATAGGTACAGGTTTGGCCATGTTAGGCTGTCTCCCTTTCTTCCTTTACAGACTCTCAGAACATGCTGTGGATGGGATTTCACCAACAAAGGATGATCTCTAGATATGTGTTCTTTTTTGCATGTCTTTTGTAAGGGACTTTCTTTTGTCCAAACACCTCATGCCTGCTGCCAATTTCTACTGAAATCAATTGGCATAGTATATTCATTTCCACGCACAGCGGGATGCCTTGTTATTTAAATGCACTGACGGGTGCTTTAAAAAAAAAAAAAAAAGGTCAAAAATATCAAGCATGTGCCAACACTCTAAAACAACAATTGTTTGCACATTTTCATAAGGCAATGCTGGCTTATTGTATTGTTGTTGTTGTTGTTGTTGTTGTTTGATATACAGTCACAATAACAATGAATCAAAAGCTTGTTAAAGATGTGCTTATAAGCTGATGTCTGATGCCTGTATTATCAAATTGCTAAAGGTACAATGTTGGCCTTAAGTGTAAGATAAAAGCAGCTCTGAGACTGCACTTTACACTAACTTTAAGCAGTTATGTTAATCATGTTCCTACAGTAGTTTAGCATGCTTACATAGCTTATTTAATTCTAACTAACTATACATTCATTACTACTTTTTACATTAGTCTGATGATGGCTAAATTCATCTAAGTTATTACAGTTCCTCTTGTGATGTGCTGAAATGCCAGTGTGTGTTTGATGCATCCGTCCACCCCACCTCCTTCATTACATGAACACTCTTCATCCTTATTTACATGACTATACCCTAGAAAGCATCAGAAGTGTTTTACTGTGGAAGTCAGGGCTACTGACCGAGGCTGTTTGATGACTTTGTAGGGAGATTGTGTTTCTTTAACAGCACTCGTTCTTTAAGCCTTGTACATGAATAGAGCCAAAAGGGTGTTGAGAGGCCCAAATCCAAGTTATGAGAGCAATCAAAGGCTAATGTAAAAGTCAAGCTGCTGGAGAAGCGGCTGCGAATAATACACACGCTGGTCTTTATGTTAAACAGGTTATTAATTATTTAACAAGAGCCATTTGGTCACAAAACTCATAATCGTCCAACTGGAGGCTTAAAATGGAACATTGTTTAATCAGACACACCCAGGCATAGGCTCAAAGACACACCATTTGTGACGATTATTACTAGTTACTCACAAGCAGCCACAGGTGAATTCCACACCAAGCTCAAACTGCTTTCCGCCAGTACGCTAGCTCGAAGCCGAGGATAAAGGGAAGGGTTATTTTAGTTCTGGCTCTAAACAGGGAGGCAGAGCGACGACTGCAGCAGGAGAGGCCGATATGAATTCCCAGAATGGTTCAGTAAAGAAAAGATGGAAAAGGTCGGAGCCTGCATTCATCTTTTCAGCGCAGCCTCACCTTCTCCAGCTTGTATTCCTCTGCGTCCTTGGCCTTTTCCCGTCTCTGGAGTAAATAAATGGAAATGTGCCACGCGGTGCAGCTGAGCACTGAGGACATATTATCATCCGCTGCTTTCACTTCCGCAGAACCATTGTCGCTCATTACACGCATCCATTCACAATACTGTTTATCCAGCACAATTAACATGCTGCGGATTTCAAAAGACTGTACGTGATGCAAATGAAGGTTATTTAGAATGATCTAAATAGAGCATATGAACTGCATGCCGATACGAGTGGGGGATTACATCAGTGTACCCTAGTAAGTGATGTCTTTAATGGGTGAGAGAGGTTAGTAATTCACCAAACAAGTCATTACTGAGGCTCTGTTTCATTTCCCCATGGGGGAGCTGCTCCCTGAGTCATCATGGTGTCTCGGCCCATCCTCCCCTCCGCCTCACCCACTCAGGATTACTGCAGCTCTGGATGGGCTGCTGAGAGGATCCTCCCACTCACTCTTTTGCTTTATCTACAGCATCTATCGGCACATCTGGATTCAGGGGCTTTCTAGGGAGTACTTAGAAACACTTGTACAAGCACCATCAATGTAGCATTTATGTGTGTGTGATTGTAAAATCTCTCACGGCGGAGCTGATTTGGAGAGCCAATTCAAAGGTTTTTTGCACATTGAAGGTTAATAAACTATATTTTTACTACTATATATTTATTTTTTTCTACTATATTTTTCCTCGATTAGGATGGCAGTTTAAAAAAATAGGAGTTCAAGTGTAAACGTTGTTTATTGAAACAAAACAAAACCACAACTGCTGCCAGACGGTTTATCCTCTAACATTTGATCCACAAATAGGACATTTTGTGCAAAACTGCTCAACTTAGCATTTAAATAAGGTATTTGACTGAAACCAGTATAATAAGTTCCTTGGGTCCAAATGGGAGCTTGTACCATATATATAATGCGTTCCTGAGACAGTTGTATTGACTTACATCTGACAGACATCTGGATGGAAGCATAATGTCTCCTGCCTTGGCTGCAGACAGCATGGACAAAGTAGACAAACTATGTTGGTTATGTTTAGACAATGGTTACCTTTTAAAATGTCGTTTTGGTATCACTCGTGACAACAGCTGTCTCCTGGGTGGAAATTCTGTGTTTTGTTTCTACCCAATCTTATCCTTGTCCCCATGCAGACTTCCGCAGAACACAATGATTACAATTGTATTTATGAAACATCAAAAACAAACGTAATCCTGAGGAAAATACATTTACCTGGACATTTAAAAGCAGTTTTGCAGTATGGAAGTGCATTTATAGAAGACTGAGAATAGGAACTGCAGTCAGGTAGTGTAGATAGATGCTGTATGTTTGCTGATGAAAGAATAGGGGGGGGGGGTGTGTGATGTGTGTGTGTTCTCTGCAGTCAGCACGGCAGATGGTTTTGTGTTGAGGGTGTGTAGGCCGCAGCAGCTGCTCTTGTTGCAGCCTCTCTCCATTTTTCTCACTTGCACTCGCATCAACACACGACACGGCCCTCCTGAAAACTATACCAGGATCACCTGACGGAACTAGACACTGATCTGCTCCATTATTCATGAGCTGACCGAGAGCGGCTACATGACCAGTCTAATATGCTGTACATTCCTAACACACACAGCGCTCTCCAGGCATCCACAACACTCCACCCGAGGTCTGCTGTAATTCAGTCCTCGCCGCGGCAGAAACTACACTTTGTCATAGTAAAGAAACCACGAGGCCTATGACATCATTCGCATGTGAGGGGAGAGTGAAGTGGAGAAATAAAAAAATAGTGTTTTCACCCCTCCCCCCACCCCTCTTTGTCTCACTCTCTCCCCCCTCCCCTTCACCTCGCCTCTGAGGAAGAACTTCAAAGCAGCTCTGAAGTCAGTGGGATAGAGGAAGGAGGTCCCATGGGGAGAGTAGCACACACACACACACACACACACACACACACACACACACACACACACACACACACACACACACACACACACACACACACACACACACACACACACACACACACACAACTGGGTGACAGCTTCAAACGGCCCGCCTCTGAAAGTGCACGGCCTGCTCTCATGACTGTATTGACTTCAATAATGCAGTTTAATGTGCCTGTTTTATAACATATGCCAACACACACAACATGCACAAGCACACAAACTCCAGATGTGATAGAGCGCACTGATTTGAATGGATTCTAAAGCTAATGTTTAATTTAGTAATATTAGATCTGAGGAAGATACTGAATAAAACATTGTCTTACTTAGCAATTATCAGCAAGTGAAGGACAAAGTTCTTAAGACACAGCCTCGAAACCCACACAAATGAAAGTTGGGTTGAATTATTCAGTTTTTAGTCCTTGATGTACATTTGATCTAATGTTTCTAGTTGTTCTGCTTCTTGATGAGGATGAATCTGGGGCTAAGCTCCCTTTGATCAGGAGATGAAGCAGATGTTCTCTTGATCTTCCAAGTTGCTTAAATGCTCTCCGCAGCAGGAGGCTGACCTCAAACCTAAAGTTACATTACACACACGCAGAATCTAAATCCAAACTATTGAAAGAAAAACTAAATCCCCTCTGAGTGTCGAGTGGGATTTCAAAAAGGAGAATAAAGAGAAGAAGAGGCTTGTCTTTGCATCTTTGTCCCCATACAGGAGATGACGCATTCTCAGCAGGGGCTTTCAAACAGTGACACACACCTGCCCCGGGGGCATCCGAGGCAAAGACTCTCAGACTTACACTTTCTTACCATAGCTGCAACGATGATTGATAAGTGGCATTTTTTGTTTTTTGTTTTTATCCAAAGCGACGTACATACTCAATACTGTGGGCAATCCCCACAGGAGCAATTTGGTGACGTTTCTCAGGGACACAACAACATGCTGACTGCAGTGGGGTTTGAACCTGTGACCCCCTGATCCCAACACCAACGCACAACCCACTGTACCACACGCATCCCACCTTTACGTGATGCAATACAAGACTCCTCAAGACATAAACTTGGACTTTTACAAATTTGGAATGGACACGTTCCACGTTCTATATTCTGACATTTCATAGACAAAACACTTTTTGAACTGATCTAAAAAATCAAAGGAAATCTGCAGAATACTGATTTCCACTGTATATAAATTATTCACAAATGTGCTTTAAAATGATAGAAGACACCCTATAACTAGAACTTGCCTAAGAATCATCAAATGTTGAGGTTTTAAAGTAAACTATGGGAACATTAGGAGTTGCTAATAGCTTACGGTGCCACCTTTACAGAAGGGGCTCAAGTTAACAGATAACAGCTGGTCTCTGTTCTGGGGCAGTTTCTCTTTCCTTTGAAAAGTCTCCGCCTTGCAAACATTACATCTGGCTGTTACACTGCCTTCACTTTCAATTTTATAATACTTCCAAACTCCTGAAATGTTCTCTGTCCCGACTCCCGAGTCACCAGCTGGACGTAGCCTCTCGTTAGCTAACTGCTACTATTAGACACTGCGCCCACTCTGTTGCCAGATTTGAGAGAAATAAGCAACCAGGTCTGAAAACAAGCCCAAAAGAAGCAACACATACATGATGTTGTGTAATTTTAAACCAAAACTAAGGCCTCAGGATGACTTTAAGACGTGAACATGGTCATTTTTGTTTTGTAACATTAAATAAAATAATAAAATATTTTATAAAAAAAATTAAAAAAATCCCGATCCCCGATTTTTTTCTCCCGATTCCGATCTTTTGAAAATCACGTGATCGGCTCCGATCCCTGATCACGTGATCGGATCGGGACATCTCTATTTGAAGCACAGGGATGCACATTTCAGAATAGAACAAGATACAAACCTCCCACAATGTTGTGAGAAATGCTTCATCACGCAATGGAGAGACAAAAGAAACCAGCTCACATAATGATACAGAGTAAACTCCAGAAAGAGTTAGAGAGAGAGTTAGAGAGAGAGTTAGAGAGAGAGAGAGAGAGAGAGAGAGAGAGAGAGAGAGAGAGAGAGAGAGAGAGAGAGAGAGAGAGAGAGAGAGAGAGAGAGAGAGAGAGAGTACCCGTTCTGTTTCAGTGTCTGTTTTCAAAGAAGGAGGATTAAAAATGGATGCGCTTTAACATGGGAAGAATAGCTTTCTATGTTGTCAGCCTGAGCGCTGTGACACGCTGCAAAGATGCTGAGGTAGGAGGGATATTCTGACAGGGATAAATCATTTCAGGTAAGTGCTGCATTCTGCCTGTGAGAGGGCGGCTGCAGGTTCTGAGGCAACACACACCAACAACAACAGCACATAGTCGGAAACAGACCAGCAACAGCACGAGTATGCTGGGTATCTCATTTAGACCAGGGTCTTATAGTAGCTTCTCATCATTCTTCAAGAGTGTTGGAGGTTAGAGAAGCTGGATATGGTACCATCTGTAATATGAGGCTATATTCTGAAATGACAGTCCAGTATTGATTCCTCACCCTTTTGTACCAATGCAGCTTTACCTATGGGAAAACACCGTTTCTTTATGGATCTGAGATCATTTACAGCTTGTCATTGTCCCAACCTTCAATAACAAATACACTGACCGATACAGTGCTACCAAGTTGTGAGAAAAAAGATAACACTGTGGTCCTTTTTAATATGATTCCAAATATATTTGTAATAGATGTAACATTTTCCACGTTCAATCTCTGATCACCGTGATTTGCTTCAAAAACCACACCAAACACAGCTCCCTTAGAAAGATGCTCCACATCCCCTCCATCCAAATGATACAGCAAAATAACTCAACTCTAGCAAGAAATACTCTGTGCATTTGGATCTGACACAGACTGACACGTTTCTTGAATAAAAGAAAATGATAATGAAAGAAAACCCCTGCAGTGATGCCATATAGCCGGCTACACCAGTCCTCACCCGCCAACTCATGTGCACTTTCTGGCTGATTCTCTTTCACAGCCCAGTCTACTTGGCTGCCTTTTCTCATACTGATATTCTGAACAATCTGTGCTGTTGTATTTGCTGTAAAGTGTCTCTACTGTAGGCTATTTTTATTATATGTACAGCACTTTGGCTCGGCCAAAAATCGTTTAGAAATGTGCTATATAAATAAAACTTGATTTGATTTGAATTATTTTTCTTTGGTTAAGCATAGTTCAGTTCTGTGCTAAAAAGAGATGAAAAGGGAAGTATTGAAGCACCTTTCTTTAGCACTGAGAGAATTCCAGCAGCTCCTAACACGGCTGTCACTTAGTACTTTGGGTCATTTCACTCAGTTAAGAACCTTTCTAAGCAACAAAAGACTTCTCCACCGCAGCCATATCGGGTTATTGAAAACACTTGAGCTTAGGAAAAACTACCACTCCATCTATCCTCTTCCCCCACGTTCAACTGTCCTTCTCCCCACCCCCTACAAGGCTCTCCGCGGCTTCGCCCTTCAGGAGAGCAGAAGAAGGAGGAAGTAGGACAGGAGGAGGAGCAGCGTGTGTCTGCTGGGGAGGGGGAGCAGAGGAGAGGCGAGCGCAGGGAAGGCCAGCGCTGACAGAGGCTGCATGTGGCGGAGAGGGACACATGCATTGCGATGCTGCAAAGTGGTGGAGGCGGAGGTGGGGTATTTCGCTGTTCACCCAGGAACAATGTGAATGTGAAGCTGGCAGGAGACAGATACTTTGTGGAGACAGACGGCAGAGGGAGATAGAGGGAGATGAGTGACGTTCCTCCCACACCTCTATGAGCGGCCACGTCCTAATACAAGCTAATCCCTCTATCAGCCTCTTACCTCACCTGGGCCTCTCGTGCCAATGCAAGCTCTACACAGACAAAATGGAAGGCTGCTTTCAAAGATACACACAGGAATGTTTATCTTCACCTGAGCCCATGCAGCTGAGCCTTTGGTCAGCACTGTCCCTGTCACTCACACAGCTCCTGCTGACTTCTCCTTTTTAGCCGAGCAGCTGATTACTGACTCACGGGGTGTTCATGAAGACTGAGGCAAACAATCATTTGCTATGTCGACACGGACTGCATTTGGGATCTGTGCGTGTTGTCGCACAGCTGGGGTTTTATCGTCTTGGATTTTGCAGCAGCATGATGGGAGTTTTGCTTATTAATTAGGGAGGGCACTGTTTACATTATGGATTCAATCTCAATGAATTATTTGTGCTGTTTAGAAATTGTCAGAAAATAATGAAAAATATCCTTTGCCAAAACCCAAGGTGACAATTGCACACAACTGGTTGTCTAACCAACAGTCTAAATTCAAATACATTATCAAAAAACCCACAGCTGACATCTTCACACGGCTTGTTTTATGAAACCAACAGCCTAAAAACCGAATCACATAAAACAGCAATTCCTTTGTAAAGCTGAAATCATTGCATGTTTGGCATTTCTGAATAAGACTTCAAAATGTATTGCTTTTCAAAAACAGTTTGTGATAAATCTTCTGTAGATTCACAAATGGATTTAGGACTAATAGGTTCAACATTTGCCATCACAAACAATAGTTCCATTGAGGAGACATGTTCACAAGCACTCAGCTCCTCTCTAATGAAATAAATAAATATGATCCCTATAGAGATTTACCGTGTGTAATGAACCTCCATCTTCTTACTGCCGCTACACTTTGTATTCACATTTGTTCTGATGTTGGCAATAGAGAGATATTACAAAGACATGGAAGGACTGTAAAAGCCACAGCAGCAAAATAGTTTAAATAAAGCTCATACTGAATCTCCTCAATGTTATTTCCATGCTTATGTGTTTTTTTATTATTAAAATCTATTATTCCTTAATAAGATCTGCCATTTTTTGGTGCAAATTTCAATTCATATGACACCTGTCAATTCATAATTCGTCCCGTAGAGATGTTTTTTGAATGATCTACATTACACAGGGTAACGTTATAGCACTTAGACTAGATTGATCAAGTGGGTTAGGGTTAAACACTGTTTTTGTATGTACTCACTTTTCACGACCACTTGTGAAGTGTTCAATGCGAATATTGGTCAAATTCTAATTATTTTAGATAATGTTATTCTAATAATCTACATCAACTCGTTTCATATAAGTGTGATGTGAATGAACATATGCCGTGTGTAAAACGCAAGAACCGAGTGAAAGCGGTTTAACCAACACAATACGCACTTCAATTCACCCAAACAGCAACAGCATTAGAACAGTGACGATGATATTAAAGGTCCCGCAGCCAGGACAGAGAGGGATATAAAGAAACAGCGATAGTGTAGCGACGGAAATCGACGAGTTTATAAAAAAACAGCACCATCTGCAAAGCGAGGAGAGGCTGCCCAGCAAAAACACGGTCTCCGTACAACACAGCGGTGTAGTACTCAAGAGTCCCTAACAAGGGGTAATAAACTAACCATAAGGGGGAATTACGTTGCACTAACGGAACAAGAAGCTAACGTAAACAACGCCTCAATGCGCTCATACAGTATTTATGAAACTGGAGGGGAAGGGGAGCTTCTTCATTGATACTCCTTTTTATTCCTACTGCTTTAACTTGATACTATTTGAGCGTGTGGGGAAACTCGTACCTTTTATGCAGTCTTTAGCCTCGTTGGTGTCGGCGTTTCTGGGGGATATTCTTCGGTATTTGAGACTCGGTGCTGATGTTGAGCCGTGTCTTCCGTCCCTCCTCGTCTCCGTTAGCTAGCCCGCTGCCTCTGCTCGGCTTGTGGTGCTGAAGTGGACAGCGCACCGAGGAGCTGGGAACAAAAAGCCCACACGGCGTCTCTCCGGGCCGGCGTGCAGCACAGCGCCCTCTCCCGGGCCGGAGGGGCGTCTGGAGCCATGTCTGGAGCCCACAAAGGTAGTGAGTAAACTGCATTGGAATAGCGTCACCCAGCGTTAGGAGTGAACAGTGTTTCTCTGTGGACGAATTTGTCCTGAATATTGGCCTCAGTGGCGTAGTTCAATTATTAACACATTTTACTTTTTAGAAGGCATATCTCGAAGACTCTTTGACATGTCGCAGTAGGAAAAGCACAGGTGTTATTAATTAAGCGAGTGATGGCTGCATTCCGTTACAATCAGTGGCGGCTCCAGAGTATTTTTGCTGGGTAATCTAAGGCTAACCCATACAGTGGTGGGGCTATGTCAGTATTTGCAATGTAATTACATACACGCTATGCCCCCCTTTACAGTGAAACGCCATGCTTGAGGTTTAGATTATTTAATTAGATAATGTTATAGTCTCAAATAATCAAAATTGAACTGTATGAAATAAAAAGGCACATTTGTCTTGTCGTAAATAAAAAGGGTTCGGAAAACACAGTCAAGCCAGCCCGCACGTTATTGCGTGAATATCCATGCATTACGGTAGAGGCCTGGAAAAACAATAACAAATATACATAAAAAACATACCAAACATATTCATATATACTGGAGCTTAAATTAAGAATTAACTGGTTTTCGGACCCCCCCAGACCCCCCCAATAAAGCAAAAATGCACGTTTCAGAGTGGCCTTTTATTGTGGCCAGCCTACGGCACACCTGTGCAATAATCATGCTGTCTAATCAGCATCTTGATATGCCACACCTGTGAGGTGGGATGGATTATCTCGGCAAAGGAGAAGTGCTCACTATCACAGATTTTTGAACAATATTTGAGAGAAATGGTTATTTTGTGTATATAGAAAATGTTTTAGAACTTTGAGTTCATCTCATGAAAAATGGGAGCAAAGACAAAAGTGTTGCGTTTATATTTTTGTTCAGTGTAGAAGCCCTATTTTATCAGTATGTCTGCACAGCAGTTACAATGGTCAAAGTACATTGAATTGTCCCCATTTTTTCTTTAATAAGTAACTAACATTAGATATTTGAAGGAGATATGGACCGCAAAACCAAAAATTGCCCTGGTTTTCATTTTAAAAATCAAGTCACCGAATGCAAGTAGTTGCCTTAGCTTATTTTGTTATGAGATGATGTTGTGAATTACTGTTCAAATTAGATAATGTAATAATCGTTTTGGTCTTATATTTCTTTTTTTCGGGGGGGGGGGGGTTTAGAGCAATAGCCCCTCCAAAAGTCTGTGCACGTCCCTGATAGTAGGGGTAGGATCTAGGGCGTGGTTTGGGATTGGGCTGTAGTGACCGGTCTCAGTTCTTATTATACATCCATGGTCTCAAGTCAGCACCGATGCAGACTGGCTGTTTGAGGGCTTGATAACCCACTCCCCCTCCACACTTGTTGGTTTGGAACAGCATTTAATTTGGCAGATCCTCCGCGCGAACGTGCAAACGGTGGGGTAGGGTGTAGGGCGTGGTTTGGGATCGGGATCGGGCCAGAGAGTCTGAGGATGTTTCGAAGATAGCAGGTCTGAAGAGAGGGTTCTGAACACTGTGAGGTTATTTGGTTTTTAAACTTTACGTTTTGTTAATGTCATGTTTTCTATTTCAGGCTGTGTGTTTCAGCTGTCAATCAGCTATCCACTGCGCCTTGTGCGTCTCAACCCTCAAGCAGCAACTCCAGCAACCAGATACAACAATTAAATACAATGTGTTGTGTGACTTGAGCTATCCAATGCGACTATTAAATGGTGTAATTGGATTCCATAGTTACCTGAAGTCAATTCACAAGCTACCCTGCAGTATACAAAGTTATTAAAACTAGCTCCACCTTTACCAGCTGTGATAACACTTAAATGCATCAATAATTATAATCAAAACATATTATATATAGTATTCTGAAATGGACCAATCTGCATAATGAGTACTTTTACTTTTGGTACTTTAAGTATATTTTGATGCCAATACTTTTGTACTTTTAGATTAACATTTTGATTTCAGGACTTTTACTTGTAACAGAGTATGTCTACACTTTGGTACTTCTACTTTTCCTTAAGTACAAGATCTGAACACTTCTACCACCCCTGGTAATAGGTAAACAACAAGCTTTAATTTAATTTTCTTTCAAACAAGCCAAAACAGCCGTCTTCTGAGCTGGACAGTTATATCACTCTCTATATACAGTTTAGCCTGAGGAGAGACGCAGGGGCCGTCTACAAAGTGCAACGCCAGAAAAAAATACTACAAGAAATACTCAATAACTTCCCTGTTGTTAGAAAAATCTCACTCGACACCGGCTTGAGTTTCAAAATCAGGATACACGCATTTATTATCCTTGAAAGAATGGTACGGAAGTAGTCATTAAATACAGCATATGGTACAAATGTCATTTTTGCAAGGATAATAAATGCATGTAACCTGATTTTGAAACTCAAGCCTCTGTCGAGTGACATGTTAAATAACACCTGCCATACAGTGTAGAGCTACCAAAATCATTTTGAACATTGGTGGTTGGCAAATCATTGAACATTTTTTCAAATTATTTTAAAATTATATTATTTTAGTTGCTTAGGCTAACTCAGGGGTAAGTGTTTTTTTTTTACCTGATTCTAAAATTAATATTGTTTTGTTTTTTGTTATGACTAGTATAAAAATAAACATTAAACTTAATATTCGAAAGAAAACCCTGTCTACTTAAGGTAGTCATTTTCTCTTATGTTTATCTTAGACTGGCACTGGTGTGTAATGGCAAATACAACAAGTGTGAAGTGTAATATGACATATTGTATGTGTTGGTTATTAAAGGCAAGGATTACACTCAGAAACAGTAGTTGTCAACAGAAATGAAAATAAAACTATTCAAAGTGACTGACATCCCCTTCTAATCTAAAGTACTTTATCAGAACGTAAGCATGGATCACAACAATTTCCTATGACTTTTTTTGGTGTACTGAATATATTATTTTTGCAGCTGGTGAGTTTTCTGGAATGTGATTATGCATTACTAACAGTCTCGAGTCTTTTTTTAAATCACTCCTCTGACTAGCACACTCCGGTAGTCCGGCATGGTAGTGGACTGCTATAGGCGCATTCACACCGCAGTACTTTTCCCACAAAGGTTCATGCGAACTTAGTTCATGCAAACTCTTTAGTTCGCATGAACTAAGTACAGATCGCGTTCACACCGGAAAAAGTCCCTGGGGGTGGATTAGGCAAATGAAGCCGCTGACGTCACTTCTTCTTCTTCTGCTTTGGGTTTACTGGCAGGCTACAAACAACTTCACGGCGGATACTGCCGCCCAAAGTCCCCGGCCGGAAGTCCCCGGAGTTGTAAGAGGACTTCAGTAGAAGTTGCTGGGACTCCCAGCAGCTTCTACTGAAGCCTTCCGAGTAAATCGCCAGAACGCCGACACCTCCTCATCTCCACCGCTCCCATGTTTTATTTTGTGTTGCCATAAGTTAGTCTCTCTGCGTTTCTGCGCTGGGCTAATGCTAATGCTAATAATGCTAATGCGAGGATAATAAAATGGCGGCTTCACAAAACTTTTTGGAAGTTTTACGGGGCGTGGTTTGCAATCCGCCCAGCCAATCAGAAATATAGCTCTTTTCTCACAAAAGAGCCGCTCGTAAGTCCCTGCTCTCTAGCAGGGACTTACGAGCGGCTCTTTTGTGAGAAAAGAGCTATATTTAGTACCGGCTCTTTTTGGTGTGAACGCGATAAAAGAGTTCACTGAACTAAGTTCGCATGAACCTTTGTGGGAAAAGTACCGCAGTGTGAATGCGCCTTATGTTTCCACTGAGTCTGTTCCCCAGGGTCACATGGGGTGTACATTGTCCCGAGTATCCAGGAGTGCAGAGTGGTCGCCCTGGGTCACAGCGAGGGTGGCCTGCTCCGGCAGCAGGCTGGGGTCTGACAGTATGGCCGTGGTGGTACTCAGGAGACGGAGAGAGCTCAGAACCACTGAGGGGACATGCAGGAAAAACAAGAACATAGAGTACAAGATGGCAAGTTACATATGCAGTGATAGAATCAAATGTTGGATGTATTCTGTGTGCATGGAAGAAGCAGTAGTTGTGCACTCACTGGGTCTTAAAGCAGGCAGGGAACAGTGCTGGTCCAGCCAGGACAGAGTGGAGCGGCACAGGTCCTCCACACTGGCTGTGGACACCATCCCATTATAGGACTCGAACAGCGGCTCAATGATTATACTGAACTGACACTTAGTTGAGGAAATAAGACGATAAAATGTGGAAGTTCAGGAATATTCTTCAATAGGCTCAAGCACCAAATGTTACTGATTTGATATTAAAGGGTCAGTTTACCAACAAAACTATAATGTATGTTTCCTCTGCAGAAATGTTTGCGTTCTCTGAAATGAAAGGGAACTAGATTGCATTTGGCTTTTGGTGCTCAAATCATCCAAATCTCCAGATATCATTATTCCATGATTCAGGATAATCCAGAGACCTTGTTGTGAGTAGGAACAATGTTATTTCTACCATATAAACGTGCAGAAGGAAGTATGTTTCTTCTCATAGATGATAGGCTCATTTTAACCTTTTGGGGGCAAAGTTATTTAATCGATGTACATAGCAAGTTATAGCAGGGATGGGCAACTTTGATGGTGGTGGGGGCCACATCATTGATGTACTGGCCACCAGGGGGCGGCAGATTCACTTGGAACACACACACACACAAATGCCATGTGTTGTATGTAATTATTAACAAATATACTAAGTCTGACATCTTCATTGACATTTTACAATCAAAGGGAACATCCCCACACAATGGAACATCCTCTAATAAGCTCACTAAACAAATATCAGTTCACAGACATTTTATTTCATTTTTACAAGTGGCATGTTTGTATTGAACAGGTTATTAAACAGTAGAATAAAGCTATTTTAAACTATTGGAAAGCACGGAAAATGTGTGTGTATTTAGATTAACCATTAAGATGACATAAACATGAAGTCATGCACACTAACCCAGACATTAGTTGTCTAACTTGAACCTAAAACACTTGTAGCCAGTCTCTGCATTCCCCTTATTCCACAATAAGGGGAATGTCAACACGCCCGCACTCTGCTGTTCCTCAGCGCCACTCCCCCTCCCTCCCGCTGAAATTATGAATGAAAAGCGTATTAATCATAGATAACAAGGCAGGGTCCGTGACAGTCTTGGTTTTAAGAATATTAAACTTGTTTCGCCAAAATCAGATGATAAAAACAACTTTTAAGCTTGTAAAGGCATAATTACAAGAGGCAACTTAACGTCACAGCAGGCATAACAACAGCCGGTGGTTTCCCCGGGAAACAAACACAATACACACAAATGCGTCACAGATTATTTTGCGGTATTTGAAATCATGTACGCAGCTCAAGACGTAACTATAGGAGTCTAGTGGACGGTATCAGTACTACAAGTAAAACAAATAAAACATTTAATTTTTTTTGTATTAATTACGTTGTTTATAAATTAATCTGAGGGCCGCAAAAAGAGGAGGTGGGGGCCGCATGCGGCCCGCGGGCCGCCATTTCCCCATCCCTGCTTTATAGTGTTGAAAGGCTGGTGTCATTCTTTCTAGTTGTCTTTTTGACCTCCCTATCCTCATCCCAAGCCCTTTGGTTCCTAATGCAGACGACACTTTGGAAAAAACAGGTAATAAATATGTATTTCCTTTTAAATTGTTCAGTCATTTCCTATAACAGCAGCTGTTTTTAAATCAATTGTCACTCAAACAGGAGTGAAATAAATTGGAGACTTTCTTCAGCTGCAAATTGATTTACATTATATGAGTTGGGAAAGAGAGTATTCACAGCACGAGGAAAGTGTATGTGATGAACTAAAAAAAAACATCATCCAGTGCAATGCTGCTCAAGAATGTCTGATATCACACTTTGGCCACAGACAAGTCATGTTATTGGGATCTATGTATTGTTGGTTGCGGCTTTTTATTGGATTTGTTCAACATAAGAGTCTATATTTAATCATCCAGCTTGTTCTTCAACGGTATTTTCCAGATAACATTGCTAGTGAGTGCTCAATTGTTCTGGAAGGAAAACTAATGGTCGATAAAAAAAGTCAATTGTCATTGTTGAATAGCTATGTCTATAGAGGCAACAAAGTGAGCAGTCAAACAAACATTACAAGCGGCTTTCTTGAGTGTATATTAAAAAGAAAAGACCCTTTTGGATATATTTTTGATTCATTATCTGATATTTCAGCAGTTAGATAAAAGCACTATTCACAGTACCAAAATGTAATCTATATATTTTCATGGAGAGAAAACACCCTGCAGGTGTTTTTGTGCAACACACAAAGATGATAATCTAATATTCCTATTTTGCCTGCAAGATAGCGGCAGCAGTGAGGGGTTGGGTGATCATTAAGGGAAGAGTTATGGATTCATATGATACGCTACTGGCATTTGCAACACAGAGGCATTTATTTTATCTGCCTGATTACACTGAGACTGTCCCAGATGAATTAGGAGCGTAAAGTAATTTACCATATACACTGCAGGATAAATGATAGCTACATTTCCCTGCTAGAAAATGTCCTCCCAAATATAGTTACCACCACATTGTGGATTCAAAAGGCGACATTTGGGGGAAACAAAATTCCATTTGAAGAAGTTGATGCATGGTTCAGTAACTTACTGTGATAGACACATATTCAACATCTTATTAATATGAATACACCACAGTATGTATTGTAATATACATGTTGTATAATGCAGTAAAGTGGTTTTTTTACATTTTTACTGTCTTTTTGTTGTATTTTATCTCGTTTAGTCTTTATCTATCTTATTTGTATCTCACCTTCTATCATATTTTATAATAATTTTCACTTTATTTTACACTTTTATCTATGAAGCTAAAGACATTTTTAAGTTGTGTTTGTGGCAGCGTGATGTTTTTTAATTAACATCTGGCAGATTTACTTTCATAAGGATACGATCCAGAACTTCCAGTTTTGAAGCGTTTGTGTCCGGACGTACTCCCGGAACTTCTGCCTCATGTGGTCGAAGCGCTGCCGCGTGATGGGCACACCGGTGGCCGGCAGCTGCTGCTGGCACACACTGCAGGAGGAGAGGAGCTGAGTCAGCAGAGCAGTGCATCGTCATATCAACAGGAAAAGACCACCATGTGGTGTTTAGGGATAGGTTCACCATTTTCCACATCTGTCTAAACCCTTGTGCATCACAAGCCAGACATTTTTGGATTTTTAAATAGGAATCGAATAGGGTTTTTTTATATTGGAAGTTCAACCTCAACTCCTTTAATACTTGAAAATATTTCTATAGCAATTTTCTAAAGTGGAAATTGTTTTCCTCTAAGAAGACGAATAGGAGCTTTGTAAACACTACACAATTATGCCAAGCATTTAGCTCACAGAAATATTTTGTAAAGTTTGTAAAACAATGGTGGCACAGAATGCCATTATTAGGATTATCATTCAGAGAAATAATTAATATTTGCCAGTGATGATAAGGATTGATGTTGGTTGAAAGATTCACCTCAATGAAAGTGGAAAATAATATTAATATATTATTTTATGGCAGATTTTTGACACATACATTTTGTATAGTTTTAAAGTGTTGCGAAAGGGAGAAATCACGTCCCCATATGTACATTAAAACCATTTATTTGTTGTTTGTCTAGTGTAAATTCTGCCATTAGGAGTTCCCCTCCTAATGTGCTTCCTATGTAAGTGGTGTGACAACAAAATCCACAGTCTAAAATATGTGAACCTGTCCTTTAAATTAAATGATTACATCACATTACATGTCATTAAGCCTGTTATCTACGTATATTTTTTCATTTCAAACCTTTATTTAGACAGATAAATCCCATCGAGATCATTGATCTCTTTTTCAAGGGAGACCTGAGGGCACTGTCTAAGGCACTGAAGTGTATATACACTTCAGTGCCTTAGACATAGCTTCTGGAGCAATTTGGGGTTGAGTATCTTGCCACAGGATACTTTAACATCTGCCAGGGATGGGATCGAACCATTAACAATCCCATTGGAAGACCCCCATTTTCCCCCTGAGCCACTTTTGCCCCAATATTAACCAAAATATCCCTCCAACTCATGTGAATATGCATGGAGTAAGATGCACACAGACACACGTGGAGTGTGTTTAAGGTCTCACTTGATGGCAGAGTTGAGGAGCTGGATCTCGTCTCGGAGTCTCTGAGCCTCGTCGTGCAGCTGAGCTCTCTCCTGCTGCATCTTACTGATATACTCTGCCGTCTTATGCAGTGTGGTGGCTTTGCTGATCTGTGCCAGCAGACAGAGGATAACCACATGTCAACAATACACCTCAACAATACACACATATTTAAAATTACTGTGGTAAATTCCTAAGCTGTATTTACATCTCATCTTCAGTTAAACAGAGCAGCAACTGGTCTATTCTTCCTGAACATCTCTCTTTAATATCTTTAACGGTACCTTTATGCTTGGCTGAGAGCTGAGTGTTGTCACAAGGTTATGTAATGTGTCGAATCCAAGTTTGATGTTGAAGCGTCTCTTCTGCTCAGCGGAGATGTGAGTTATCCTCCTGGTCTCTGTTTGCTGCAGATAACATATGCAGTGAAGAATTATTCATCACACTTCACACCCATTTTCATATCCTTATTTAGCAAAGACTTGATTATATAATAAAAACTCAAATTAGACGCCGTGTCCTACCTTACTTAATTCTAACTTTCCGTGTCCTGAGAAGCATGTGTGAGGGGACTCAGGGTTGGAACCTTTATCTAAAGGGTTCGGTGGTGACGTTTGGCCTGGATGTCCTGGGAAATTAACTAAAACAAAAACAGATATCATAATAATTACACGTCCTGTACTACAAAAATTACTCCATACATACATAAATAGGCCATTTATTGTACGATAATAATATTCAACTTAAATATAGTCATTATATCTGGAATTATGTAACAGAAATGTTGTATTTCTGCTTGAATTTTCTTTTGACTAAATCATTCAAATTGAATAACTAGGTTGGTAAATGCGAAAAGGGATTTCTTTTTTTTTAATCATAAAATTAAGGGGAATACGAGGAATTAATAGGAATGTAAGTAAATTAATAAATAGGGAAATTAATAGAAAGGTAAGTAAATAAATGTGCAAATTAAAACAGCAATCATTTTGTCAAAATGTATTTATTAATGCCTACATTTATTTGTAATATTATTTTTAATTGTTTTTCTTTTAATAATACAGTATACATGGCTTCATTCCAAAAACAAGCTTCCTCTTATCTCATTCTTTCACCTTCATTTGATGAGAACATCAAAGAAGAATAAAAAAATCATCCATGTGTTGTCAGCATTTAAAAGGTGCAAAGACATATAAATTAACAACCATGTTCTCATTCACCAGTCAGAAGAAGACATGATCTCTGATTGCATTTGGAAAAAGCGAGATGTTGTTACACTGAAATGGTAATTTAGAGCATTGAGCAGTATACCTGTGAGGCTGCTCCTGTCCGTGCTGTAGAGCTGGACAGGAGAAAGTTCCTCAGTCTTGGGGACCAGGAGGGCCGTGCCGGTGGGCGTGGAGCCGTAGCTGAGCAGGGCCGACACCGCGGAGCCTCTGGAGGAGCGGGCGTGGGGTCCGCTGTGACCCAGGGGGGAACTATGGCTGTGCAGAGGGGTCAACATCTGGATCCCTGCAGGCCAAGCCCCTCCGTGTGTGATGCTGCTGGACTGCTAATTAATAATACAAATACAGTTGATTATACAGAGCACTATTACAAAACTAGAGAATGCAATTCCTGAAGAAATTGCTAGTGGGAATGCTTTATGCTGAAAAGCTGACGCTAAACTGCTATGCTGAAATGTAATGTGTAAGAAGAAAGTGAAGAATTTAGATTGAAATGATGAACACTGGGGGCTTGAATGTGTGATAAGAGAAGAAAGTAAAAAGGCTTGGAAAAGCAGCAGAATATTTGAACTGCAAACTTTTGAACTAACTTTTGAACTAACTTGATTGCCTTGGCAACACATGCCAAGGAAACGGCATTTGAAGAAATCTTAAAACTGTCAAATAGATGTCTTCACGGCTGGAATATTAGCACACGTGAAGTTTGAGCACTTTTTGACAATTTTCGTAGGAATTATAGCAATATCGTGTTGTAGGGCGAGGGATGCGTTGCCATGGCAACAGCTTTTGAGGAAAACTCACTAGTGGCACATAGACATGTTGAAAGCTGGACCATTAACCATTATCTGAAGTCTGGTGCTGTTTTGACCCTTTTCATAGGCATTGCGACAACATCGTGTTTTATGGGGAGGGATGCGTTTCCATGGAAACGGCATATGGTGAGATGTCAGATTTGACGTAGAGCTGTTGAGGCATGGAGAGGTGATATACAGGAGAAGATTGTGGGATGACAGGACCGTGTCCATTGGAGTTACAGCGACATTGTGTTTTATGGCGAGGGATGCGTTTCCATGGCAACAGCCTATGGTGAGATCTCAGATTTGGCGTAGAGCTGTTGAGGCATGGACCAGTGATATATAAGTTAAGTTTGGGGACGATCGGACCGTGTCCATTGGAGTTATAGCGACATCTTGTTTTATGGCGAGGTAAGCGTCAGCCAATCAAATCATATGCCAGTACAAGCTCTAGCCAATCAAACCGCTGCTTGTGTGTCAGGGGCGGGAGATTCATGTGATTGGTTGTTGGTCGACTTTCAGACACGCCCGCCGGCAAGCTTCAACGCACGACGCTGTGTGGACGGGCCGTTACATGTGAACGTTTTGTTGAAGAACCGTAACAGATATCGGTGAAATTTCAAAGCATGAAGCATGTCAAGGAACTTAAGCATCTGAAGTGTACTTTGTGTGTATTCAATGTGGGAGAAGAAGAGGCGCAAAATAACCCGGCGGAATAATAAAGAATTCCGTGCATAGCATAACAGATAGTGGGAATGCTGTGTCAGCATTCCCACTGCTGTGTCAGCATTCCCACTAAATAATTAATATGGGAAAAAACACATGGTAGAAAAGTACAGTAGGTAGAGGGAAAAGGTGAAGAGAGCTCAGTCAACATGTTAAGTAGTTACAGGGTACAATGATATTGTGAATCAGAGTGCAGGTAAGCTTAGCCTAGCACAAAAAAGGGAAACAGCTAGCTTAGCTCTGTCCGATGGCAACAAAATCACCTCACCGCGGCTATGATGTTTGTTTAATACCAAAACAGATAGAGGCCAAATAACAGTTTGGCATAAAATACCCCCTTAAATGTATCTTTGAATTTCAATTTTTGTACAAGCCAGTTATCAAGACAAATGAACACTGCTCTTGTGATACAAAAGGACAGCTCACCGAGGGGCTTGGAGATGATGACCTCTGACCTTTTGGTTGTAGAGTAGCATCGAATCCTAGTGATGGCTTCCCTGAAAGCACAAAAACATATAGTAATTGTTTTGTGACAGAAACATCATCCCCCTACATGTTTTAGATAAATAACTGTTGTTAGAGACAGATCAAAGGGAGAAGTGACTCACTTTCACGGGAGTTTGAAGAGAGCAGCTTAGCCAGGCAGCTAGTGGGTGGGGGTGCAGTGGACGGGGCTGCAGTGTGGCCCCCTGTCCTCCCCCCTCCTGTCTTCTGCTTGTGCTTCCCTGTGACCCCTGAGACAGCCAGCTGCTCCGGAACTGAGAAGCAGTGTCCCGCTGTGACAGAGGGCAGCGCCGCCTGGTAACTGAGAGAGTGGCAGGGACTCTGGGGGTAAGTGTCCTCTGTGTGAGGGTAGCCGTGACCCTGGTGCACGGAGCCCTGGGCCCCCGCTGTGGAGGCGGTGTGAGTGATGACAGTAGGGGTCACGCTGGTCGTCGTGTAGTAAGCGAACTTGTGGCAGGGCAGCGGATACAGAAAGGGGATAGTGGAAGAGGGCGGCTGCTCAATGTTGTTGCTGAAGGCTATAGAAACAGCTGGATCAGGGTATGACTGGTGTCCATAGGGCATGCTGTCTGAAATCATGCTAGACGTGTGGTATTCACCGCAGTCCTGGCTCCGCCTGGCCTGGTCTGACTGGGTATTGGATGAGGAGGGCTGAGGCAAATTGTCAGATGACAGATTGGGCTAGAAAAATAAAGATTTAATCTATTTTACTCACCGATCAATAACAATTCCACAAGATGCACCACAGAGCGTCACAGGAAGTCATTTCTGCCTGTGGCCATCAATTTAACTCCTCGTTGATGCATCAGCACTGTGAGTCAATAAACTGGAACTAGGACTACATTAACAGCAGTCAAACCCGTTAACAGTGTGCAATTCATCTAATTAACATTAAAACACCATTTATTTTTAATTTAAATAGTTTCATTCTTTTTTTTAAAGTATTTATCTTTTAATTAATTACATTAAAAAATCAAGCATTTGTCACTTTGTCAACTTCCTCAGAATAAATAACGATTTCTGTTTCTGATTTACTATTACTAGCATTAGCAAATATGATTTGTTTCTGCAGCATTACATGTAACAATCAGGAGGAGCTGTGAGCAGCAGTACCTGAGCCAGCTGGCTGTCGATGAGGTGCTGTGGAGTTGTCCCCACGGGGGAGGAGAGGGGGGCAAACGCTGTGCTGGGTGAACTCTCAAAATAGCCACAGTCAGCAAAACTAGTCAGCTCAGAGGGCTGGCCCCGGAAGTTCATAAAGATATCTACAAAATAAAAACACACACTGTTAGGCAGACTTTAAAGTATGAAAAAAACAAACGCAGGGAATTATTCCATTATCCATTTGTGTACCAGGGCGAAAAAGCATCATTTGTGTTACTGTTGTCGATTCATATACATTACAGACAAATAAAGATATGACAGAATTTGTGACGTTAATTGTTTACAGATAAAATATGATCCTTCTGTTAAGATTGAATAGAGAAATGAAATCCAACTTCGAATAAATCATGGTAGGTCGTGTAAAATATCAGCTTCTCTTAGGTGAAATGAGTATTACAACAACAAACAAACAAGAAATGTCAACAAATAAAAATGTACTTATAAATGTTTTCCTAATAAGAACGACAGGAGATAAAACCATTTAAATCAGACTTAGAAAATAGATCGGCACATTTCATTTTCTTGTTTTTGATGCCTCTCAGGGCTTCTGTAAGTCTTTATGATTATAGACAAATGAGGAATCCAGGTATGCCAACACAATAATCCCAACTCTTTCCATTTTGGCCAATAAAGTGGAATATAATTGAATATTTCAGACATTCAAACAAAGAAAACAGGAAATAAAAACACAGGGACAAAACATCTATCAACAAGTGACCAGTGCTCTGCGTGCGGCGGTCATAATTTACTGAGTATCTGCCAGGTCACATACTTCTGGAAACTGTCCCTGCCAAGCTGCCATCTGTGCTATAAACTGTGTCTGCACATCTGACGGCACAGAAATCAAACCAGGTTTTGACCAGCTGGCAATGTTAACTTTAGTCAATCAACCCTTGATTTAGATCTTATGGAGCCATAATTAATAAATATCAGCCTTTGATCCAGCATGATGCGAGCTCTGTAGACAAAAATGTGTGGCGCAATCTGAAAATACATACCATATATATAGTTGGTCTGTTTTCATCTCAGTAAAGAGGAACTACATGGCAAGTGATCTGTATTTCCATTTCAGAGACGCACTCTGCATAAATTAAACTTGTGGCTGTGTCGCTGTGACGGACACTCACTAGCTCCCTGGATCTTGTGACCAAAACAGAGACGGACAGCTGATCCCTCAGGACCCTGCCAGCACTGTGAGAACAAACAGCTACACAGCTACACAGCCACACACACACACACACACACACACACACACACACACACACACACACACACACACACACACACACACACACACACACACACACACACACACACACACACAGACACACAGACAGAGACATTACAGCAGAGGGCAGCATGTTGTCTGTGGGTTACAAAGGCTGGCTTGTAGCCACAAGGCTGCTGGATTGCTTCACTGAGAGTAACACAAAGGCAAAACAGCCACTGTGCCCTTGAGCAGGGAACTAAACTCCTCACCAAACGTATTCATATTTGTTTCAAATGTTGGCTCTGAGTTTCTGACTTCCTGTAGCCCTTTTGAAGTAGTGGGTCGCAATTTAGTTTGGAGGTTCGTGAATACAGAGGTTAAAAGCAAAAATAAATAAATGACCAAATCAATCAAAATATCACAAAATAAGGTTTAAAATAAACGTAAGCATTAATTTACTGATCAAATATAACATACATGTATAATTTCATTTTCAGCTGCTCCTTTATTTATTAACCATTGTCATCATTCCAATATTGATTTACTTTCCTATTTGTTTTAATAATTAAGTGTATTTATTTCTGTTTGTATTTATAAATAAATAAAAATAAAGATACATATATATCTGTTTGGATTTTATGTGTGTGTGTGTGTATGTGTGTGTGTGTGTGTGTGTGTGTGTGTGTGTGTGTGTGTGTGTGTGTGTGTGTGTGTGTGTGTGTGTGTGTATAGATAAATAGGTCAGCAGGCAGACAGACAGGTACCTGGTATATCCATGAAATCATCCAGGTTGGGCTGCAGTGGAGTCAGGCCTGGCTGGATGATGTCAGCGTTGCTCATGTACGCTGCAGAGGAAGACGACATTATATCACACATTAGGAAGGTGAGTTAGTGCACCTGTTTGTGTGTCTGCTTCAATAAGTGGAATATATAACACTGAAAATCACATTTCTGCGTAATGAGTACATGTCGTTTTGGAAATTCAGGTATACTTTTATACCTTTACCTAAAAATATAAATGCAGGACTTTTACTTGTAACCAAGTATTTCTACATTGTGGGGTCAATACTTTTACTTAAATAAAATATCTAAGTACTTCTTCCACCGCAGCTCGGACTCAGGAGCTATTTTGCAATTATTTTATCTAAATGATGAATGAAAATTAAGAAGTTTTAACCTACTCATGGCAGCTCAGAAAACACATATTAAACACTAATAATATTAAACCTGAGTGTGCTGACTACTCACGGTCGTGCCGCTCACTGGCCCAGGGACAGGGTTTCTGCGTCATGGTGAATAGGGTGTCTGAGATGTCCGACAGAAGGCAGTCCAGGTCAAACATGTGGACCTCCACCGGCGCTGCCTCAGGCTCCTGGTACATCTCAGTGGACCATTTATCCAGCTTGGCCTGGCAGATCTGACCCTGGAACACATTAGCCAGATATAAAAACATGGGATCCATTAGTGGGACTGAAAAGAAGAGTCCTCCATCACGTGACCATGTCCAATATTTGGTGTTGTGTATGGATTGTGTGAAAAGGTAGGACTCCCAAAAAAAAGCTTGTTGCGCTGCGAAAAACAAGTTAAGACCAACGGAAGCGTTAAAATGTGATCAGATACCCGTAGATATAGGTTATTTGCTAAATTGGTGGATCCATCGAAATACAACTCACTAAAACACAATTTACAACCACTTACACAAAACATTACAAGCGTATAGCAGTTGCATGTCCTCCACTATCACACCTAGTTTCTGGACATGATGTGCGATACCAAAGAGACCATTCTGTTCTCAAAACGCAGTAAAACATTGACAGAAATTGAAGCTCCAGACCTGTCCTTTTTCCTCTGAGCTGCTCATCCTCTTCTTGTCTTTACCCTGCACTTCAGAGTCTCACGACAGATTTATAGGAAAGCCCAGATTGAGCCGGAAACCGCTTTTAAAAATTTGATTCATTAACTGCTTGATTTGTTTTCTTTGAGGGAAAATAAAAGTGTATTCAAGTAGACATTTTGCAAGATTGTTTTTTGCGTATGCATGTGTGTGTGTGTGTGTGTGTGTGTGTGTGTGTGTGTGTGTGTGTGTGTGTGTGTGTGTGTGTGTGTGTGTGTGTGTGTGTGTGTGTGTGTGTGTGTGTGTGTGTGTGCAGTGCAATATGAAAAAGCAGTTTGGATGTATTGTTCAAAATCACTAGCCTCTTACAGGTTATCATTATTTTGGATTTGTTCATTTCTTTATTTTGGTGTTTCACCATTTGAATAAGAGCAGCAGTCTTTTGTCCCTGACCTAATTCTGGCAGCCTCATGTGCGAGCAAACAGGAAGACCTGAGGCCTCGCATACAGAAACTGCCTTGGACTCCGTAAAAAAAGAAAATATACACGCATATATTAACCACCTGGGATGGGAACTATTTACATGTTTTGATGTATTTCCTGCAACCAGGTGGTCCATTACATTAAATGATGTACAAAGTGAGATGACAAGAAAATAGTTCCTGATCTTTTCTGGTCCCAACATGTAGTCAGGACTCTCTACAGATGTTGAGTCCAGATCAAAATGAAGGTTGAATTTGGAAGCAGTCTAAGCAAGGGAGGCCAAAGAATGCCCCACCTCTTTCAGACCCTGTCCTGATTTGGCATCAAACATATTTTCTACATTATTGTTGAGATCGAAATGAAGGCCAATTCCAAAATGGGTGTTGTCAGAACGTCACTGAGAATACAGTTTGGTTGCTGGTGTAATTGCAATGCAGGATGGTCTCTTGTTTTCGTCTAGAAGAGAATGGAGATCATAATAAAATAATAAAGCCAATTCAATTTCTTATCGGAGCTTTGATAGTTTAACTTGTTATAAAGTATATCAAATAACCACTCCCTTTGCAACAACAACAACCTCGGGTTAACTTTTACTGAGGTGTTTTCGCCAGCCACTCTAATCTGTGAAGAGAAAGGCAAGATAAAGCTTTGCCAACACTTAGCATAACAACCTGGTATAGTGACCTTTGACCTGACTCAGTGCTGACAAGTGCCCTTTGAAGAGCCGCAAAACACATCTATAGTTACTACAGACAGACAGTTTTATCTCTGGCCTGAGGTAATACCTGGGCTTCCAATGAGATATGTGTGCATTATCCAAAGTGAGCTGTCACCAACTCACTCTCTAAATGAAGTTTCCATATGATGAAACAGCATTTCCAATTACGTTTCAGGGGTTTCGTGATTTTTCCACAGTTGTGAGCAGTTCAAAAAGATATGAGCAACGTACATATGTTAAGTAGCCTACGTTAGCCTATTTATGTATGCAAGTTTAAATAAGCAGTCCCATTGTCCCATGTAAGTTAAATATGTTATGTTAGTTACATATCTGACTTTTGTAAAGTATGTGTCATAAGTAAGGAAAAGACAAAAGTTAACTGTTCGACGAAATGTAAAGGTGGGGGTAGGTAATTTCGGAGAAACCAGCTTGAGTGCGCTAGAATTTGAAAATACGCAACCGGAAGAAATCTGCCGCTTCCTTACAGAGCCCCTCCTCCAACACACACGACCGCGCACATGACCAATGAGGGCACGAGATAAGTTTGTGCACAGATGGAAGGCTGACAGGCAGGTAGGCCATCCAGTTATTTTAACCGGGCCGGCTAAAATGATTGGTCGTGCTTGTTACAGTACTACGGCTTCCAGAGATGACATTTTTTTATGGATTTGTTGTCAAAGCACTTAAGATATTCATTGCTATCGGGATGTTAAGAGCATTCCATGGAATATAACAAAAAGTGTATCTCGAGCCGGTTTCTCAAACTTACCTACCCCACCTTTAAATATGTAAGGTAAGTGAAGTACTTGACTTAAGTTAAGTATGTCACATTAGTTAAGTTACATACATAAGTCAACGTTGAGCTTTAGTTTCACATGAGACACGAACAGCTGCTTCCTGGGGGAAAGTCCCATGATTGTTTTACACATCCATCCACCACCATCTCCTTCCTGTGCTGATTTAGGCAGATTTCGATTACAAATGTATGAACAAACAAACATCATCTGGGACAAATTAACTTGCCCTTGAAAAGTGCTTAATAATGCAGTTTTCTCTAATGGGAATCTTTTGGAGACATGGCTGCTGTAACTTGCGGGGTAACTGTTTTTACGCAGCACTGCAGTAGGTAGGTCAGATTTGATTAAACTACATTCAATTCTACAGCTATTTCACCTGAATAAAAATAAACCCTGAATGGGTGAATAGTTATTATCACTGCTGGCAATCAATACGTGTTAATTGCCTCCAGTGCCGGACCATTACACATTTTGGTTTAGCATGTTCCTGTTTCTTATTTTCATCCTCTCAAGGCTAAATCAACATGTTAAACTAAACCCTTTAAGGACTTTGATGATCATAGGTTTAGCTGCGAGTGCATTCACAAGTAAATAATGGTTCAATCCACCAACTTCAGTTTTCAAGTTAAAGAAGCACATCTTCATACCTCTTGTAACATTGATAGCATATCATCCTTCTTTTTCTGAAGCTGCAAAAGATAAAAAAGGAAAACTGAATAAATAAATATCACAGCATGGCTACTTTAAGAGAAGTTAAGAGACTGCTCATTCGATAAACACAACAGAGAGAACAATATGAAGCTTAAGATAAGGAAATAAAATGGCCATTTAAACGTGAAACTCAGTACAATACGTGATTCGACAAATCTTTAAGTTTATTACGATAACACATTCATTTGATAACATGGATAAAATAACCCAAAAGAGTGAGGTCACTATAAATGTACTAGTATCACAGACTCAATAAAGGTGAATAAAATGCCACAAAGTAAAGTAAGGTCATCTAAGGTTTACTGAATGCCATAAATACACCTGGGTAGTTATCAAAATAATATTGAGACGCTGTAGCGGGATACCTCGGAACACTACAGAGCACACTTGGAAACAATGTGACCTAGGGGCATTGAAAACATACCCTTCCCTAGCAGATGTAATTCAGCACTAACAGTCATTGAGGAGGTGCATACAGTACGCTCTGCAGGAGCCACACAGATGAAACCCAGTAAAGAGGTTGAGTATAAAATGGTGCTGTGATGACTTATTTTTGTAGAACAACCAAGAAGTAAGCATTGCAAGGACTCTCTCAACAAATAGCAATAGGATTTTCCCATTGGATTTTGAAATATTGCTGTTTGACATGTTTATGAGACTTACACATTTTGTTCAGCAGGATAATCTCCACATATAAACACCGCTTTTAGGATTTGTTTTGCATAAATGCAATAGCCAGAAATCAAAGGCTAACATTAGGCTATAAAGGAAGTGCATCACCGACTCCTGGTTGCGCATCATCACCGCTAACCTAAAGGCAGATTTGTGTTTGGCATGAGGGCCTTTAGCAGTCTCATTTAGCAACTGTGGTTTTAAAACACTAAGAAGCTGTGCACGTTCACGAGTGGGGTATTTACTGATGTATTTTATGTCGAACAACAAAATGTGAAAATGTCTTTTGCTTGTGTTAACCACAGTCCTTATTTCAGGGATCTTATCACAAACACATTCAAAAAGAAACTGAGAAAGAGATGAGAGAGGACATGAGAGAACCTGAAGTGCTCAAATGCTAACTTATTTCCTGGTTTCAGGACTCATTCCTGCACCACTCTATACACCTGTAGTTATGTACTGGAGACCAAAACCAATGGTTGTTTAGATATCAGTTTGGACCAACATTGTTATACAGAGCCGATTGTAAAGCAACACAATATGCAAGACAAATCATTATTCTAAAATGAGTGCTCACCCTCTTCTTATAGTAAATCCTCCATTTGTGATACTCCTTGATCACCACCTCAATCCTTCTTTTCCAGTAACTGCCCTCTAGTACAATTGCCTGTTGACATTATGCAGAAATACCAAGCATGAGACTTACATATCCAACTTCACCAATACAATAAATAAATACAATAAATAAAACTCAGCTATATACAGTTTACCAATTTATAAGCTTAGTTTAAAAGAATCCAGTTTGTGCTTAATCAGCCGGGTTCTATTGTACAAATGCAACCCTCTATTTCAAAGTTTTGGAGAAAACTCAAATATTTGTAATCTGTACAAATTGACTTAATTCAATACTTTAGACAGGGCATACTATACCACTGTTGAACTGCACATATATAAATACACACATTTTAAATATTTAATCAATCAATACTTGATTTGATTGTGTTATCATTATATTTTTCTTGTGTAATGCTGCTTTATTTCCACCTATTGTTGTGTGTAATTGGTTTGAATCACTATTCCTGAAATGTTTTAAGTGCTCTGTATTTTAGCATTAAAAACATTATTACAAATCCATGGCCTCGTTCTGAAACTCTCTCACCTCAGGCTTCCGATGCGAGTCGGCCTCTGAGCCCTCCAGCGGTGTGACGAACCCACACACTGGGTTCTTCCTCTTCTCTACATCTAAACAGCGGATACAGAGTTGTTAAAACATATTTCATTTGAACTTGAATACTGGAGATGTGCTGAAGGCGACTGAGGAGGTAAAGAGTGGTGGACTCACACTGAATGAACCAGGCTCTCCAGATGGCGTTGTTCAGACGGATCTTATCTCTCCACAGCAACCGCAGACCCTTAAAAGACTTCCACTTGGGAGAGACTATCTTACCACTGGAAAGAAAACACATAATCTATCATAAAAGATACAATGGAAAACAGGCAATATACTTGTATTTTGTAGAGACACTTCAAAAAGGTTTTCAATGTTTTATCATAAGTGATACATTTGTGTTTCATGGTAATATCTATTAGTTAAAGTAGAACTTATATATACGCCTAACTTCAGAGATGTTCAAGAATCATTTGTAGCCTGATTTATAGACCTAAGATTTTTAACAGTGTTTTCTGATTTCTAACATTGTTTGCTGATGTATAAATCCCCTCATGGAAAATGTTATTCATGCGTCAATAAAATAAAACAATAATTGAAAACCAGGCTTTGTACAATGTTCAGATTTCTGTTCTGGAAATCTATGCAAATACACATTTAATAGGACAATTATTTCCATATTCTAACTTAACATTGTAGAAAAAGCACAATGTTGAGTTATCAGTCTGGATAAAGGTGATATATTACTTAACAAAATGTACCTTATACGCCTATAGTGTCTTAAAAACAATACGAGACAGGTGACTAGATTCTCTTTAGACCAAAGTGGACACAGTGGAAAATATTCAGTAGCCTCACCCCCTCACTTCCTGTCCTTATTTTGATTAATAGTGACCAATCAGCTAATTCAGCAGTACAGTGCAGGCTGTTTCTCAGTGTCCCTCAGTCTGCTGAGTGCTGAGCAGAGGCCTCCTAATGTGAGGTGCTCAGTGAGTTGCCTAGAAGCCCTGCGGAATGATTTTCAACGTGGTGTTAATGGAGTGACAACGCTGCGTGCCCCACACTCCAAAACAGCGGAGACAGTACATTACTTAAAAAAACAAGTCTGGTTAATGATAATTCTGTGCAGCAGAGCAGCACAAATAGGGTCCTTCACATAATACTGTTTAAACCTTACAAAAAACACTTAGATAAAACACCTTACAGTAAATACTGAATACGTTCTTCAATGTAAAGCTACTTTATAAAAAAACAAAACCTGGGTTTATTGTGCAACTATCTTTCAATTATATATTTTTAAACAATTGCACAGGCAATTGTCTTCCTTAGGCCAAATGTTTATTGCACCTCTTGTTAAAGCACAACTTAAGTTTAATTTAAAATTCTCAATCACATGTTTTTAAAAGAAATATACATTCCTACAATAACATACTTTCTTATCAAGGTATATGAGCCAGATAGCTGTCACTCAGTTTCTTTTAAATCACGAAAAAAAACAGAACCAACAAACATAACAGGAAAATTGAAGGGGTTATATTTCTTGCATATCCGTGCAACAACAACATAATAAGCACATTCTCAAATGAGCATGGTGTCAGGATCTCCTTTCCCTCAGTTACACTGTAACCGGACAGCGCTGCCAACTAGAATCAAAGTCCAGTTGTCAGTGAAGATTTTCCAAGAGGTTGCACAAGAGACTCTTCCAACAGACACGAGTTACAAACCAACAATATCAGTCTTTAAAAAAAATATTGTGGAGGTTTTTCATGTGCACTGTGTGTAGTTTGTGTAACAGAATATGCAATGTTTAATATACAAATGTGCACTATTTCATCATAAAACGTTAACATGAAAGTGACCCTGGTTTCTACTTGCTTATTATGCGTTAATGTACAGGAAATCAAAAGGAAGTAAATGGGATTATGGTTCAGAAAAAACGTATTATATGGGGATAATTTGCAGTGATGTTAAGTAGCCTAGCTAAGTATGTATGCTCAAGTATAAATACAATTCTGAGAGAGAAATACCCAAGTAAGAGAATAGGCT
Source organism: Harpagifer antarcticus (assembly GCA_902827135.1). Lineage (NCBI taxonomy): Eukaryota > Metazoa > Chordata > Actinopteri > Perciformes > Harpagiferidae > Harpagifer > Harpagifer antarcticus. The sequence goes on from CADEHL010000091.1 coordinate 378,759, forward strand.
ACTTGAGTATTTCAATGTTTTGCTACTTTGTACTTCTACTGCACTACAATTCACAGGCAAATAGTGCACTTTTACTCCAATACATTTATTTTATACCTTTAGTTATCTGAGTTGGACTAATTATATTAAATGTAATTGACAGTTAAAGGTGGGGTAGGTACATTTGAGAAACCGGCTCGAGATCGCTCGAATTTGAAAATACACAACCGGAGAAAATCTGCCACTTCCTTATAGAGCCCCTCCTCCAACACACACGAACGCGCACATGACCAATGAGGGCACGAGATAAGTTTGTGCCCCGATGGAGGGCTGACAGGCAGGTAGGCCATCCAGTTATTTTAGCCGGGCCGGCTAAAATGATTGGTCGTGCTTTTTACAGTATTACGGCTTCCACAGATTACATTTTTTTATGGATTCTTTGTCAAAGCACTTAAGATATTCATTGCTATCGGGATGTTAAGAGCATTCCATGGAATATAACAAAAAGTGTATCTCGAGCCGGTTTCTCAAACTTACCTACCCCACCTTTAAATAAGACTTTAGTTACACCTGGAGTAAATCCATAAGCAACCCTGCAGCATAGTATACAAGTACAGTCTACAAAGTCATTCAAACTAGCTGCACCTTTACCAGCTTTGATAACACTTTTGTGCATCAATAATTATAATCAAAACATATCATATTATTCTGAAATGGATCAATTGGCAGAATGAGTACTTTTACTGTTGGCACTTTAAGTATATTTTGATGACAATACTTTTGTACTTTTACTTCAGAAAGATTTTTAATGCAGGACTTTTACTTGTAACAGAGTATTCCTGCACTTTGGTAGTTCTACTGAGTACTTCTCCCTCTGTTAATTTGCAAATTAAAAGCAGCTAACAAGTGTGAGCTGTGTGTATCCTCCTGTGCTGACTACATACGGGGACCCACCTGTAGGCCAGGGACATGCAGTCGAACAGGCGGGTCAGCGTGGGGTCTATGCTGAGGCTCCCGGAGCTGAGAGGACCGTACCGGTACGTCTGGCACCACGTCAGGTTCACCGTGTCGAAGTCATAACTCGTGGACCCGCTTTTCGTCCTGCGCGAAAAGTCGTTGTGGGGGGACGACACCATGAAGTGTCCGCTGTGAATGACCTGAGTGCGGGGGAAGGCGCAGGCGGACAGCCCGGTACCTGCCACTCGAACCGGCTCTGCCTCCGTCTCCGAGTCCGAGGAGTCCAGGAGCTGCTGGCTCTGACCGGAGGAACACGCTCTCCCTTTGCCCGCCATGGTTCGCTTTCACTCGGTGTTGACTGTCCGCAGAACTGTGAACTTTCTCCTCAACTGACTCCCCCTTTTCTCGAGATATTCCAAAAGGAACGCCGCTTGATAACAGCACCGAGACCCCGCACCCTCCAGCTGACAGACATCTGTGGGTCTCCCTCACAGCTCAGCGCGGGACGGTGTGGATTGTTGAGCAACAGTTTATATCATTATGTCAACTCCATGAGGTGATAAAGTCCTCCTCCCCACCACCAATCAATGAAGACTAATTATTAATAGACCAAGCCTTGTAGAAAACATTGTTATTGTCTGGGGTCCTCAATATTGGATTAACACCTACTATATCAAACTCCAGGTTGGCATTTTTCAACTAAAATATAAAAGTATATATTTGTATAGCTAATTTTAGAATTGAAGTACATTAACTCATTAATGTCATCAGGTAAACGTTTGTCTTGAATATTTCCATATTTAGCCACTTTATATAAAACATAATTCATATAGAGATATTAGGATACTAAACAGATTGTTAAGTCAAATCCGTTCCACCTTTACCAGTTGCGAAATTAGTGATGCTTACACATTAGGCTATTGCTTCAATAATAATATTGTGAAATGGTTAATTCTCCATAACTTTTGAATATATATTTGATACCGATGCTTTTAGACTTTTAAAGATTGTGAATGCATTTGTTTTACAGTGGTATTGCTTATTTTACTTCATTCAAATATTAAGGAGTATATTAGAGTAATTACGTGTTAAACTAAGCTAGGAGGACATTCTTTTAATTTCAAGTAGCCAGGTGTGGAAAGTAAATTAGAGCATTTACTCAAGCACTTTTCCGAAAAGATAGGTTGACAGGTTTTTTAATTCATGCTAAAATAGCAAGGCGCCCATTTCCCAGGGATTACGTAAATACCGGTTGCACTTTCGAGTCAGGCGGCGCATGAAAAAAGCTATACGTATTATTTTCAAAAATTAAATCAAAGAATATCAAATGATTAATTAATCTTAATTAACTAAACTTGCAAACATTTTGAATAACCCATGTAAAAAAAAAAAAAATTAACAGGGAAAATGTTGCATTTCTTACAATTAGAGAAGAAACATTTGGCCTTAAAAGCTGAATATACTTTGTTGTCTGAAATTGGGCTGAAACCAGTGGATATATGTTTTAGTACCAAGGTGTTTGGCCTGTTGTGCATTTGAAAGATTTACTTGACATAAAAAAAATGATAAATCATCCATTTATATCAAACAGTTTTATTGAACAATGACCTTTCATTCTCTGAACACATGCTGATGTATGCCATTCAGATGAATAATTCACAAATTATGGTCTGACAGAGTCAAATCAATGTTAGTCAACATAGAAGTAAGACTCGCACAGTAAAAGCAAAAGATAAGTGAGGATTCTTTTGCAAACAGAGTACAAATCTTGTCAAATTATCCCTTTATTAGCTTAAGGACAGTTGGACACAATTAAAGACTGGACCATATGAAACCCGTGCAGTTAAGACAGGAACTCTACAATTGAGGGACATTTTTAATAAAAAGTGGGTATCTGCAGAGTCGTGACCAGCCTTATTTATGAACTTCATATATTTAATTTAAACTCTCATTTAAGTTACAGAAAAATAGTCAAATAAAAAAGAAAGAACAACAAGGAAAAGAAAATGTTTGCAGAACGGTACTGATGTGACAACTGCTGGCAAGAAGGCTGACTGCCACATACACTGAGTCTCTTTAGATTTCCAAAGGTGTCAATCAGCGCTGCAGCATTTAGCTGTATTATATTATATTATCAAACCTTCAACTTTGCCAGGATGTGTTTTGAAGAATAGTGACATTTAACTTATACCTAACATTAGTTACATTTGACAAAGCCATGGAGGTTTTCCAGGAACTTGATGTACTCTTGATGCTCGGCGGCCGTGCTCAGCTCCATCAACTCATCAGCGAAGGTGTTGTCAACCCCGCGGTCAGCCAGGAAGTCCATCAGGTGGTCATACAGAGCCTGAAAAAAACAAAAATAAAGAGGTTAAATTGTTCTAGTGTTAATCACAGCTATCATCTGATTTATTAACATGATTTTTACATTGTATAGGTTATTAATCTATTTCCTTAGATCTTACCCAGTCCAGAGCGTCTGTGTTGAGTGTGTAGCTGTTCTCCTTCCAGTCTGTGTCTCCCTCAGGCTGGAAACTGACCTCACGAATGGCAAAGATGTCGCTCTCCTCTTCTCCTTCAGCATGACTCACCTACAAAAACGCAAATCCAGATTTTCTGTTACACTCAAAGTCTCGGAGTGAAAGGTCAAAGACACGCTGTAAATATGACATTGTAATGTCTAAGATGCACCATTAAAAGTCTGACAATTATTCCAAAGAAGTATAATTGACAATATACCCCAATGCTTTTGTTACTTTTCTTTTAGAGGAAATGTACATTTAAGTTCATAATAAAGCATGGATATTAGATAACTAAAATGATCGCCATAACTGCACCAAGTTACAGGACCTTCCAGCCATCAAAACATTGTAGTTATTCCTTCACAGTTCATTCTAGACTTGCAGGTGTTGCAAATTGCAAGCTTTGTCTTTTTTAAACACCGGTAAGAACGTCCACATCGATGACACGATGCGTTCGTTTGTGGCTTAAGGCAATATGGAGATTTCTGTCATTACAAAATGTGTATCCAAATACCTCAATATGGATACTGCAAAACTATTTTAGGGGCGACTATAACTGATTTTCAAACGATTTTTAGACCGCGACATTTTAAAGAGTAATCATCACTTATGTGGGTGTTATGACTAAGCATGTAAAGGAAAATAATAGAACAGTATGGTAAGTTCAGAAAAAAGCACCCCTGACTATATTATAGCCATTACAACCAGGAAAAAAGCCACTTATGCCATTTTACAATATCCAAAATATGAATGTCATGTTATTTTAAAGTACTTGTAGGGCAGTGACGTAACTGCATTTAGTTTTATGTCACGCACACAGAACTTTGTTATTTAACTGGCTACATTACATTGGATTATATAAGACTGATTGAAGGATGCATCACTGTTCTGTGTAAACGAATGCAGGCTTTGCTTACCTCATCTTCAGGGAAATGGCAGTCAAACACCAGGGAATGTTTTGCACCCTGTTTCGTTACATCGACAACAAAGTTGGGTGATGATACAATTTCTGGCTGTAAAGAAATAAAAATAATTAAAATCATGTTATGAAGTTAAAGGCTTTCTTCAGTCCATTTGTGATTAAAAGACAACTATCCAGTGCAATGACATCTCACACGTAATACAGATGATCTGTAACTCACCTCTTCCTCTGCAGATTTCTGCTGTCCCTGCTCTGCCTCTTCCTCAAAGTTAGGAGGAATGCTATTATTGACGTTGAATGTGACAGTGATTCTGTAAAAAAAAAAAAAGACGGTTTATAAGCTTGTTAGTGTGCCCACATATTAATAGTAAGGTTTGTATAAATCACGGACTGCACAAGACTTACTTCTCTCCGGCAACACTCCTTGAGAGTTTAGCTTCTGTGCCATTCAGAGCCAGCTCCCATCCTCCAGACATCTTAGGAAGGTTGCTGTTTTTCTGGATCTTCAGCTCCTCTTTGATTTCATCAGACAGGAAAGCACCAAATGCTTTGTCTCCTGTTGAAAAAGTTATACAATCATTAGCTTTTTTTATTTTGGAAAATCCAATCTTCACAACTTCATTATGTTTCCTGTAGGTTAATGGATTCTAACTGCTTACAGAATAACTTTAAAGGCAACCTACAACAATGCTTTATACTCATGTTCATGTAAGAGTAGCTGTTCCCTTCTTAAAACTTTGATTGAACTATTCATTGAACTATTCATTGCAAGTTCTGTTAGCTTATGTCTTTAAAGTTTTTCATTATAGGTCGTTACCAGTGTGCAGTACACACCATGCTAAAATGCTCAATCTATATTTGACCGATTGAAAAAAATATATTCGGTTTTATATATATATATATATATATATATATATATATATATATATGTAATAATTAACATATTTACAAAAACACATGTCGACACAAACCACACAAAGACATGACTTTGTGAACCAGTTATTATTTGTTTGCAAGTTATCGTTTTAACTACATTCTATGAGGACAACTGAACACATCTTTCAAGGTGATTGCTAGCTAACAGTAGGATGATACAGACTTCATTTGATGAGAAAATTACATAAATTACATAATTTCTGAGTAGAAATGTTGACATGAGGTCTTACCTACACAGTTAATCGTATTATTCTCTCGCCATTTAACCTAGGTTAATATTGACTGATATACGAAGCAAGCTAGCTTGATCATTTAATAACTTTCACATCCAAACGTACCTTCTGTGTGCAGGCTTCCACATCCACATGATATCGAGGGATTCAACGCTTTTGAACTGAAGAGTTTTGGCCTGTATCCTGACGACGCTCCGTTGTTGTTCAGCATCCAGAGAGACCGGGTGAAGGGCCGAGTTGTGGCCAAGCTTGGAGAGCACAGTGTCGGGCAGCTGAGAGGCAGGGTTCGGGCTGTGGAAGTGGCGACTGAAGAGATGCGGACAGCGGCTCCCACCGCACGGACAACTGACTTTAGCATGACTGTGTAGAAATGTGTGAAGGCTTTTAGTGCAGATAAATAGGTTTGACAGCTCACAGCTACCGGCTAACTCCCCGTTACTGCTGCCTGCTTCAAGATTATGGAACACACGTGTGGAAGGACACATTGACCTTTCTTCACTATGACCTTTAAACCGGAAATAGTACTTTGAAACCGAAAGAAATAAAACAAAAATAATCTCTGTTTCTTCAGAAATTCTTAAATACGACCATTACTTTATAAATGAGTTGTATAATAGAGTAACAATAGTGTTAATAATATATTTGTAACGTTATAGACAATGCTATGTCACTGTCCTTCCTACAACGCCCCCTGTGGAGTGAGAAATAAGTGATTTCTGTTTAAAACAATATGTATTGAACATCTTTGTATTCGTTTGCAGTAATGTATAATGTTGGCAAAATATGCATTTAAAGTAATTATATGTAAAATATCTTAGCACTTGAAGCATTATTTTCACTGTTTTGTATTGCAGCATACAAATGTCCCCATTTGTACACATGTTTTAGTATAATGCATATATTTTCACATACTAATTTCTTATTTTTTTATGTTTATATCTCTTTTTACTTGAATATAAGCAGCTACAAATTAACCTTATTCACCCCGAGAATCAATGAAACATATGCTTAACATTTTGGAAATATGTTAACCTATTTATTTAAATTATGTGAATAAAAATGGCTGGGATTAGTAGTCTTCTATGCTTTTTATAACATCAACACACTTGCTTAAAAATGTTTTTAGGTCAGGAAAAATATCGGACAGTAAGTGCTTGGAAAATCTTCCTGTGTCTTCAAAGCTTCACTCTCCTGTAGATTTGTGATTTTTATTAGAAATTATACCAATAGGGGTTACGTAAGACATGAACAAATCATATTAAATACACCTATAATTAACTCATCAAAAGGCATGCATTGAAATCTTGCAAACTTCATAACACATAAACGCCAAAAACAAAACCTGATTGTAACATGGTCTGATTTTCTACCCCAGATGCATTTGGTGTTTTATTTAGAAATAATGTGTTACTTATTTGGGTAACACTATATTTTAAACCAACCCGAATCCACTTTGAACACTAAGTAGACATCTATACTATTCCTAAACGTATTGTAATTATTAGCATAAATATGAGCATTGTCACAAAAAGGGCAGGTGGTCTCATAACATCTGAAAACTGCTCTTTTACAGTGGACATGTACATCCAGGAGGGAGGGCTTGCATCATTCTTAAGATGCCTCGGTGTAATGAGGGGAATCAGTTGCATCAGTTAGACATGTAGCCCTGCTGCCAGAAGATGGTGCTGTCAGCCCACAACTAACCCAGGAGAGCAAACTTTGATTGCCCTTGCCAAATAAAACAAGGTCATCAGATCATACTACAGTCTAAAGAAATAAAAACACATCTCAATGCTCGGTTTAATTCATCAATATGCCACATTTAAAGTATAATTGATCTCAACTAAATAATTTTGTCAAATAATGCAATAATGTTATGCAATCTTGTTGTTTTTGTCTGGCATCAATACTACATATATTTATAATGTACATTTAAATGTATATTTTTCTTTATTTATTCTTTAGTTGCATTTCCCCACTCCTAATTATAGATGCCATTTTTAGCATTATTATTTACTGTTAAGCATTGTAGTATGTAGTATTTAGTTTTGTAAATATTTATTAATTTGTTGTATATGTCACATTTTATTTACCATCTTATTTTCCTTATAATAATAAATGTTTTAACTTAACCCAATTTCCCTCAATAATAATCAATAATGTATTTCTAATTCTGAATCATCTGATTTTGCATATTTTGAAAATGCTTTACATAACAAAATAAAAATGGCTGGATTAAGAAGTGAATTCTGCTTGTTCTGTGAAACCTGATTTTTATTAGAAACTATACCAATAGTGGTATGTGAGACTTGAACAAATCATAATATTAAATATAATAAACTCCTCAAAAGGTGTGCACTTAAATCTTACACAAAACATGACATGCAGATCTTCAACAGTCTACTTCTTCTGAACACAACCTTGTGTAACATGGTCTAATGATTCTCCTACCCAAGATGCATTTGGTGTTTGGAATTTTTTCAGTTAGAAACAATGTGTAATTTATTCAGGTTACAGTATATATTGTACAATCCTGAGTCTTGTGTAAAAAAGACAAAAGTAGGCATCCACCCTAAACATGGTGTGATTAACATTCTACAAAGTATGAGAGACCTGAGGGATCAAGTCGCTAACTACAATCTGCATGCATTGCATACATGTGTTAGCATACGTCTGTGTGTAGTCTGTGGCTGTTGAACATGGAGAATAAGGCATGCTACTTCTCCTGATCTGCATGTATTTAGAAACTGGTGATAAAGTCATAGAAGGGGAAAAAGGCATGCACTAGCTTACAAGACAAGTGCTGCATGAAGAGTAGTTATAAAAGAGAAGGCATGTCACTGACGTGTAAAAACCTCATTCTATTTTCATATTTCAAAGACCTCGTTAGATAAAGACAATGCAGTCGTCCTTGCATATATAAACCCTTAAGACCACTTTGTGTAAAACCAAAACCACATGGCGGGGGAGCTTAAGACAAAACTGCTTTGCATAGCTTCAGAAAAGCTAACATTTCAAAGACGGTTAACTCATCATTATTCAAAATTATTCTGAAAAGAGCCACCAGTCAGTCTCCTTTAGCTGTCGGAGTCTTGCTGGGCAGGTGATTTAACAATTACCTACAACATTTTGCGAAATAATTATATGGAGAGTAGTATTTTATCGAGTCTGATAACATTTTAAAGGAGGAAAAACTAGTCAATGACATCAGACATTGAAGGATGTGTCGTGTGATGTTACCTGTGCTGTTGAAATACATGCACATGTTTGAAGAATGAATGCATGACATCTCAAAAAGACTTGTTTCAGGTGGCTAAAGCAAGCTGTAATACTAGCAGGAAGAAGAAACTGTTGATACAATCTGATCTACTGTGTTACAGGAAGTTAAAGTTGTTGTGAGGCCTCAGTTTGCAGATTTCTGCTGCAGTGGCACATGACGAAGGTCGCCAACTGGGAGGTAGTGAGATCCAGAGATAGTTAACTACACAGAACATATTCTGTGTGATTGCAATCGATAAGTGTCTTAATCCAAACTCGTCTTTGTAAAGGGAACACATTTTTCAGTTTTGTTGTCACTGGGTGTTCTGAGGAAAGTGAAGGTGTCCTTATAGAGATCTACTTTAGTCCTGTTTCTCAGCTGGTTAGCTCTTGCTGGGGTGGAGCTTGCGGCCAAAGTACTCTGGAGCCGCCTCCAGCAGCCAGTCTGCATCCACCAAACACAGGTCCCTCATGTAGCAGCGGGACGTGTGCAGCAGCTCGTTGAACACCACGTATGCCGGCTTGCCCTGGAAGAGGACGGAGGAGGGGTGGATGGACACGGGCTGGTGGGTGTCCAGAGCCAAGTAGCTGCCGTCAGGTTGCAGTTCTGCGGCATTGACGAACATGCCGCGGGCGATGCAGCGGCGAACGTTCTCCATCTCTGCCCCACAGGACCCCAGCTTCATATTCAGCTGGCAAATCAACAACACAACAGGACATGTTAGCTCAAAATGCTAATTCACTGTACAGCAGTGCTCCTAGTACTAGACTCCTGGTACTAGGATGGGTTAAATGCAGAGAACAAATGTCACTGTGTTCTCTGCATGTGTGACCATTAAAGAGGGTTTCATCCCTCCCAATACTCAATTCTATTTTTTACAGTATTGCTATTAAAAAGGTTGTATGGGCTGCTGTGGACGCAGAAGTCTATTACACAGCTGTAATTATTAAATAAAATCACTACTTACTGAATCATTTCGCTGATAGAATGTGATAATAGCAGCCATAGAAGTGTTATTTACATCCATCTTGAGACTTATTTTGGTATTTGAAAAAATATGTAAAATATAGTTTATTTTCAGTTTTTTCCAACATATTCTTAAAAATAGAAAACCGAATGCATGGGTTGGAAACAATCATAAGCAGTTGATACGGGAATCAACTCGACAAATATAAAATAATTTATACTAATAATAATATAAGTTGAGTTTAGTATTTAAGCAATGTGATCTCAGTTGTCTACCCCTGTCTCTTCATAATAAAGAGGCACTCTTTCAACATCCCCCGCCCCCAAATATACTGGTCAAATACTAGACATGCATACATACGGCAGTATTCAAAGTTATAAATGTAGCTTTGAACTATTCAGTATAGTCCTACTTATAACTTATTTTGTGAGATAAATGTGACATTGAATTGTGATGTTTCCCTGGCCTACACACACACACACACACACACACACACACACACACACACTAATACTGCATACGTGAATGTATGTGTAGTAGGGATGTTAAGATTCACATCGGTGCACCGGCATAAACGTTCAAGATGCGAGTGCACCGGTTGAAAGAGTGCACATCGGCTACAGTTTGGGTTGAACTCACGATGCGTCGACTGTAGCGTCTTTGCATCGGTAAAAAAACGATTTCATATAATATCCTCTCATCCTGTCAGCACTCAGCAGAGTGCTTCACACTACAGAGGACAAGAGTCTCAGTTATCAACACACATGGAAGTCGAGGAGAAAGAGAAACACAGCGCAACGAAAAATAACTACAAATAAAACGTTTGGCAACACTTCGGATTGTTCAAGAAAGACGGTCAACTTGAAAAATGCATGATGGGATGCGCAGTACTCGTAGAGAGAACCAAATATGTAAAGCACTTTTTTGTTAATTTATGATTTTCTGCATATAAGGAGTAAAACAAAAATCCTCTGTCGTACCATATTGAAGTATCATTATTTTGCATTGTGTTGAATCGTATCGCCACGTATCGCATAATGTTGAATCAAATTGTATCGAACTGTATCGCAACAGGGGTGAATCGTATCGTATCGCATCGCCTGGTGTTTCAAAGGTATCGTTAACGTATCGTATCGTTGGCATCGTATCGGCCTCAGTGATAGAGATGCACATCCCTAATGTAGGATACTCAGCTGCGTACCTTAAGGCAGATATCTCGGAGTTGCGCCTGAACGTCGTTCACCAGACCCATGTTCCTGCTGTTGACAAAGTTCTCCCGACACCACTCCTTTAACAGAAGACATACAGATTATAAAGGTCGCTCAGGAACACAATTTAATCTCTGGAGTTTGCTTAGTCACATTCCTTTCCTTCCATAACTGATGTATGTGTTCTCACCTTATTACCGCTGACTTTCTTGAAGGCTCTGTAGATGTTGAGCAGCGTTATGTGGTCTCCTTCGCTGGAGGAGAACTTCTTGCGAGCAGCGAGCACCTCTTCCCGCTTGGCAGGAGGGTTAAACAGTACAGTGTCAACCGACAGCAGAGATACGATGCTCAGAATCTCATCAGAGCAGGAGTAGTCCGGAGACAGCAGGATGGTCTGTGAGACGGAGCAACCAAGGAAAGGAAATGTTAAATCATATTCTATCTGGGTTGCGCGTGTGACTCACTTTGTCCCACATTTCCTAGCACTTCTTTACCTTGGAATATCGGGGCTCCAGAGGGAAGCTGGCCATCTTCTTTCCAAGAGCAGTGAGGAAGACATGCCCCTCCTTCCTCTCTACAGCTCCCAGCAGCTCCAGATGATTCACAGCAGAGCGGACGGCCTCTGGGATAAACACAACATGTTACTACCAGGGAACAACCCAGAGGTGCAGAGTGACTCCTGACCAAGAGCATCTTACCTGGAGAAGGCTTGGACATGAAATCAAAATTCATCACATCTGGAACCCCCAGAGCCATGAGCTGCAGCATCACACTGGATAGGTTACACCTGCAGCACACACAGGAACACAAACAACTTTCAATCACACTGACCTTCAAAAATCAACATGTGGGAGAAACACAGAATCCTGTCGATGACCGAAAATGTAGTCTTATTATCAATATGACAAAAGGGGTTTAACTATGGTTGGCGACATTGAAATTCCCCTGCAGACAATATTTCTTTCACATTATGTTGTGAAAAAAGCATAAATATAAAAAAGAGACTTTAGAGGTTCTGTTGCAATAACTAGGCAAGTACGGCTACATACAACACTACAATGAAAACACATTGCGTCATTTTATTTTACCATTATTGTATACTTATTTCTACCTTTTATGTGTGTATGTAAGTCTAAAAGGTAAGCAACTTTACACTAAAGACATCTATTGTTTTGAGTGATAATCTGCTCATATGGCCACGGCCTGTTTCATACAGTACCTCTGGATCTCGGGCACAGTCATGGGGATGAGGCTGTCGAACTCGTTCTCGGTGTAGAGGCGGTAGCAGGATCCGGACTCCTCCCTGCCGGCCCGGCCCGCTCGCTGCCACGCCTGAGCTTTAGAGACCCGCTGCACCGCCAGCACCTCCAGCCCGCTGTCTGAATCACAACACATACTGCCACCTTTACTACATACGCTTTAAACCCTCTGAAAAGTGCAGAGTAAATAACTGTTAACATCTAAAACATGAAAGGTGCAAACTGAATCCTCTTACCAGGACTGAAGCGTTTGGCCTTCACCATCCCCGAGTCTATGACAAACTTGATCCCAGAGATGGTGACTGACGTCTCGGCAATGTTGGTAGAGAGGATGACCTTCCTGCACCCCTGAAACGGTAGAGAGGTCTTCATTATGGATGAGGAATACATTTAATACAATACATTTCTGGAATGTTCTCTATAAATGTCCCTTTGTCTACATCACTGTTGCCTTTACCTTGGGAGCTGGCTGGAAGCACCTGAGCTGCTGTGCGGGGGGGAGTGATGCGTACAGAGGGATGACCACCATGGGGCCGCAGCCATCGGGCAGATGCTTGGCGATGTCACGACATGTCCGAGCCAGCGCCTCGATCTCCTCCTGACCCGTCATGAACACCAAGATGTCGTGGGACGGAGGAGCTTCCTGCACGCAAACAACAGGGCCGTGTTGTGTTCAGGTGTCAAGAAGAATCATCACAGTACATCAACAAGGATAGGTGCTCCCAAACATTGATTTGTTTGGGCTTGTGTGGAACCTGGACTGACTTGATATCAAAAATAGGAAAAATGTTGCTCCAAGGGAGGGGAAGCGTACTGTGCAGTGGAAATGCAGCATAGGACTTCACGAACCAACCAAAACTGTTAAGACAGGAATGTTCTCCCTACACAGATTTAGCAGACTACCTGATGGATCTGGAAGATGGTGACGAGTGCGGCCTGAAGGTAGTCGGACTGCGGATGCTTGGTGTAGTAGATCTGGATGGGATGCTGCCTGCCCTCCAGGTACAGTACAGGCGACTTGTTGAAGTATTCAGAGAACAAATCCACATCCATGGTGGCTGACATCACTATGACCTGTGAAGGTTTCACAGAACAGTGAGAGAAAGGTTTAGGGTTTAGGATTTGGGAGAGAAGATAAAGTTAAAAAGATGATTTAACAGATCACCAGGGTAGAGGAGGAGAGTTAGCAGATAGAAATGAAACCTTTTGCGTCACTCACTAACTTTCCTCTGATGTCCATGATGATGTGTTCATTTTTTTATTATTAACCCTTAAACTCTATTTAGTTAACACTGTTGATATTATGAAAAAATGACAATTAAATATTTATTTCTAAATGTTCTTTCTTTACAGTCTGGATTAGTCATTGGTAAGCAGCAACATTGATTTTGATGTATTTAAATGTTTTGTGCAGAAAACCAGGGGAATAGCATGTTTCCCAGAGGAAGAACCTGAAATAATCACTCAGTCTGATGGAAAACTAATACAAAAGTAACATTTGGAAGTCAGGGCTCTATATTGAATGTGTGATATAATACAATGCAGTGTTTCCCCTAGGTTTACTGCATTGGCAGGGTGCTGCTCGAAAAAAATACTTTTATTCAAACTGTATTCCCTTCTTATCATGTAGCCTACACTTCTTCCTTTCATTGATACATTTAAATCACCTGACTACAGCATATAGCATACCTGCTGCAACCCTGTGCTGCTGCTTCTCTGCCTCATCCTCTACTGCTGGAGGCAGCTCCACCTCATCTGATCTCTGATATGAAAGCAATCATGTTTTGATCATATTGAGCTATTGGTGTGAGGGGGGGGGAACCTGTCAGCGTAACTTACATTATAGGGATGCTCTGATCGGATCGAGTGAGTGGGGCCTATGGGGATCTTCCATTTAAAGTGATGGTTAAAACTCAGTTAATGTGGCTCATTCACTGGAGCTTCCACAAACAACAACCAACATAATTATTACATTCAAATGAAGTACATTATTCAAGTTTACATTAACTTTGGATAATAGCACGGGAGAAATGAGCGCTCTCTTTTCCTCTCCCCCTCTCTCTCCTGACAGCCTGTCAGTAGGCCTATCTCATGCAGCTCACTGATCCAGTAATGAGTGACCCGACAGTGAAGAATAAATATATGTATGCTATGTTATCTACCTCTGGAACAAGCTAAACTAGTTAGTTCCAGAGGTAGATAACATAGCTAAGTGTGTTAGGTCTAACTCTTGTGTGTGTTGCTCCGCTCACCGGTCCGTCACAGCGGGCGGAGCTGCAGGATTTCTGCTTCACACACGTTGCATACCGCTATTTTACTGTCTTTTTCGGACACTTTAAAATACTGCCAGACCGGTGAAGCCATTTTGGAGAGCTTGTTTTGCCGCACAGAGAAAAGTGTCATGTATTTTACGTCATGCGATCGGCTCTTGCGATCGGCATTTTTAGAGAGCACCGATCGATCGGCAGAGAGTGAGTATCGGTCGATATTGATCGGCGGCCGATCGATCGGCGCATCCCTAACTTACATGATGCCGAATTTAACAAACACATTTAAATAATTGGTTTAAACAGCATAATAAGGACGATCGTCCGTTCTGTGTAGAACGGACGAATGTCATTCGTTCTACACAGAATGTAGAATGTTATTTCGATGAGAGATGAGCAGATCGCCACTGGGCTTTCAACTAAAGACACAGCCACGCAAAAACTGCGGCATTTGTACAGCTCCTTATGGGTACTGCAATTAGTGAAGTGCTTTCCTCTCTGTGGTGAAACGATCAGCACCACGGAGGAAAGTCACCTGGAGTTAAAGAGAGCGAGGCTGCGTTGCGTGCATGGCTTCCTTCTGCAGGTAACGGGGAGACGCGCTCTGGCGGCGGTCTCGTTCAGGATCCGAAAATACAATTTAAATATTTTGCACACTTATTCCTAGTGTGCCATTGGTTACGGTGCCGTTGCCGACCCCTGCATATTATTCATACTATTTGTTTGCTGGCGTTTCATTGTTGTTTTCTGTCAAATTCAATACTGTAGTTCAAAACCGCGGTACCTGCTCACCACCTGTGAGCTATTGTTAGAATGCGCATGCTACGTTCGTTGTCGCGTTCGCGCGCGTCGACCTGGGCAGGCTGTGTGTGTCCTTCTCCTGTGACGATAACGGCTTGCGGTTAAAAAATAATAATAAACAAATTTGAAACTGGGGGGGGGGGGGGGGGGGGGACACAAACGGGCAGACAACAGAACTCGGGGCAATAATGCAGATTTGTTTGACTATTTTACACTTTGTTGTTCTCCTCCTTTCCTCCGCTCTTATCTGATAGTGAGTGTGTGCATTCGTGTGTGTGTGTGTGTGTGTGTGTGTGTGTGTGTGTGTGTGGGGGGGGGAGCGGAGGGAGAATGTGAATACGCAAAGCAGTGGATACTGAAACATGCACAGATTGGATAAATACCATAGGCGTTTAGTTTATTTAATAAAAAAGAGCACATGTTTAATGTGAAAAGTGACCGTAGATAGATTACTTCAGTTGCAATTTGGTGCTATATATACATATTTTAAATAAAAAAATTCATAAAAAACACCTTGAATTTCAGGCGGGGCTCCGTTGGCAGGTTGCAGCGCCCCGCCAAGACAATGGTAGGGGAAACACTGCAATGCATTCATTTATTCTGTAAAAGTGTGCTTTCAATGTGGACAATGTTGTCTTTCGGGTCAAACTCGGCTAAACTGTTTATTATAAACTTATTAATGGAGCTAAAAAACCCAGACCCATTCCAAAAGTTATATCACGGGCATTTACACAGACAAAATTAATGAAAGTACTCAAATTTAAAAAGCCAAAAATATCCCTAGTGAGGCTCTATAATTACCGTGACAATAAGCATTTTATCTCATGTGCCCAATGCAGTGCAGGGATTAGCCTCCCAGTGTTAAATATATTTTTGAAGCCAGGACCCTGGCATTCCTACCTTCAGGGGAATCTTATTTAGTTCCCTGCGCCTGCGTTGAGCAGCCTTCACCACGCCGAACAGAACATCAGTGTGCACGGTGCGCTCGTGAGCCTCGTCCAGGACCACGACAGTGTAGCGCAGCAGCAGGGGGTCTCCGATGGCCTCGCGAAGCAGCATGCCGTCTGTCATGAACTTCAGCTTAGTCTCAGAGGAGGTGACATCCTCAAAGCGCACTGTGTAACCAACCTGTAAATAAGTTTGATAAGACTTCAACTGAATACGTTCTGATACGAGGCAAGGCAACTTTATCTATATAGCACCTTTCAGCACCCGACAATTCAAAGTGCTTTACAAAATAAAATAAGACATTTAAGAATAAATACAGCAGAAACACATTATATAATGGCATTTTACAACAGGCATTTAAAAAGCAAAGATAATAAATTAAACACAACAGTTATACAATACATGAATAAAATGCATACTGCAGTGCGCATATGAGCTCAATTAAAAGCAGCGGCAAAAATATATGTTTTCAGTCTCGATTTGAAAATACTAAGAGTCTCTGCTGACATGCATGTTTCAGGCAGTTTGTTCCAGATTGTCTGAGCATAATAGCTAAACACTGCTTTTCCATGTTTTGTTCTTACTATCGGAACCGAGAGCAGACCCGTCCCAGAAGACCTGAGACACCTTGATGGATCATAATTATGCAGGAGATCGTTAATATACTTTGGTCCTAAACCATTTAGTGATTTAAAAACTAGCAATAGTACTTTTAAATCAATTATTTGGCCGACTGGAAGCCAGCGTAAAGATTTCAGAACCGGACCGATGTGATCCACTGTTTTAATGTTAGTGAGGACTAGAGCAGCAGCGTTCTGAATCAGCTGCAGTTTTCTGATGGATTGTTTTAGTGAGACCTGTGAAGACACTATTGCAGTAGTCCAGTCTACTGAAGATAAAAGCATGGACAAGCTTTTCTAAATCCTGTTGTGACGTTAGTTTTTTAATCCTAGATATGTTCTTCAGGCGATAGTATGCAGACTTAAGTCTGAGTCCATCACTACACCTAGATTTCTAGCTTTATTAGTGGTTTTGTAGTCTGCCAACTGAAGCTCTGCGATTACTTTTAATCGGTCCTTCTTTGCTCCAAAAACAATGATCTCAGTTTTTTGTTTGTACAATTGGAGAAAGTTCTGAGTCATCCAGTCAGTGAAGTGCTCAATGCACTTGCTCAGCATTCTAATCGGAGAATAGTCTCCTGGTGTAATTTTAAAATAAATCTGGTTGTCGTCTGCATAGATATGATAGCTTAGATTGTTGTTTTTCATAATTTGAGCCAGTGGTAGCATATAGATATTAAAAAGCAAAGGTCCTCAGAGACAACGTTTTTTCTGTCCTTTAAGTAGGTACTAAACTAATTTAGAGCTTTTCTGAAACTCCCACACAGTTTTCTAGACGGTCTAGCAATATGTTGTGGTCAACAGTATCAAACGCAGCGCTGAGATCTAATAATACTAACACTGATATTCTGACACTGTCCGTGTTTAAATGGATGTCATTTAAGACCTTAACAAGAGCAGTCTCAGTGCTGTGGTTTGGTCGAAAGCCTGACTGGAACACATCGAAACAGTTATTTAAAAACATGAAATGACTCAACTGTTGAAAAACAGCTTTTTCAATCAATTTACTTAAAAAAGGAAGGTTTGATATTGGCCTGTAATTATTCATTACGGTTGCGTCTAGGTTATGCTTTTTTAGGAGCGGTTTAATTACTGCAGTTTTCAGGGCCTGTGGAAATACACCAGAGTGGAGAGACTTGTTTACTATATGAAGTAGATCTGAGGCCAAGCAATGAAAAACCTTTTTGAAAAATCCTGGGGGAATAATATAGAGGCTACAGGAGGAGGATTTCAGATGTTGAATAATGTCTTCTAGGTCTTTAGCATACTACTATATCAAGTCAGAAACGGAGGGAAAGTAATGCATTTAAAACATCCTCTACTTAAATGTGTTCTTTAGTAAGGTCCTTGGATGGTCTACTTCAGATTCAAGACGTGTTCTTAAATTGATGAATTGTATCAACCAGTCTTCTTATGCATATGTAGAATCAAAGACACAAACTTGTCAGCACTCCAATAGGCGCATTCACACCGCAGTACTTTTCCCACAAAGGTTCATGCGAACTTAGTTCATGCAAACTCTTTAATTCGCATGAACTAAGTACAGATCGCGTTCACACCGGAAAAAGTCCCTGGGGGTGGATTAGGCAAATGAAGCCGCTGACGTCACTTCTTCTTCTGCTTTGGGTTTACTGGCAGGCTACAAACAACTTCACGGCGGATACTGCCGCCCAAAGTCCCCGGCCGGAAGTCCCCGGAGTTGTAAGAGGACTTCAGTAGAAGTTGCTGGGACTCCCAGCAGCTTCTACTGAAGCCTTCCGAGTAAATCGCCAGAACGCCGACACCTCCTCATCTCCACCGCTCCCATGTTTTATTTTGTGTTGCCATAAGTTAGTCTCTCTGCGTTTCTGCGCTGGGCTAATGCTAATAATGCTAATGCGAGGATAATAAAATGGCGGCTTCACAAAACTTTTTGGAAGTTTTACGGGGCGTGGTTTGCAATCCGCCCAGCCAATCAGAAATATAGCTCTTTTCTCACAAAAGAGCCGCTCGAAAGTCCCTGCTCTCTAGCAGGGACTTTCGAGGGGGTAAAAAGGTTCACATGAACTAATTTTAGTACCGGCTCTTTTTGGTGTGAACGCGATAAAAGAGTTCACATGAACTAAGTTCGCATGAACCTTTGTGGGAAAAGTACTGCAGTGTGAATGCGCCTTATGTGCACATAGATTCTTATTTTTAATTAAAAACAAATCCCAAATAAGAAAACATTGTTGAATCTTAGTGACAACTGCGTAATATGTAAATATAGCGTTTGTTTGTTGTTTGTCAAGAACACACCAAAGGGAACATTTAGACCAGAACAGACTAAGCATATGTGTGGGAAACCTGTCTGTTGTGCATACCAGCTTGCCGAGCTGCGTCCTCTTCTCCTCGGCCACCCTTCCTGCCAGAGATATGGCTGCCACTCGACGGGGCTGAGTGATGGCGATGAGTCCCTGTCGCCCGATGCCTGCCTCGTACAGATACTGAGGGATCTGAGTGGTCTTCCCAGAGCCAGTCTCTCCTGTAAGAGAGAAGTTAGATAGGGTCAAGAAAGAGTTAAGATGCTACATTATAAACGTGTAGAGTAGAAATTACATTTTCTGAGCCTGGTATCACTTAAATGTGAGACAACTCTCTTTTATATACCAACCAAAAACTCCCATGACATAGTGGAGATATTATTATTAATTATTTAATTCTTCATTTAAGATTCATGTATTTTTTTCAATTACTGTAAAACATTTAGCAAAATGAATTACGTTACATATGCAAATTATCTTAAGGATATCATGGTTGTTCAAGACAAATTTCCACCCAATTCAGAATAAAATAAGAATTTGCTGAGGTTAAGAATACACTTCAAATCCTTCACAACTTGGAAAACTATTATTTGATGTAAAATTATAGGATTTTGCGACGTACAGTGAACTGAATAAAAGTTTTCACATGATGCTTACAAGAAAATCCATGACATTACCTATACTAAGAGGTCTTGGGAATTGGTTTGGAATTACAAAAATAAAAAAAGAGTTATAATTATAAGGCTTACTGTTGTTAATCAGAAAACAATATTAGTTAAAATGTAATAGTTAAACTTAGAGCATCACATCACAGAGCTGACAACATAGTTTTTTGTCAGAGTGAACCTTCCCTTTAATTGAGTAGCACAAGAGAGGCTAACGCATTAGCATCATTAGCTGAGTGTGGTTATTACCTATGAGGATAGCATTGTGGAGCTGCCTCAGCTGGTTCATTAGCTGGGGTTTCGCCTGGTAGATGGGAAGCTGTTTCCTCTGGACTTCTATCGGAGTGGTTGCATTTCCCTTTCTAGGCAGCAGCATTCCAGGTTTATTCTTATCGTTACGGAAGAAAACAGACCCCGGCTTGAATTTTTTAGCCGGTGGATGGTCGTGGTCGTTGGGCATGGTCTAGAAAAAGTGACTATGTTAGCGGAATCCTTTCAGCTTGTTGAGGATGTTTCTGAAATGTCTAAAAGAAACAAAAAAGTATTTATCAAGCGTCACTGCGGTTGTTTTGCTACCTCTGTACGTCCCCACGTGGTCAAATTGGGCGCAGCTGTTTGACGTCACAATTTTGTTGTGGAGTTGTGCAGTGACGCGTCCTAAATACCGGAAGTAAGCTGCTTCTGGTTCCCTTGACAAAAAAGCAATGCAATTTCTCTATAGGATTTTGGAAAATAGGTCGAAATAAGGTCTGATAATTTTTTGTAGAGGAAACCGGAAGCAGCTTACTTCCGGGTTTTAGGACGAGTCACTGCACCACTCTATTTTAAACTTAATCTTAGTATACATCCATGATTTTAACCCGAGTAAGGACCAGTAGCGTTGGCAGAAATTTACTTTAGGGCGGGCCTGTATAAAATAGGGTGGGCCAGCTTTTTCCAGGGAGAAAAACGACTTTAAGGTAGGCCTGGCCTATAATAATATTATTATTATAATAATATATAATAATGCCCATTGCCAAGCATCGTTGTAGCATTTCCCTCCGAATAATGGTCGAAGACTTGACTGATGATATGAGTTTATTGAAATCTCCAATATCAACGTAAGAGCTATAAAGACACAAAAATAATAAATACATTTAGGCTCCATTCGTCTTAGAATCACTTTAGCATACTACCAAAAGTTAACTGTAAACAGACAGCAAAGCTACAAAACAGCATACCAACGAATTAGGACACAACCTACATGTTTATATAGTTAATACCAACTTTGTGCCTCTTCGGGGGGTGCTAAGCTTAAACATAAACTTTATCCTTTACTTTATCCGTCTTTATATGTAGATTAATCTCCGCTCCTTTTCTCCGTCACGTTGTTTCCATAGCAATAACAACTTCCTGTCAACAGCGTAAACTCGCCTTCAAAATAAAAGCATCTAAATAGCACAGGAATTCCTAACTGTATCACTATAACATGATGATGGTGATAAAGAATGCATCTAACGTTTCGCTGTTCATAATAATACAAAACAGTGCATTAAACAAACCATCACGCTCTTACTTTGAAACCATGCGGAAATGTCGTGATCAGCAGGCCATCACATGGTTTCCGAAAATAACCGAGTGACACGAGTAGATTTTTGCCAAGACCGGCGGAAAGTTTGTCTCAAAACTCCGTGTGAGTAAAAAGACGATCCACAAGCAGAAATGTGAGATCCACAAGCGCATTTTTGTTTGACAAATACAAAATGGATTCACAAATGCCTGATCGGAAGTTGTCAATGTTAAAGAGATATTCACAGATCTTTTTTTTATTTGTGAAAATATTTTGCGTATTTGCAGATCCGTTTTACATTTACAAATTCATTTGTGAGTTTGCAAATCTTTTAAATGCATTTGTGGATGATGTTTTACATTTACAAATCACATATTTACACAGAAATGATTTATGTTCACACAAATAATTATGAGACAAATCTATGCCCATTCTATTCTTGTTTTTTCTAGTTCCTTTTGGGTTGCCTGACATGACCGAGGAAAACGCCAGCGAAGTTACAAATTCTTCTGAATCCAGATGACACCAGGAAGCTAGTTCTGCCTAATGGAATTCCAGAGACAATGGCGCAGCTTACTGATGAAGTCAGGAAAGTGTGTGAAATAGAGAGCCACAGTGACGCATCCTAAAACCCGGAAGTAAACTCCTTCCGGTTCCCTCGACAAAAAAGCAATGCAATTTCTCCATAGGATTTTGGAAAATAGCTGGAAATAAGGTCTGTGTTTGAAACACATTTAAGAGACGGATCACGTTTTGTTCAGTCGGATCATAAATCTAATTGATAGATTTATGATCAATAGATTTATGATTCGAAAATTATAAAAGTAGGGTAGACATGTGGATATTATCCGGCTGAACAAAACGTGATCCGTCTCTTAAATGTGTCTCAACCACAGACCTTATTTCCAACTATTTTCCAAAATCCTATGGAGAAATTGCATTGCTTTTTTTGTCGAAGGAACCGGAAGAGGTAAAATGCTAACTTACTTCCGGGTTTTAGGACGTGTCACTGTGGCACTCTATAGGTGGACGTTTTAGAATGCAATATCAAGACAGAGACATTGGAGATGCACTATCCTGACATCCACTGCTGACCTCGAAGATTTGACAACTATCAAGGTCATCCCAATACCTGATGATGGTGTCCAAGAATACATGTTTACCGTCTGTGAAGAAGCAGTGTCTGCTCAATCAGACAATACTGACATCTTGTCCACACCCTCCAGCTCAGTCTCTACAAGAACTCGTATCTGGTTGAAATTATTGAACTGACCTTGTTCAAAGATTGCATAGGGATTGAACTGCATTTTTCGTTGCTTAATTGTTTTGGCCTCTGTATGTTTCATATGAAGTTAAAAAAGAATGTGACTTAACAGATTCTTAATGGCTAATACATGTGTATCTGAAGTTGTAATTAAGAGCTGCAGAAAATATTGTTGAAGTGTTTAAAAATGTAAAAAAAACAAGATGTCATGCATACATTCTAGTCTTTTATTAAAAGGCAGCCAGGTTTAAACGCATTACATATTTACATTTTAAAGGAGCTAGCTTATGCAAGCTATAGTTTAACATGTTCATATGCATATTTGTGATAGCCTATATGGTTAAGGCTACAGGAGAGTTTTGTAAAAAAAACAAAACAAGTCAAAGTGATCTTGATTTACTTTTATTTATTTTTTACATAAGTGCAAATTGGTTGCATAATTTACTCAATTAATTTATTGATGTATTTATTTTTAATTAAAAAAATATTGTATTTTATAAAACAGAATAGGTGATGCATATTTTAAAGACATCCCAATAAATGTTTAGGTCTTTTGAAGAGAATATTCCTGTCTTTATGTGAACTGAGCTAAACAAAGTGTTACAAGTTTAAGTCTAAATGTAATTTGTTTACAGTAAACAAAACACAGTATTGTATTGATGTACATGTTGATGTATGTTGTGCGGTCTTCAGAATGAATCATCTTATTACTGTGTGTGAATGTAAATATATATCTTAGACTGAAGCAATATTTTTTACTTGACTCAAATACATTTTTTGAGGTAAAAAAATAAATTTGGAATAAACGAAAAAAATTGCTGAAACAAATTAGCGAAACATTTTTTAATTGATCCAAAGTATCAATTTGTTCAGTGCATAGTAATCTTTGAAGATCATGTTACAATGAAAAACCACTGTAACTATCATTTAAGACAAAAGGCGGAAAAACTGTGTTTTTCTTCTAATAATGAAACAGCAAATGCATACTTACAATAAAGTAGAGACAAGATGCATTGTATTCCATATCTTTGTTTGATTTGTTTTTGTTCTTTGATTCACAGTCAGATAGATTGTAAATAAGCTTTGGGAGCCAGTCGCAGATTGTCTGCGTTTCATTTGGTCTGTTTACACTTTATTTCTGATTCTGATAAGCCTTTGATGCAGGCTTGAGTGTACTACTCGGCATGGTTGTGGTCTTTAATCTGGCTGGAGAAGACCACAGAAATGTTTCCAATAAGAATACGTTTTCATTGTATTTTCACTCAGTTTTCTCTTAAAATAAATACATTTTTTTACTTGACGCAAAATCTGATCTTTACAGAAAATAAGAAAATATGTTCTCATTTTATCAGTGAGACATTATTACTTGCCCTATAGTATGTAAACAGTTCGATTTTAAACAACAACATTTACACCCTGGGCCAGGGTGAAGAATCACTATCGCCTTTGGTGTAAACTACAATCTCTTTGCTTCTTTATTTGTACCCCTCTCATTCTGTTCTTTTCCTCTGATCTTTAATAATAGATAGTACATTATTAGGTGCCTGCACTTTGTTAGTCACGTTAACAGACTAATATTGATTTCCTCAATTTATAAATGGACAGGCTCTGTAATTATACCATAACCTTTTCTCCTCTATCCCTTAACTCGTCTTCCTATACAGATTTACTTACTTACTATCTACTCTAGTCATGTTAAAGAAAAATTAATCTGGTTGATTTTTTATTTTCAGGATTGAATGTTCAAACCAAGACCTAAAACCTGGCATTCCATAAGAAAGTGACTAATATATAAACCAAATGTAATATTGGATCAAATACTACACCAAATGGACAGACACAGATTAAAAATCTGTCACTAGATGTCGCTCATTGAACCAATACGGTTTATATAATAACATATTATTATTATAGTAAAAGGGCTCGCTTTGGCAAAAACCTGATCCATACAGGCAGCCCTAAATAATAACAGGTAAGCATCAGGTGTGGTGCTATCTGTAGTTGTCTTATTTTTTGTCGATTTCATCTTGTTTTCACAGAGCTGTGGAAATGAATTTCCCCCTGGGGACAATAAATCTAAACTAATTTAATATTCAATCCCACACTTGGCGATTGAGAACATACATTCGTAATTTACCTCGTTTAAATCACTTTTGTTCTAATACTATGGATTTAGTTGACACTACGAGACGACTTTCTTTTGTCCAATATTTTTGCGGGAAGGTACATTGAATTAGAAGTAGAACAAGAAGGAGAAGAAGAAGAAGAAGAAGAAGAAGAAGAAGAAGAAGAAGAAGAAGAAGAAGAAGAAGAAGAAGAAGAAGAAGAAGAAGAAGAAGAAGAAGAAGAAGAAGAAGAAGAAGAAGAAGTAGAGATAGAAGCTTCTTATTATACATCCATGGGTAGAAGAAGAAGAAGTAGAGGTAGAAGAAGAAGAAGTCGAGGTAGAAGAAGAAGAAGTAGAGGTAGAAGAAGAAGAAGTATTAGAAAAAGAAATAACGCTACAAACAGGCACAACACTGTTACTCTGTTTTTACTGACATGTAACATTGTATTTCACCTTGCTCTATGTTTTTTAACGCACATTCCGAAAACGGGGACTTTGCCCGGAAAACGGACGTTTTGGTCCCCCATCCGACTGTGTTTACAGCTAAGCACACATGCTAACATGAATTAAGACTACAAGCTCACTTGCGGTTGAGGCTTGTTTACACGTTGCTTGACTGCCTGCCCACATATCTGATCGAAACATAGTAACGTGTGTTGGGGAAATAATTATTTAAAGTTATTTAATAATTGTGACATTTATTTAACTTTTCGATGGCTGAATGATGCTCAAAGTGAGGGGGCAAATAAGACAACTTAGGGGGCAATGCCCCCTTTTGCCCCCTCGTGGCGCCGGCCCGAGTCTTTCAAAGACGGCGAAGTTGTGAAAGAAGCATTCCTGGAGGCTGCCGACGCGCTTTTTGGGGATAGTAAAAATAACAGTAGCATTTCAACAGGTTTTTGATATAATAAAAACTCAAGTTAGATACCGTTATTAATCAGCTGTAAGTTTTAGTTTGTTTGAACTTATTCATTATACTTATTGTACAAAATGGTATAAGATAAAGATAAAGATTATAGTCTATTATCAATTCAGGTTAAGAAACTAGTGTTGCTTGCATCCTATTTTAAAGGCATTTATTTTTATACTCTACTAAATGCAACAAAAAAAGTGTTTGATTCTATTAATTTGGTCTTTTTTATTGCACTTTGGCAGCAGATTCCTGTATAGCTTCAGATCTGAGTTGTCTTATTAGTAAGCCTAATTTATACTTTTGTAGCAACACTACTCAATTGTATACAAGTAGAAGTGTGTATTTACCTGGTAGTAGGCTGTCAGTAATGGCGACGCCTCTCTATTTGGACTGGTAGATCTCGGCAGACTGGCAACTATAAAAGTAGCTCTCGGTTCAAAAAAGGTTGGGCACCCCTGGTGTAAAGTAACTATTACTCAAGTAGGCTACTATACTTAAGTACATTTTGAGGTACTTGTACTTTACTTGAGTATTACCATTTTATACTTTGTACTTCTACTCCACTACAAATCACTATTGAACTTTTCCTTCACAACATTAACGTATGGCTTTAGTTACTTTGCTGATATGGAATAATGATAACATGATCAACACTTAAATAAGACTTTAGCTACACCTGGATTGAATTCACATGATAAATAAAAGCAGTTAGCAATTAGTTCCACCTTTACCAGCTGTGATAATCATATTATCAATAATTATAATCATAACATAGATTATGAAATGGGCCAATCTGTATCATGAGTAGGTTATGGTACATTAAGTATTTGTATGCCAATACTTTTCTACTTTCCCTTGAGTAACATTTTAATTGAAGGACTTGTAGGCTACTTGTGAAAGAGAATTTCTACACTTTGGTATTTTCTACTTTTACATTGCAATCGCTTTTACATTTACTTTGTAAGAAAGAAAACAATTGAAACAAAGGCACAAGGATGTTTTGTCACGTTGTGTTTTTATTAATGAAGATGGAAGAGTGTGAAAATTCACACTGCATAAAATACTGTTCTGCTTATTTTCATCTGAATGATGTATTTGTTTTCACACGTTGTGCTTTATAGTGCGTGAATTGGCATTTGAGTTTATTTTAATGTGAGCTACTTAAGGCAGAGTCTTTATATATTGCATACTGTAACTGATGGATTTGTTGTTTTTAACAGACTCTCTTTTGACCTAAACCCAAACTCTTCAATGACTTTTTCGAATGAACGTGCAGATGTTTGTAATTTGCTGTTTTTTTCTTTGTAATGTGCGACTGATTTGAATTTGTATTTGATTTGAATTGTTGAATCCCAGTTTCTTAATGAGGGTGTATATGTGGTGTTGTTGTTCTTTACTGTTATTAACTGAACATTAAAGGTCCCATGTCATGCTTTTCCGGTTATTACCCGTCCCCTTGTGTGTTATGTAGCTTTTTCTGCATGGAAGCGGTGTGCAGAGTCACAAACCCTCAAAGTACACCCTGTAGCGAGAACACAGAAAATACCTGTCTATGCTGCAGGAGCTCCAACAAGGCGTGTAGGACAGAGAGTGAACACACATACTATACAGAGATGCTGTATGAGAAACCAATGTGATTTTGGAACATTGAACAATGTAAATCTATTCTAGTAGACCTCAACAATGGAATTATGATCAGTAGAAATGGCCATGACATGGGACCTTTAAGACAGAATTGTGTTCAAGTAGTGTTGAGAAGTTTATCATGTGTTTTCTATAGTTTAACCTATAAGAAATATTAAACCTTTATTTAATAGTTGAATGCTGATTGTTTTTTGTGCAGACCAGGTTGTGCTGTTTGTTGTTATTCATTCAAAATGAGGAGAAAAGCTGATTTAACAAGCTGTTAACTTTTTCTGTCTGACTTTAATTTGCTGTTCCTGGAGTTCATAATTTTTACTGCATTTGTAATATTGTCCAAGTGAATAAATCTGCCATGTGATATGATCCCTCTTGTTTTATTTGGACAAATGTGGACCTTTATTTCTGGGTTTTCAAAGTTGGACAGTCAGTACAGGCAGTTTCCATGATCTATCTAAAGATGTGTTTACCAGCTTTAATAAGAAGTGAGCAATTGCGCTGTTGAGATTTAACATTAATGACACAAATACAAATTCAACACAGAACCACCTCACTTTAAAAGGTTTTAAATAAATGGTTAAAAAATGGGTTATAATGAAGAATAGTAACCTGATTTTAGTGATGTTTGTCAATATGCTGTAGCTTGGCCTGTTTGAAATATCCGAAATACCTTCAACTATGACCGTTGTTTAAACAGGATTAATATTAAAATGAATATGATTAATGTAGTAAGATGCCAGCCTTTGCACAAAGGTTCAATGCTGTGACGTGTATTGCAACTGTTGTCTCTTATGTTTCAAGGCATTACGTTCTGCTGCAAGCTACTTCAGCTACAGAGGAGCAGCATCCTGCATGGTAAGTACACTTTAAGTAAAACTGGAATGGATTTAGGCATTTTTGTCCACAATGAGAATGTTTATTTTTCTCTGAATCAGAAAACAGTTTTCATATTGTATTTCCACCAACTGTAGTGCTTTCTGAAACTGATGTTTTGTTCAATCTGTCAGGGTTGGCCTGGTGGAGTCTAGAATCCGACACCTGGTGGTAAATCTGGAGAGAAATGTGTTGGTGACCCGGGCCCACATTAACGTCCAGTCCTACCCTGAACGCAGCACGGGCAACGCCAGGTAAGGACGAGTGGTTTTATGGTTATATCTGAGTTGATCTATTGAAGAATGTAATAGTAATGTTTTACTCTGTCCACTCATTGGTGTGTACTTCTTCCCGTTTCTGAGAGGCAATCAGTACAAGCTGATAATTTCTCTTAAGCAGCAGCCCTTAAGACAATAATATTCATTTATATTAACTTGTTGCAGTTTCTTTACCAACTCAACTCATTGGTGAGTATTTCTGTTTCAGAGCGCCGGTCAGAACAAAGTGGCTGATTGGACTTGTGTTCAATGAACAGGGGGGCCAACACCTGTCAATAGACCTGACCCCCAATCTTCAGCGCTTCAGTGACATCGGTATGTTTACTTTTTCTAAATTCAGAAGAAATGGAGCAATGTCTTGTGAACTTATGTGAATCTTATTTGTATGTTGTGTTGTTGCAGTCCACAGTGTGTCATGTCGCTGTCAGATGTTCAGAGAGGGGATGAGCACCTCAGCTCGATACATGTCCCAGAAGGACTTCAGCTGGGATCTGCCTCTTGAGCCTGGCAGGAGGGTTATCAGTGAAGAGCCGCAGCCCTCAGTGAGCACCGCTGCTCCATCTCCGACAAGTCACCAGCCCACAAAGAGGTCTCGGTCGCCTCACTCAGAAACTTCCAGCAAGAAGTTTAAATCTGACGAGGGGCCGAGCGAGGAAGTCTGTCTCAGCCAATCAAAGAGTGGAGGTCTCAAGAGAGCCCACACTCAGAGTCAGAGTCACCGAGCAAGAGGGTCCGAACTGATCTGCTGAGGCCCGCTGAAACCTGAACGAGAAGGAGAGCCCCTCCTCAGCCTCCATTCATTTCATTTTTGTAAATACATG